>LR738711.1:663072853-663086444 GCA_902687465.1 Secale cereale
CTCATAGCCGTTAGATGCGAATCTAATGGTCAGAAACGACGGATGGCAGACACACCACCATCACCAACTGAGTCTTTTATAGGAGTTTATATATATTTCACATGCTATTTTGATGAGGCGAGGGAGGGATGTGTTTGCTTTCAAGGTAATAAGGGGTTTTCTGCAAATTGGAGCAGAGAAGTGGGCTATTGTTGCAAAAATGCCACAACTTACCTCACAGCCGTTAGATGCAGATCTAATGGTCAGAAACGACGGATGGCAGACACACCACCATCACCAACTGAGTCTTTTATATGAGTGTATATATATATTTCTCAAGCTGTTTTGATGAGGTTAGGGAGGGATGTGGTTGCTTTCAAGATAATAAGGGGTTTTCTGCAAATTGGAGCAGAGAAGTGGGCTATTGTTGCAAAAATGCCACAACTTGCCTCACAATCGTTAGATGCAGATCTAATGGTCAGAAACGACGGATTGCAGACACACCAACATCACCAACTGAGTCTTGTATAGGACTATATATATATTTCTCTGGGTGTTTTAATGAGGTGTGAGAGGGATGTGGTTGCTTTCAAGATAATAAGGGGTTTCTGCAAATTGGAGCAAAGAAGTGGGCTATTGTTGCAAAAATGCCACAACTTACCTCACAGCCGTTAGATGCAGATCTAATGGTTAGAAACGACGGATGGCAGACACACCACCATCACCAACTATGTCTTTTATAGGAGTATATATATATTCTTAGGCTGTTTTGATGAGGTGAGGGAGGGATGTGGTTGCTTTCAAGGTAATAAGGGGTTTTCTGCAAATTGGAGCACAGAAGTGAGCTATTGTTGCAAAAATGCCACAACTTACCTCACAGCCGTTAGATGTAGATCTAATGGTCAGAAACGATGGATGGCAGACACACCACCATCACTGTAATGCCCAGGATGGGACTATATCTCCTACGTGTCGAGGCACGACTTAAAGATATAAGCCCATCCTAGAATGATCTCAAGTTTGGTATCTTTGCACGACTCATGTAAAAGAGGGATTAAAATGCAAAAGGAGATAGTTGGCTTACACTCGCCACTTCACACAATACATTACATAAGCAATCATCATTCAGAACATCACAGCCCATCTAAGGGTAAGACCCAAAAGAAAGATACCAAAACAACATAAAGCCACAGGTCAGGATCGAATCCTAGTAGAAACCAATACTGAACATCGAAACGTCACAAACAAACAGCCAAACTCTTCATCGAGCTCCCGGTGAAGAACTGGTCCAACTCCTGCATCGTACACGGCTGAACCTGCATCTGGTGTGGTGAAGTAACTGTGAGCCACAGAGGACTCAGCAATCCCGTTCCCGGGTAACACGACTATTTAAGCCTTGGGTGAGGACAAGGCTGAAGAAGAACAAGAGGTGAAGGAACAAACAAGAGTCTGCAGCAGCAACTAGCACTAACTTACGTAATAGAGAGCGAGAAGAGAAGTGCATCGGTCGAAAGATGATCACGAAGTGATCCTAGCTAAAGCCGGTCAAACATAACCCCACCGTGTTCAACTCCCGAATCCCTATTCGGAAATTGACAGTCACGGTACACACGCTGGTAGTGTATTGAAACATTGTCCCAAGTTATCTACAACCGGAATTAACAAGCTCCCATCTGCCACATAACCGCGGGCACGGCTTTCGAAAGTTCAAACCCTGCAGGGGTGTTCCAACTTGGCCCATCACAAGCCCACGATCCGCGGAGTCGCAACTCCATAGGTGGGAAGACCCGAGTATTCTCGGAATCCCGTGCTCGAGTTAAACCGAACTAAGGTAAGGCTAATCCAGCAAATCCTCCCGGCGTGTCGTCACCCTGATAGTAGCCGCGCGTATCTAGGTCTCAGGACACGACCGGATGAGTCATCCTACAGGTTTTTACCAAACCTCAAGTTTCCTTGAGGTGGCCCCGCAGTCTGCTCGTTTCGGACCAACACTCATGTGGAGCACTGGCCCGGGGGGTTGAATTAAAATAAAAGGGATAGCTAGTCCACATGCAAGTTTTTTTAGTTATTAGCCAAATAGTACCAATGTTGGGACTTGCTGGAAAAGACTTAGCACTTAGCGGTTTATCAAGGGGGTCCCATACACCCCAACCGTGTTAGGAACGCATAATCAAGGATCATAACACCGGTTTATACGGTTCCTAACGGCATGAGTGGAACAAAACACCAAGCAAAAGGCTTAGCCTTCCACCCTTGCCAGTATATAGATGATTTCATTTTTAAGCATTTATATAGTGTGATATAACCCAACCAAACTTCAACATGAAGCAAGCATCTTCAATCTTCACCTGCAACTAACAATGCTATAAGAAGGGCTGAGCGAAGCGTACTTAGCCAAGCAACGGTTTGCATAGGTAGGGTGGTTAAACATGGCAATGGTTACAAGTAGGAGGCTGACAAGAAAGACATGGGCATCGAGGCAAAACTATAGATCGAGACTTCTAGCAATAGGCAAAAAAATAGTAATGGTATCCGGGTTCGGTCATCTTGCCTGGGATTCCACAAGGGAGAAGAACGGATCCAAGAAGAAGACGGAGCAACAGTCGAGCGGAACCTCACAACTCCGGAACGAAACCGAAGCTAACAAGAGAAGCAACCGGAAAGAAAACAAACAACGCGGTAAACACACACGCATAAACATGGCATACGATGCACAAGCAAGCATGATGCATGTCCGGTTTAATTATGCATGGCATGGCAAAGTGCACAAACAAATACTACAAGTTAAGTGGAGATCAATATGCAACGAGTTGCATATTGACGAAACACCACATTTAATTATTTAGTTGACTCTCGTTATTAACAAGACAAGATTAAGCGTTTGTTAACATGGCAAGAGGTGAAGCATAAAGAAACTAGACTATTAGGCAATTTAAATGAGGCCGGAGAATAACAACAACATATCCGGAAAATCCTCATGAGCATGTTTAATAATTATAAGCAACAACAATTACAAACATTTTCATGTGGTTATCATGATGCGGATGACATGATCAAGTTTATGCAAGTTTTATTAAAAGGTTGACAAAAACAAGATATGAAGCATTGTCACCGTGGTGGAAGGAAAGGGTCCCACGGCAACGATCCGAAATGAGGCAATGGCATCATATCGGTACCGGTAACTCGGTGAGGGACCGGTGCAAAAGATAGATGGCGAGTGAGTCAAACGAGATGAAGGTGGGGCGATCCCGTTGCCGGGTTCCCACGAGTCGGTGGCGAGGCAACCGAGGAACAAGACAAAAGGTGGAACGGGCACGGAGCACACACGAGAGACATTTCATACAACACAAGCAAGCATCTCACGGGACACGTCTCGGGGTTATACCTTCGAACACTCGTTTCGGGACGGTTCGAGATCGTCGAGGGACGTAGTGGAAGTAGAGGAAGTAGTTGTGCACGGCCGTAGAGGGAAGTAGTCGTTCCCGTAGAGGTACACGTGTAGTCGTTCACATCCCGCTCGGGGAGGTACTTGTCACGTCGTGGAACTTGCCGGTCTCGGTCTTGTCGACGGTAGTGGTACTTGACGCATCGTCGTCACGTGTAGTCGTTCTCGTTTCGGAGTCGTGCACGTTCGTAGCGGTTCGGGTCGTCGTGGTACTTGGGGTTCCCGTTTGCGATGGTAGTGGAAGTAGTGGTACTTGGCGCTTCCGGCGACGGTAGTTGTTCGGGCGTCGATCTCGTACACGGATCGTAGACGTTCGGTTTTCCGTAGAGGAACTTGATGCATCCCCGTTCTTCGGTCTCCACTTGGCAAAACAACACGGATCCTGGACACTTCATCAACACAAGGCAACACAAACAACAACAAAAAAACACAGAGCAGGGACAGCAGGAGCGGGACTCCACGGAGGCAAGGGCAGCAGCGAGAAGAGGCCGGTCTGCGGTCTCGGCGACGGAGGAAGGCGGCCTGCGGGGCCTGGAGGCGCTCGGTGGCCGGAACGAAGGGAGGCCGATGCGGGGCGACGGGCTGCTGGCCGGCCAGACGGGAGGGCAGCTCAAGGGCGCCGGAGGAAGGACGAGGTGGAGGCCGGTGTCCATGGCGCGGCGGCGGCGGATGGCAGTGGCCGGGGCGCCGTTGCTGGAGGACGGGGTCGTGGCAGGAGATGGCGCCGCTCCTGGAGAGGAGGACCGGCGGCGCGGGCGAGGGACGCCGTCTCCTGGCCGGCGTGGGCGCTGGGCGGCAGAGCCTCTGGCGCGGCTGCCCTCTGGCCGCGGGCTCGGGGCTCTTGGCGACGGAGTCTTTCGGGCAGATCGAGCGAGCGAGAGGGGGAGGCTCGGGGCGAGCGAGAGTGGGGAGGCTCGGGGCGAGCGAGAGGAAAGAGAGGAGCGGGTCGAGGGATTGGGAACGAGCGACAGAGGGTGAGTGGCGGCGGCTCTGGGAAACGAGGGAGCGACGGGAGAGGGATTAGGGTTCGGCCGGCTCGGGCTGGTCGGGCCGGCCTGGGAAGAGGAGGGCCCAAGAGGCCTGGAGGGAGGTGGGCGTTTGGGCCGAAGTGGCCAGGAAGGGAGAGGGAGGCTGCAGGTTGGAGGAGCGGTCGGGCCTAGGGGAGGCCTGGGCCAAGGAGGGAGGAAGGAGATGCGGCCAGGGAGATTGAGGCCCGAGCGGCTGGGATGCCTCTTATTTTTATTCCTTAGCAGAAATAAAAATAAAAGGAGAGAATCAAAATAAAAAGAAAAGAGGCAAAGAACAGAAATAAAAGATGGGTCATTTTTGTAAGGCTTTACGGGTTATTACCAACCCAACAAAATAGAACCAACAAAAGGGAAGTGCAAACTAAAACATTTAGGTTGCAAAAAGAATAAAAGGAGTTTGAATGGAGTCTAGATAAATGGAGGAGCCTCGAAACAACGGAAAGAAATTATAGCACGGTTTGAGGCAAAGAATTGAGATAGAAATGCATGGAGAAATATTGCAAGTGTGTTACGGTGATCCCAAACAATGGAATAATTAATAAATATAGCTCCCTAAATATTGAGAGGCTCTTATATGTTATAAAGAGAAGACATTCTTCCCTCGATTTAAATGGACCGAAGGTCCACACGGTTTGTTTAGGTTGAGATGCAAAATAAAATATGACATGATGACATGATGACATGATGACATGATGCAATGCAAAAATAAATAACACAAGCAAAAGAAACACACGGGCAACCCCGGAACGTCTGGAATCTTCGGGAATCTTCTGGAATCTTCTGGGACGTCGGTCTCGGGCGTCACAACTCTCCCACACTAACAGAGGATCTCGACCCGAGATCCTAGAGATATCACCGGGTAAAAACGAAAAGGAGGAGGTAAAACAAAGTTGCTTCTTAGACGAACGAGTGAAACCAAAGAACCTTGAGAGATTTACCAAGTTGAAAGAAGAATACAACGGAGATTAACGAAGATGAAAACATTCCGTTAGAGGAACAAGGAGCATTATGAGAACCTTGTAGGTTGAAAGACATGAAACAAGAGCTCACGGACCAAAGAAATATGAAACTGCAAGGGTATAGCCAAGGAATAAGAATGACAGAATTTTGACAGCACTCCGTCTGAAAATGGAAGGAATTGAACAAAAACTTGAGAAGATGGAGTGATATTTGATGAAAACAACAACATATTGCCTCCGAAACAATTAAAAGAATGGCACAAGGTGTAAGAAATATTCAGACAGCACACCGGTTAAAAGATAAACAAGGAAAAGAACATGATCTTGACAAAACGATATGATGGTTAAAGAGAGCAATATCACAATGCCTCCGGAATGAAAGAATAGCATAAAGATCAACGAAAGAAATGAATGGAGAAGAAATATGACAACCTCTCTCAAAATTTAATTTGAAAGAGCATCTTACAAAGAAGGGTTGAACTGAGTTGTTGGAAATTCAACAACGAAAGAATAAGCTTGATGTGGGCTTATGGAAACATCTCAAAATTAAGAGGTGACAACCAGCCACTAACTTAAACAATTGATTGGATAGAGATCAACAAGGAGATGAAAACTTATTTCACCGGAAGGATAAATGAAGAACTTGGTTCATTTATAAGCACCATAATTAGCAAAATCCTTAGGGAAAGCTTTTAGGTGAAATACAACCCAAGGTAACTCCAATGAATAAATTGAAGGGTTGGAAAGATCTCTTGAACAAAGAAAAATGATGGTTTTAAATATCTCAATCTTGACAACTTGTGAATCATGAAACATGGAGGAAAATTATCAAGAATGACATAACACCACCTGAAAAGACAAGGTAGAAAGAATTGCAATTGGAAAGCATGAATAAGAATGCTTGAGCTCCACAAGAATCTTGATGAAACTTTGAGGATGAATTAAAACATGATCAATCATCATGAGAACTCCGGTAATGAAAGCAAGAGAAGTGAAAGATGAAAAGAATAAGATTGAAGGCCTGCGGTGAATTAGGTGGAGCTTTGAAATGATATAATTGAAATAACTTGAAGCTCCGGAAAACAAGATGAAAACTTAGAACCGAGAATATGATAAGATGAACAAGCTCCAGACAAAAGAATTAAATAACCTTGAAGGAATAAGAATAAGAATTATGTCATGCATCTCCTTCACCAATTTAAATTGATGACAACCAAAGGATTTAGCATACTACTTATTCTCGTTGGAAAGAATTAAAGAGAGATCTCACACAAGCTTGGGTAAATCTTCAACGAAGCACCGGTAGGATTATGAAAAGAACGAGTGAAATAAAACGATAACAACGGAAGGATAATCTAGAATGAACCACCATAAGAATATGGAGACGAACGAAGAGACATCAATGAAGAATAGTTGGAGGTTGAAGTTGAAAACTGAGAACGAAGAAATATTCTGAAATGATGGCCTTCGGAGGAACACAAAGAAAAGAATTCGTGAAGAATCTTGAGAGAACGGGCCAAGATTTAAGAGAAACCCTTCTCCGGTCTCCAAATGTTGAGAATGAAGACGGGAAATGCCATGAAGAATTGTTGAGCACTCCGGAATAAAGAATTAGAAGGTTGAACCAATGATGAAAAAGAATCTGAAGCGATCTTGGAGAAGGCATGTGACTGATGGGGATCATTCTTACGTCACACTTGAAAAGAATTTCAGAATACTCCGGAAAAGAAGAGTCAGGTAAGATCCTGGGAAAAGACCTGTGGGTTAGGCCCACTCAAAAGAAATCACCGTTGGAAAAGATTGCTTAAGAGATATTGCACCGGTTGAATTAAATGGCTTGAATAAGAAGACAATGCTCAAAATAGCTTGAAATGATTACGAATGGAATTATGAATCTTCAGCACTCCGGATATGAATAGCAAGAGGAGAATGATTAATTGGTGCACCGGAATAAGAAAACATTGTGAAATGAGGAAAAAGGATGAGATCAACACCGAAATCTTGAATTACATCCACCGGCAGAATATGAGAACAAAAGAATGATGAACTCGAAGCTGTTGATCATCTTCACGATAAATCACCGGATAAGAACATTGAAGGAAAAGAATGAAGAAACATCACATGAATAAAATGGATATTTCATTTAAGAATTGCTAGCTCCATAAAGAAAAGGGTGGGAGGGTGGGGAAAACAAAAACAACTTGGGATGAATGAAACAGACAAATCGTCAGATTTCTCAACGACGTCCGTATGGGATAACTTGAAGAGAAGGCACACCGGTTGGAAAGAATTAACATGAAAATCTCAATGGTCAAGAAGGACTAGCACTCCCATAGAAATATGAGAATACCAATTAAGAAAGGTATGGAATCAACATTTGACATCGAAGCAACTCGAAAACCAGAATCAAAACAAGAACAAGGGATAGATAAGTAACATGATCTTCACAATATCATTCGAACAGAGGATTGAACGAATGAATTCCGCAGATACATCAACTCGTCGAGAAGCCACTTGGAAGAACAAAAAGATAAATAAAAAGGAACAAGGATCAGATAGAACAAATACAAGATAGAAGTTTCGTTCGACATCTTCGTGCTGAAAGCTCATGGAACGTGTTACAAAAGGGTTTTGCAATCCCCGGATCAGCATAGCCAAGGACCCTTTAAGATGCAACTCCCGATCAGAACAAGTCCATAAAACCACTTCACTCAATGTAGAACCCCAAACTTCATATCGAGCATCCGTTGGAAGAATGCCTAGAACTACTGGATGAACCCACCTATAGATTTCCGAAAGTTTCCAGTTATGCAAACAGGTGTTGGGGATACACGGGAAGCACCGCGCAATCAACTCTAAACCTACATCCAGGTGTATCCATCCTTCAACACATAACCAGTCTTTCTCGGAAACTGTTTACCTCGGACCTTCGAAAAGCATCCACTATAACAAGCTATGGCAATACTCTCGAACTACCTCCCCAGTACTGGGTGATGTCGGGGTTATCTTGCCACTGGCCGTATAGGAGAGATTTTCGATGTCGGCCGTCTTAAGTATTTAGTACTGCCGCGATATGCTTGTTACAATGATACCCCGAAGCTCGACTCCTCGGTAACAGGAGGCATCGAGAACAATATCCTTGTCACAAGAACATCGAAACAATCCCAGAATACTCGCGGGATCCTAAAAAAATTTGGTGCAATTTTTGAAAGTAGAAGAGGCAAGAGTAATCGTCAGGAGTCCTCACCAGAGAGAAAAGGGATGAGAAGCAAAGAAATCCTACTCTCCGATATATATATAGGACTCAAAACATTTTCAGTGTGTGCCTAGACTCAACCGTCAACGATTCGATCAATCAGTGGGGGCTTCTAGGTCGGAGAAGGCTCTGATACCAACTTGTAATGCCCAGGATGGGACTATATCTCCTACGTGTCGAGGCACGACTTAAAGATATAAGCCCATCCTAGAATGATCTCAAGTTTGGTATCTTTGCACGACTCATGTAAAAGAGGGATTAAAATGCAAATGGAGATAGTTGGCTTACACTCGCCACTTCACACAATACATTACATAAGCAATCATCATTCAGAACATCACAGCCCATCTAAGGGTAAGACCCAAAAGAAAGATACCAAAACAACATAAAGCCACAGGTCAGGATCGAATCCTAGTAGAAACCACTACTGAACATCGAAACGTCACAAACAAACAGCCAAACTCTTCATCGAGCTCCCGGTGAAGAACTGGTCCAACTCCTGCATCGTACACGGCTGAACCTGCATCTGGTGTGGTGAAGTAACTGTGAGCCACAGAGGACTCAGCAATCCCGTTCTCGGGTAACACGACTATTTAAGCCTTGGGTGAGGACAAGGCTGAAGAAGAACAAGAGGTGAAGGAACAAACAAGAGTCTGCAGCAGCAACTAGCACTAACTTACGTAATAGAGAGCGAGAAGAGAAGTGCATCGGTCGAAAGATGATCACGAAGTGATCCTAGCTAAAGCCGGTCAAACATAACCCCACTGTGTTCAACTCCCGAATCCCTATTCGGAAATTGACAGTCACGGTACACACGCTGGTAGTGTATTGAAACATTGTGTCAAGTTATCTACAACCGGAATTAACAAGCTCCCATCTGCCACATAACCGCGGGCACGGCTTTAGAAAGTTCAAACCCTGCAGGGGTGTTCCAACTTGGCCCATCACAAGCCCACGATCCGCGGAGTCGCAACTCCATAGGTGGGAAGACCCGAGTATTCTCGGAATCCCGTGCTCGAGTTAAACCGAACTAAGGTAAGGCTAATCCAGCAAATCCTCCCGGCGTGTCGTCACCCTGATAGTAGCCGCGCGTATCTAGGTCTCAGGACACGACCGGATGAGTCATCCTACAGGTTTTTACCAAACCTCAAGTTTCCTTGAGGTGGCCCCGCAGTCTGCTCGTTTTGGACCAACACTCATGTGGAGCACTGGCCCGGGGGGTTGAATTAAAATAAAAGGGATAGCTAGTCCACATGCAAGTTTTTTTAGTTATTAGGCAAATAGTACCAATGTTGGGACTTGCTGGAAAAGACTTAGCACTTAGCGGTTTATCAAGGGGGTCCCATACACCCCAACCGTGTTAGGAACGCATAATCAAGGAACATAACACCGGTTTATACGGTTCCTAACGGCATGAGTGGAACAAAACACCAAGCAAAAGGCTTAGCCTTCCACCCTTGCCAGTATATAGATGATTTCATTTTTAAGCATTTATATAGTGTGATATACCCCAACCAAACTTCAACATGAAGCAAGCATCTTCAATCTTCACCTGCAACTAACAATGCTATAAGAAGGGCTGAGCGAAGCGTACTTAGCCAAGCAACGGTTTGCATAGGTAGGGTGGTTAAACATGGCAATGGTTACAAGTAGGAGGCTGACAAGAAAGACATGGGCATCGAGGCAAAACTATAGATCGAGACTTCTAGCAATAGGCAAAAAAATAGTAATGGTATCCGGGTTCGGTCATCTTGCCTGGGATTCCACAAGGGAGAAGAACGGATCCAAGAAGAAAACGGAGCAACAGTCGAGCGGAACCTCACAACTCCGGAACGAAACCGAAGCTAACAAGAGAAGCAACCGGAAAGAAAACAAACAACGCGGTAAACACACACGCATAAACATGGCATACGATGCACAAGCAAGCATGATGCATGTCCGGTTTAATTATGCATGGCATGGCAAAGTGCACAAACAAATACTACAAGTTAAGTGGAGATCAATATGCAACGAGTTGCATATTGACGAAACACCACATTTAATTATTTAGTTGACTCTCGTTATTAACAAGACAAGATTAATCGTTTGTTAACATGGCAAGAGGTGAAGCATAAAGAAACTAGACTATTAGGCAATTTAAATGAGGCCGGAGAATAACAACAACATATCCGGAAAATCCTCATGAGCATGTTTAATAATTATAAGCAACAACAATTACAAACATTTTCATGTGGTTATCATGATGCGGATGACATGATCAAGTTTATGCAAGTTTTATTAAAAGGTTGACAAAAACAAGATATGAAGCATTGTCACCGTGGTGGAAGGAAAGGGTGCCACGGCAACGATCCGAAATGAGGCAATGGCATCATATCGGTACCGGTAACTCGGTGAGGGACCGGTGCAAAAGATAGATGGCGAGTGAGTCAAACGAGATGAAGGTGGGGCGATCCCGTTGCCGGGTTCCCACAAGTCGGTGGCGAGGCAACCGAGGAACAAGACAAAAGGTGGAACGGGCACGGAGCACACACGAGAGACATTTCATACAACACAAGCAAGCATCTCACGGGACACGTCTCGGGGTTATACCTTCGAACACTCGTTTCGGGACGGTTCGAGATCGTCGAGGGACGTAGTGGAAGTAGAGGAAGTAGTTGTGCACGGCCGTAGAGGGAAGTAGTCGTTCCCGTAGAGGTACACGTGTAGTCGTTCACATCCCGCTCGGAGAGGTACTTGTCACGTCGTGGAACTTGCCGGTCTCGGTCTTGTCGATGGTAGTGGTACTTGACGCATCGTCGTCACGTGTAGTCGTTCTCGTTTCGGAGTCGTGCACGTTCGTAGCGGTTCGGGTCGTCGTGGTACTTGGGGTTCCCGTTTGCGATGGTAGTGGAAGTAGTGGTACTTGGCGCTTCCGGCGACGGTAGTTGTTCGGGCGTCGATCTCGTACACGGATCGTAGACGTTCGGTTTTCCGTAGAGGAACTTGATGCATCCCCGTTCTTCGGTCTCCACTTGGCAAAACAACACGGATCCTGGACACTTCATCAACACAAGGCAACACAAACAACAACAAAAAAACACAGAGCAGGGACAGCAGGAGCGGGACTCCACGGAGGCAAGGGCAGCAGCGAGAAGAGGCCGGTCTGCGGTCTCGGTGACGGAGGAAGGCGGCCTGCGGGGACTGGAGGCGCTCGGTGGCCGGAACGGAGGGAGGCCGATGCGGGGCGACGGGTTGCTGGCCGGCCGGACGGGAGGGCAGCTCGAGGGCGCCGGAGGAAGGACGAGGTGGAGGCCGGCGTCCATGGCGCGGCGGTGGCGGATGGCAGTGGCCGGGGCGCCGTTGCTGGAGGACGGGGTCGTGGCAGGAGATGGCGCCGCTCCTGGAGAGGAGGACCGGCGGCGCGGGCGAGGGACGCCGTCTCCTGGCCGGCGTGGGCGCTGGGCGGCAGAGCCTCTGGCGCGGCTGCCCTCTGGCCGCGGGCTCGGGGCTCTTGGCGACGGAGTCTATCGGGCAGATCGAGCGAGCGAGAGGGGGAGGCTCGGGGCGAGCGAGAGTGGGGAGGCTCGGGGCGAGCGAGAGGAAAGAGAGGAGCGGGTCGAGGGATTGGGAACGAGCGACAGAGGGTGAGTGGCGGCGGCTCTGGGAAACGAGGGAGCGACGGGAGAGGGATTAGGGTTCGGCCGGCTCGGGCTGGTCGGGCCGGCCTGGGAAGAGGAGGGCCCAAGAGGCCTGGAGGGAGGTGGGCGTTTGGGCCGAAGTGGCCAGGAAGGGAGAGGGAGGCTGCAGGTTGGAGGAGCGGTCGGGCCTAGGGGAGGCCTGGGCCAAGGAGGGAGGAAGGAGATGCGGCCAGGGAGATTGGGGCCCGAGCGGCTGGGATGCCTCTTATTTTTATTCCTTAGCAGAAATAAAAATAAAAGGAGAGAATCAAAATAAAAAGAAAAGAGGCAAAGAACAGAAATAAAAGATGGGTCATTTTTGTAAGGCTTTACGGGTTATTACCAACCCAACAAAATAGAAACAACAAAAGGGAAGTGCAAACTAAAACATTTAGGTTGCAAAAAGAATAAAAGGAGTTTGAATGGAGTCTAGATAAATGGAGGAGCCTCGAAACAACGGAAAGAAATTATAGCACGGTTTGAGGCAAAGAATTGAGATAGAAATGCATGGAGAAATATTGCAAGTGTGTTACGGTGATCCCAAACAATGGAATAATTAATAAATATAGCTCCCTAAATATTGAGAGGCTCTTATATGTTATAAAGAGAAGACATTCTTCCCTCGATTTAAATGGACCGAAGGTCCACACGGTTTGTTTAGGTTGAGATGCAAATTAAAATATGACATGATGACATGATGACATGATGACATGATGCAATGCAAAAATAAATAACACAAGCAAAAGAAAAACACGGGCAACCTCAGAACGTCTGGAATCTTCGGGAATCTTCTGGAATCTTCTGGGACGTCGGTCTCGGGCGTCACAATCACCAACTGAGTCTTTTATAGGAGTATATATATATATATATATATTTCTCAAGCTGTTTTTAGGAGGTTAGGGAGGGATGTGGTTGCTTTCAAGAAAATAAGGGGTTTTCTGCAAATTGGAGCGGAGAAGTGGGCTATGGTTGCAAAAATGCCACAACTTGCCTCATAGCCGTTAGATGCAGATCTAATGGTCAGAAACGACGGATGGCACACACACCAACATCACCAACTGAGTCTTTTATAAGAGTATATATATATTTCTCTAGCTGTTTTGATGAGGTGAGGAAGGGATGTGGTTGCTTTCAAGATAATAAGGGGTTTTCTGAAAATTGGAGCAAAGAAGTGGGCTATTGTTGCAAAAATGCCACAACTTACCTCATAGCCGTTAGATACAGATCTAATGGTCAGAAACGACGGATGGCAGACACACCACCATCAC
>LR738711.1:663097395-663142554 GCA_902687465.1 Secale cereale
AAAGAGTAGTAGATAGATCACTATCAAGATCGAGGTGCCACCCTACTCCTTCGGTGTCGGGTAGTGTGTGTGCCTGTGTGTGTGTTTGAGAGAGAAGCCAGTCGATAGATTATTATCAAGATCGAGGTGTCACCCTACTCCTTCGGTGTTGGGAAGTGTGTGTGTGTGTGGTTGTGTGGGTGTGGGTGTGTGTGTCGGGGGGAAGTGACACTTACATATCCCTACTCTTATAAAAAAACAGAGTTGGTGATGATGGTGTTCCTGCCATCCTGCAACATAGGCCATCTGATTTATACCCGACGGATAGGAAGGAAACTATGGCAATTTTGCAAAAAGATACCCACACTCGTCTCCGCATTTGCAAATAAGGCATTCCCTCGTTCATCTTTTCCTCCAACAAGATAAACTACTCATACAAATGCATCTTGATGTTCGGTGCAACGCATGGGCATCTTTCTAGTAGGGAGAAGGAGTTTGTGTGACACATATCTAGCTATATTAAGGGATAGGTAGATAGCATTTGTGCGAGGCATACTTAAAGCATCACGAGGATAAACAAAATTGTGTGCATGCAAGTGCCGAAAAATGAAGCGAGAAACAATGTGTGCGTGTGTGCGCGTGTGTGTGTGTGAGAGAGAGAGGGAGAGGGAGAGAGAGAGAGAGAGAGGGAAATCTCAAAACAAAAGGTGCTCTGTTGGAATCCCATTGTATGCATTCATATGGTTCCGGAACTCGAGTTAACCTTAGGCATATGTGTGAGAGACGTTATTATACTTTGAGACATTAGTGGTTGTGGGTGGGCGTAATTAAAGGGGTGGGCGTGTTCGACAGAGAGAGCGTGTGTGTTTCTGTGTGAGAGACTTGTAGGACGGGGTAGAAAGACGAATTCTAACCTTGACGGAGGGAGAGAAATACACGAAGTGCGCGTGTGTGATTTCGATGCCCACAGGGAAATGAGAGATGTATGCGTGTGAGAGAGATTGCACAATTCATTCACGTATCACTATCTAGCGACCGTGGATGTGCATCGGTTGAACATAAATCAATATCTACTTCGTATCGTGGCCAAAGGTACAATATCAATTCAACGGTAAAGATTGGACACTCACATATCACATTTTTTAATTTAAATAAACCTTTTCAGTTGTGCATGCCAAAGTTACGGTCATGTTTCTTCAAACAACCAATGTAGCTATCATGTACATGCACCATTGTTACTCTTGCATTCAAAATCATTAGTCTTGGATGATTTAAGGTTCTATTATGAAGTAATATATGTAATATTCATATATGAATTCAATAGGTACGCATTTTATGAAATGGAGGCTATGTGATCATATGAGGTAACACTTTTAAGTAGCGGACTACAATATCCATTTCTTTTTGTGCGCCTCTACACTAACACGTCAATGCATTATGTTTAAAGTAAATAACCAATTGCACTAAATTATCTATTTACACAAGAAATACATAGGCTGAGCGTTTGATCCCTTTTTTGTGAACGCGCCACTACACCCGTACGATTGGCCGCGCCCGTGTGAACGTCCAAGTTATCGGCGCATCATCCCGAGTTATTGTCTTTTTTCTGGGGTGGACTTCACAGCAGTTATTAACTACTGACGTGTGCCCCGTGTACACAGTCTCGCACGACCTTCCCGCTAGCACGGTCCAAAATTAGTTGAAACTGGATACGAACGATCCCGCGGGCGGCAAAATCTCCCGCCTCCTTCTAAAATTTTCGCCACCTTAGTCTTTAGCATATGAAATTCCCCTTTTGTCCTTGGTGCACGGAGACCAACAGTTACAATACCACACTCATCTACATAATAGGTCGGGGCTGCTTTGGTAACTTCCGGTTCCCCCCACTACACGGCACCCCCATTTCTCTCCCCCTCCCGCAAAAATGACTAACTCCACAGCACCAGAGCATCTCACATCACGCCGTCCGTACTTCATCGGCCTTTCTCCCCTCCCCTCTCGAAACCCTAGACTGCTCATCCACCGGCGCACCAGAGCCCATTCACTGCCAGCAGCGTCCACCTCGCCGGATCTGCTTCTGCGGCCGCATCTACCCCTCCCACCTTCCCTAGAAACAAGTAGACTGCTCATCCATTACTGTACCATAGCCCATTCAGTGTCAGCCTTGTCCACGGCGCCGGATCTGCTTCGCCGGTAGCCTCATCAACCGCGGCGCATCTGCAGCGGCTCATTCGTACTCCCCACCGGAGACGCTTCGTCCACACCCCCCCGGAGCCGCCCCACCGACGCCCCGGTCGACAGCCTCTGATCCTCTTTGCCGACACCTTCCTCAACCCTACCGGAGCCGCTTCATCGACACCATCGTCAACCCCACCGGAGTAGCTTCACCTATACCATTTTCAACCCTACCGGGGCCGCTTTGCCAACTCACAAATCCATGGCCTCAGATCCGCTTCCTCACACCCTCATCCAACCTATCGGAGCAGCTTCTGACGCCCCGTCCACGACCGCAGATCCGCATCGTCGACACCATCCTTAACCCAACCACCGGAGCAGCTTCACCTACGCCTTCGTCCACGGCCACAGATCCGCTTCGCCCACACCGTAGTCCACCCTACCGGAGCCGCTCCACAAACACCCTACTCGACGGTTCTAGATCTCCTTACCGGACCCCGACAGCAAGCGCAGCGTCATCACTGTTAATGTTTCTAACCCGATTCCCACCGCCAGGCAAGATGCTAAGCACCCGCCACGGCCTAGGTAATTGTCACCTTTAAACCCGTCCAGCATCACATGCCCGATGTACTTCAAATATACTAACAGGTCGCTGTTACCTGTTATGCAGCTGGCAAAAACTACAAGGACGATGTTTCTTCTGGATCTAACAGCTTGGCCAACCAAGATCCTGGACCGAGGCATTGCTATGATCTTGTAAGTGTGTGTCTCTCTCTTGTATTGTTTTGTGCCTGCGAGCGTGCTTTGCTAGGATTTTCGACCAGTAATCCCTTTGTGCAGACAATGATTTCTACTACTGGCTGCTAAATTAGATATGTAGATGTCATACATGATACTACCTCGTACCCCCGTTCCTAAATATAAGTCTTTCTAGAGATTCCACTATAGGCTACATACGGAGCAAAATGAGTGAATCTACACTCTAAAATGCATCTATATACGGAGAGGCAGTACATAAAATATCTACATAAACATATATTTAGGAACAGAGGTAGTACATTACACAAAATCGTAGGTGGCATGTAGGAATTCCAGTACACTACATTAGGCTCCCTTAGAGTGCCTGCTAGTCCAGCACACATAGTCATGGCTAGTTTATGCTACGCACACAGTCATTAATTGGTGGTTTAAATATGCGCAAGGGATATGCAATGATTATCATGTAGAGATGTCTGAAATTAGCTGTGTCAACTTGCAGATAGGGTTACACAATGAAAAAGTACAAGATGTATGTGGCAATTTCATGGAACATCGCATAAAAAGGAGAGCCAGCGGTGAGCCTATACAGTGTGCTATGGTACGTCACTCCTCCATTGCAATCATCGTGACATGTTATTTGTATATCAGTTCTATTGGCCAAGTTTCTTAGGGACAGCCATTACGAATTATCCTAAGAAAATAAGCACCTGTGAATATAAGCTCCATGTAATAAGCCAACCAGTTCTTTTCATCGCGTTTTCAGCTTATCTTTGGTATGATCAGTGAAAAGTCTAGATAGCATTATATTTTTTCATTTTGCTGCCCATATGAAAATTAATTTGACTTGCAAACATCACAAATTGAACCCAGTGCAGTAATTAATATGATAGGAAAACAGACCATCACTATTTGCTCAAAATGCAAATACAAAGATACCATCTACTTGGCACAATCTACTTTGGTCAATGTTTTCCATAGAGATCCCATTGCCTAATTTAAACAAAAACACATGACCATCACTGTTTGCTTTGATTACTTGTTGTTATTGACCTAACACTCTAACAGAGTTTGTCAACGATTTAAACACTAAGGGCTGCTGTAGTGGGGCCTTTTCTAACTCACATGTGACATAAAGGTTTGACTGTACACTAAAGTAAGCTCTCCAAGAGTACCTGGAGATCCAGTTCGAAGGTATGCCTAGTTTTTACATAGTGCAGACATATTAAATGCTCATTTCATTGTGTGCAAGTGCAAGAGATGCGGCATGTTTCATTATGTGGTGTTGTTTTGTTATAATCTCATCCTTTTGTGTTCACAGACAGGAAAGTATGCATATTTATCTTCCAAGGAGACGAGTAACTAGTTTGTGTCACCTTGCAGAGGGGGTGCAATGAAGATAAGATTGAGGATTTCCAAGTACAAGATGTTAGGAAGGAGCCTTGCAAGAGAAGTAGGAGCTGCGCTGAGCCTCTTCAACCTGTTAAGGTAAGTCACTGTATCCAACTCAACACTTCAATTTATTGTTTGTTTCAGGCATAGTTAATTTGCTCTTTTCAATTGCTTTATTTGTCCTCAGTTAATGAGATGCCCAAAGAATAATGTCTGATGTTGGGTACTTGTATAACTATTAGTTGACATAATTAAAGGCCTTACTATTTAATTACTCTACCGAAGTGTGCCTGAAGCTTTGAAGTCTATTAACCAACTATTATTGAATGAGGCTCATAATAAGATGCATAAAAAGATAAACATCACACGCAATGAAAAAATGTGACATGATATGACTATCATCATCTTGTGCTTTTGATCTCCATCTCCAAAGCATCATCATGATCTCCATCGTCACCAGCTTGACACCATGATCTTCATCATAGCGTCGTGGTCGTCTCGCCAACTATTGCTTCTACTACTATCACTAACTCATAGTGATAAAGTAAAACAATTACATGGCATTCACAATTCATTCAATAAAGAGACAACCATAAGGCTCCTACCGGTTGCTGATAATTTACAAAACATGATCATCTCATACAATAACGTATAACTCATCACGTCTTGACCATATCACATCACAACATGCCCTGCAAAGACAAGTTAGACGTCATCTACTATGTTGTTGCAAGTTTTACGTGGCTGCTACGGGCTTCTAGCAAGAACCGTTCTTACCTACGGTACAAAACCACCATGGTGATTTATCAAGTTTGCTATTTTAACCTTCACCAAGGACCGACCGCAGTCAAATTCGATTCAACTAAAGCAAGAGAGACAGACACCCGCCAGCCACCTTTATGCAAGCAAGTTGCACGTAACAGTGGAACCGGTCTAATGAACGATGTCATGCAATGTTGGTCCATGCTGCTTCATCTTACAATACCGCCGAATCAAAACAAGATGTTGGTGGTAAGCAGTATGAACATGACCGCCCACAACTCCTTTGTGTTCTACTCGTGCATATCATCTACGCATAGACCTGGCTCTGATACCACTGATGGGGAACGTAGCATGCAATTTCAAAAAAATTCCTACAATCACGCAAGATCTATCTAGAAGATGCATAGTAACGAGATGGGAAGAGTGTGTCTAAATACCCGGACCGAACACAGAAGCATTATATTAACGCGGTTGATGTAGTCGAACGTCTTCGCGATTCAACCGATCAAGCATTGTACGTACGGTACATCCGAGTTCAGCACACGTTCATCTTGATGACGTCCCTCGAGCTCTTGATCCAGTTGAGGGTCAGAGGAGAGTTCTAAAAAAATGACGGTGTGTTGACGGTGATGATGAAGTAGATCGCCCATGGCTTCGCCTAAGCACAACGACAATATGACCTGAGGTGTAAACTATGGAGGGGGCACCGCACACGACTAAGAAAATAACTTGTGTCTTCTAGGGTGCCCCCCTGCCCACATATATAAAGAAGGGAGGGAGAGGAGGCCGGCCGCCCCCTAGGGCACGCCAAGGAGAGGAGTCGTACCATGACTCCTAGTCCTAGTAGGATTCCCTCTCAAGGAAGGGGGAAGAAGGAAGGAGAGGGAGAGGGAGAGGGAAAGGGGGGCGTCGCCCCCTTCCCCTAGTCCAATTCGGACTGCCATTGGGCGGGCACCCCTTGTGTCCCTCCTCTCTCTCCACTAAGGCCCATATAAGCCCATTAGTTCCCCAGGGGTTCCAATAACCCTTCCGGCACTCCGATATTTACCCGGTACCTCTCAAAACTCTTCCGGTGTCCGAACAACATCGTCCAATATATCATTCTTTATGTCTCGACCATTTTGAGACTCCTCGTCATGTCCATGATCTCATCCGGGACTCCGAACAATCTTCGCTCACCAAAAACTCATAACTCATAATACAAATCATCATCGAACATTAAGCGTGCGGAACCTACGGGTTCGAGAACTATGTAGACATGACCAAGACACTTCTCCGGTCAATAACCAATAGCGGAACCTGGATGCTCATATTGGCTCCTACATATTCTACGAAGATCTTTATCGGTCAAACCGTAATGACAACATACGTTATTCCCTTTGTCATCGGTATGTTACTTGCCCGAGATTCGATCGTCGGTATCTTCATACCTAGTTCAATCTTGTTACCGGCAAGTCTTTTTACTCATTCCGTAATACATCATCCCGTGACTAACTCATTAGTCATTTGCTTGCAAGGCTTATTATGATGTCTATTACCGAGAGGGCCCACAGATACCTCTCCGACACTCGGAGTGACAAATCGTATTCTCGATCTATGCCAACTCAACAAACACCTTCGGAGATATCTGTAGAGCATCTTTATAATCACCCAGTTACGTTGTGACGTTTGATAGCACACAAGGTATTCCTCCGGTTTCCGGGAGTTGCATAATCTCATACTTGGAGGAATATGTATTTGACATGAAGGAATCATTTAGTAGTAAAACTGAACAATCATTATGCTAAGCTAACGGATGGGTCGTGTCCATCACATCATTCTCCTAACGATGTGATCCCGTTAATCAATTGACAACACATGTCTATGGTTAGGAAACTCAACCATCTTTGATTAATGAGCTAGTCTAGTAGAGCCTTACTAGGGACACTGAGTTTTGTCTATGTATCCACACATGTATCAAGTTTCCGGTTAATACAGTTCTAGCATGAATAAAAGACATTTATCATGATATAAGGAAATATAAATAACAACTTTATTATTGCCTATAGGGCATATTTCCTTCAATTAGCTCATTGGTCTTGATTAAGCCTATTATGAATGGAACATGTTTCCAATGTCAATTAGAGATCATAGTTATTCATGCCATGCTTAATTAGCTAGGAGTTAATAATGGTTTGTCTTGTGTGCCAACATGCATTTAAAATGGTTATGATGTGGTATGATAGGATGGTATTCTCCTTTGAATGATTCGAGTGACTTGACTTGGCACATGTTGCATGCATGTAGTTGAATCAAAATCAACATAGCCTCCGCGATATTTATGTTCATGTTGTTGTAGATCCTACTCATGCTTGCATTCAATGTTGGTTAACCTCAATGCATGTTTATGACCGTCGTCGCTCTCTAGTTGGTCACTTCTCAATCTATTTGCTAGCCTTCACCTGTACTAAGCGGGAATACTGCTTATGCATCGGCTTCCATAAACCCAAAGTTGTCACCTATACTAAGTGGGTTATTCTTACGATGAGTGTTTATTTACTTGTCATTCACGAGAAAGTGACTGGTAATCGGGTGCCTAGTCCCATGCTCAAAATCAAATCAAAATATAATTAAACAGAACTCCCCGAGGACTTCTATTGGTATGGACGGTACCCGTGGATTCCGTTAGTCGTGGAGTGTTATTGTTGGTGGAGGGGGAGTAAAGCTTTACCATTCTATTTGGGGACCGCCTATAATGTACGTAGCATCAAAGATGGTGAGAACTCTTGATAATTACGTTGACAATTAAAGCATATCTCTCAAAATTATATTCATATATGTTTTAAAAGACTCGAGCTCTGGCACCTCTGCAAATCCCTGCTTCCCTCTGCGAAGGGCCTATCTATTTACTTTTATTGTTGATTCATCATCTTCTCATTAAAGCACCAGCTGGAGAGCACCGTTGTCATTTATATGCTTTGTTTTTAATTAATGTTGAATATGAGTGTGACTGGATCTCTTTTACCATGAATGACAATGTCCAGTCGGTCCTTGATCTTCAGACGTGCTCTGCATTTATGTTTTGCGATCTCAGAAAGGGCTAGCGAGATACCATCACATCGTATTGTATCATGATTGTTTTGAAAAAGTCTTTTCATCCGAGATATTTTCTTATTTCTCGCTATTTGATTATGCTATTGATATGAGTAAATGTGAGACCTAAATGTTATTGTGAATACGGTTAGTTTATAATCTTTCCTGAAAACTTGAGCCTTGGCTAGACATATTTGCAACAACAAGATCAAACAGAGTTTGTAAAAGTTTTTCTTTGTCACTTTCAGTTTGTCAACTGAATTGCTTGAGGACAAGCAACGGGTAAGCTTGGTGGAGTTGATACGTCTCCGTCGTATCTACTTTTCCAACTCTTTTGCCCTTATTTTGGACTCTATTTTGCATGATTTGGATGGAACTAACCCGGACTGACGTTGTTTTCATCAGAATTACCATGGTGTTATTTTTGTGCACAAATCAAAGTCCTCAGATTGACCTAAAAATTTACGGAGAACTTTTGTGTGATATATAAAAAAATTGACGCAAGAAGTAACCAGAGGGGGGCTACCCAGAGGGCGCGCCCCTGGCTTGTGGGCCCCCTGGAGCTCCTCTGACCCTAACTCCAACTCTATATATTCACTTTCGAGGAGAAAAAAAATAAGAGAGAAGGAATCATCTCGTTTTACGATACAGAGCCACCACCACCTCCTATTCTTCATTAGGAGGGATGATCTGGAGTCCGTTCGAGCCTCCGAAGAGTGGAATCCGTCGCCATCGTCATCATCAACCTTCCTCCATCACCAATTTCATGATGCTCACCACCGTGCGTGAGTAATTCCACCATAGGCTTGTTGGACGGTGATGGGTTGGATGAGATTTATCATGTAATCGAGTTAGTTTTGTTAGAGTTTGATGCCTAGTATCCGCTATGTTCTGAGATTGATGTTGCTATGACTTTGCTATGCTTAATGCTTGTCACTAGGGCCCGAGTGCCATGATTTCAGATCTGAACCTATTATGTTTTCATGAATATATATGTGTTCTTGATCCAATCTTGCAAGTCGTAGATACCTTTTACGTGTTATGATCTGCATAGCCCAAGGTGACAATAATTGGGATTCTTTCCGGTGTTTGCCATAGTTTGAGGAGTGCATGTATTCACTAAGTGCTAATGCTTTGTTCTGGTTCTCTATTAAAAGGAGGCCTTAATATCCCTTAGTATCCATTAGGACCCCGTTGCCACGGGAGGGTAGGACAAAAGATGTCATGCAAGGTCTTTTCCATAAGCACATGTGACTATATACGGAATACATGCCTACATTATATTGATGAATTGGAGCTAGTTTGTCGTTGCCCTAGGTTATAGGTTCTACATGATGAATATCACTCAACACATATCATCACTGATCCATTGCCTACGAGTTCGTCTCATATTGATCTTTGCTAAGTTACTTTCGTTACTGGTATCGTTACAGTCACCATAAAACTGCTACTGTTACTTTTGCAACTGTTACCGTTACTATCATACTACTTTTCTACTAAATACTATCCTGCAGATATTAAGTCTTTCAGGTGTGCTTGAATTGACAACTCAACTTCTAATACTCTTGAATATTCTTTGGCTCCCCTTGTGTCGAACCAATAAATTTGGGTTGAATACTCTACCCTCGAAAACTTTTGCGATCCCCTATACTTGTGGGTTATCAGACGGGCCGGCCTCTTGGTCGTAGCGGCGTGAACGAAGTATAATTGGCGATGCGAACAATGCACAGCTGTTGGATTCTCTTCTGTGATGGCTTGCACCACCTCTATGTCCGTGTGCGTCGCGATCGCGGAGTAGCCGAACGAGCGTTGCACGGCGACGAAGTTGGGGGGTTCTCCATGGGCATGGCCCACTCGCTCGTGAACTCATCGTAGATTTGGCCATCCATCATCTAGTGACGCACAAGGAGGGAGAGGTTGTACCGCTGCTCCTCATGCGCATGCCGACACGCCAACACTGGCTGCGAAGTCGGCTGCTCCTCCGACATGACGGCATCGAAGCACGCATGTGCGTGCTCCATGGTCAAGCCATCATGGAACAACGTGGGCAGGGGAGTCGGCTCATTGTTGGAGGCCCTCTCCACCGTTGGGTCATCGCCGGAGACCTTCGAAGAGATGGCCGGTCTCTGTCTGCCTCGTGAAGCGGCCATGCCAGCTGGCCACAAGGGCGGCCAACTCATGCTTCTACTATGTCGAGAGGTTCTCCTGCAACGCCCTAGAGCTCGCGGTCATGGCAGAGGTGGTGCACATAGGAGGATTTGAAGCAGGACCGTGGTATGGTGCAGTTTGTGTTGGGTGTGGCCAGGGGCGGAGCGTGACCGAAACAAGAGAGGGGCCCAACTCCAGCACACAATATGCTCTAAAAGCAAATTTTCACATCATTCCTCTCGATTCTTTCATCATCCCCTTCTCTTTCTAAAAAGGACTACATCGTTCATAATGCATCAAAATTTATATATATGACAACTCAAAAAGAAAAAGACATACGGAACTTGGGCGCTTGCACTAATCAAAAACATTACATCAGTGTATGTATTGGACATACCTAACCAAAAGAACGGGTCTAGGCTATGGTCTAGAGCATTGCCAGCGGGTGGGCGTGCGGGCGGTCTGGCTCCAACCGAGGAGGCCGCGCCGGCGTGCAAGTGTATGTGGTGGCCGTTCGACCACTCCAATCGCCGGCCAAAGAAAAGAGGAGCAGGTCAGGACCAAGAGAACTAAGTAGTCCAGGTCGGCAAGTCACCATGGACTCATGGAGGCTGGCTAGAGGCATGGATGCGTACACAGATTCATGAGGCAACAAGGCAGCGAGCAGGATGAGTGTTCCGCTCAATCGATCGACAGATTGCTTCAATTGGTCTTTAACTGTTGTTGGACTGGGCAAAGTATACCTAGTTATTTATCTTCTGGACATTTGAAGGGGGGGGGGGGTTATGGCCCAGTTTGGCCTCCACGACCCTCCGCTAGTGGGCGTGGCCACATTTAAATAGCGGATGCTGGCCAGGCAAAGCAGCAAGTTGTGTCAATGGGGTGCCGGAGTTGGTTTCTCGGCCGGCGTTCCTGTATCATGTCGGTAGGCGGACAAACGAGTAGCCCGTTTGATGTTTGAATGCGGTAAATATATGTCCCGTCCTGTCCAATCATGTCGCTCCAGCATTGAACATATGTGAAGATCGGGACATGATGCGGCCTGTGCTCTCGCCAGGCGAGCCGCTTCAATGCCAACACTAGTGAAAGGTCGTGTCCACTCCGGTCTACATGAATGCATCGCGCCACCGGCGATCCGGAGCCACACTAGCGGCAACCGCCCCGACTTCGCAAATTGAAGCCCTGAGTGGCGACCGCTTCCACTTCTGTAATCGTACTTCGCAAATTTTAATTAGACTGAGATATAAGATTTAACAGGTCAAGGTCCATACAATCCAACGCCTTCCACTTCTCATTTGGTACAGGCTAGCAATTGCGGGATCCTTGGGATCAGTTGATTAAACATCATCTGTCATGATTGGCCAATATCTTGAAACATTGTTCTTTTTTTTTTAGCACATGTAAATAGCTTTCACAAAGGAAATGGATTAAGATGGAGTTGGCTAGCTAGATTTGAAACCATCTGATGACATATTGTCTCGGATTTAATTTTGTGATCCTCAGCTAGCAGTACTTGTGTGGCCGCCTGCCATCCAAACCACTTCAGTTCATCTGCAGAAGATTGCAGCATGACACGTCCAGCGGACGATAATTATCCGTGCCCATCGTTGCAAAAGACTGAAAAGAGAGAAAGGAAGCGAAGCCCTGGCAAAAGAGAAAAACAGCAGCAACAACAAAGCGCACACACGGATGTGTGTCCGTTATAAATACCACCACCAAGTTTCCCCCTCCCCCGCTCTTCCTCTCCTCCACTCTTTGAGGAAACATCCAAGCGCTCCCTCCATCTCAAGCGGCCAAGTACGATTACAAGGCCGGTAAAACAAATCATAGAGTGACAACGTAGTTTGGAGTCAGATCTGAGCAATGGGGGAGGAGAGGATGGCGGCGATGCCCGAGGCCGTCGAGCTGCCTGGATTTGTGATGAGCGCCGATGAGGCGGAGCGCGCCGCCGCGGCAGCCGGGGTGGAGACGGTGGTGGACCTGCTGCCCCTGCTCATCCCTTCCGCGATGCGGCGGGCGCGCCCCCCGATCTCGCGGTTCCCCGTGGGCGCCGTTGGGCTGGGCGAGAGCGGGCGCGTTTATGCCGGCGTCAATCTCGAGTTCCTGGGCGCCCCTCTCTCCCAGGTGGTCCACGCCGAGCAGTTCCTCATCGCCAACGCCGCCGCCGCCGGGGAGCCCGAGCTGCGCGCCATCGCCGTATCCCACATGCCCTGCGGCCACTGCCGGCAGTTCCTCCAGGAGATCCGCGGCGCCGCCGGGATCCGCATCCTGGTGACCTCCGACGCCGCCGACGGCTGTGCGGCCGAGTGGCGCACGCTGGCGTCGCTCCTGCCCCGCCCCTTCGGCCCCCACGACCTCCTCCCCAAGGACGCCCCCCTCGTCCTCGAGCCGCACGACAACCGCCTCGGCGATCCCGTTGAGGCCGCCGCCAATGGCTTCGCCGCCGGCGACCTGGAGAGGCGCCTGAAGGATGCCGCGGAGGCGGCGGCGCGCGCGGCGCACGCGCCATACAGCGGGTGCCCGTCGGGGTTCGCGGTGGCGGACGGTGAGGGGAAGGTGTACGCCGGGGGCTGCCTGGAGTCCGCGGCGTACAACCCGACGCTGGGCCCCGTGCAGACGGCCATCATTGCGATGATTGCCGCCGGAGGCGGCTCCGCCGGCGATGTGGTGGCGGCGGCGCTGGTGGAGAAGGAGGGGGCGGTGGCGGCGCAGGAGGCGACGGCCAGGGTCTTCCTGGCCGCCGTGGCGCCGCAGGCCAGCTTCCACGTGTACAAATACAGGTCGTCCGATGTGTGATGCGCGCCTCCGGACCTCTCTGGGGTGGGGAGAGCGGGGGCGAGATCGGACGAGATAATGTTCATAATCTTCAAGAAAGAATAATACGACGAGAAATGATCTTGCGCAGATGGGTGAGCTGTAAATTCCACATGGCGTTCGTGGTTTGCTGATCGGACACCGAGAGCTGGGACCAACTTGCCATTCTTGTGTTCATGTGTGTATTATTATGAGAAAAAATATTGCAGAAAAGTTATATAAACGATGCCGTAATAAACGAGAAAATAATGTGTTGCTTCTTCTTCCCCGTCTCTTGCTCTACGTCGTGTGTGAAGGAATTACACACTACAGCTCATGACTCTTGAGTAGGATATATGCATAAAAAAATAGGTAGAACGAAGGAGCTCGTGCTGCACGCACTGTGGGGCCTGTTGTGGTCACCGCTCATTATCCAGCCAATCAGGCAATCGGCCCATTTCTTCCCTGCAAGTCTCAAACACATGATCGATCCGATCGCTTTACGAACTTCTCTTGGTGGGGCTGAGCTGTGGGTAGTTAGTTGCCGCCGAGTAAAGCAAGGCTGTATGTAGATCCGCGTTAGATTAGATATAATCCAAGCGTGCAATCACAGCCGAAACATGTTCCTGATTAGATGACGCAAAGGGCAATCATACGATCATGGTCAAGTCTGTCTTATTTTCCCGGAAGAAAGTAGATTGCTGACCACCCTTGATTCTTAAACAGCGCAAGATTGAGTGTCCCGGAGAAAACAACAACCTGTGCATAGATAGCGATGGTGTACGAGCTCTACATTAAATCAGTCACAACAAACATTTCTTAATACATTCTGTCAAAAAAAAAACATTTCTTAATACATAAATGAGCAGCCATCGGATTTTGACTGCGATCCCATCTTTGATCTCGCTTGTGTTCAGCGTCCTTTTCCTGACTCCTGACGGACCTAAATGATTCTGCGTCCAAACCCAAGCCACTGGTCGCTTTCTGATGGTTATGTAAGCGGTAAGCCTGTGCTCGACAGCTTGATCCGACTCTTCGACGCCAAGCATGTTTCTCTCGCCGGCCACAGTCCTGCACGCCAAGTATTTCGACACGCGGCCTGTGCTAGGCGGGGGAAAATCCAGTGGTACACGAGGCTGGAGTTTCTTCCGTGGTTAACCCTCTTGCGGTGTGCAAGAATTCCTACAGGACAGACGGGTCCATCATGTGCCGGTTGTTCTGCGGCTTGATAAAAATGGAGCAACTTGCTGCTATTTAAAGTAATCGTGATCTTTGATCTAATCAGCCGTCACGTCAGTATGCATAGCGAGCCTAGCTAAAAATGTACTGTTGTCTTTCCTACTTGCCGGTTGTTGGTTGTTGGCTGTCCCGGAGCCATGGACGGCTCAGAGTGGAAGCTGTTGTTCAGTAATCAGTAGGGAGTACATCAGCGAAGCATATTCCGTTCACCTTGCCTCACAGCGCCTAAGGATGCGTTTGGTTCTTGCATTGTTCTTTTCTTCTTATTTGCATATTTGTCTCAGTTAAGCCTGATTGAGCATACGCGGGCAAAAAACCATCATCTGCAATGTTTATTGGTTGCCTGCATCCCCTCTTCCTGCATTGTAACAATGTCTCTACGCACTGTGTTTGGTTGCTCGCATTAGTTGTGCTCACACTAATGCGCATTGTTTGGTTGTATACAGTGGATATGATTAAGAGTTAACAGCTACACATGACACACCTAATTACACATTACCATGGCGATTGCGATGGACGATGTGTTGGAAAACGTTGCATGAAAAACAAAACAAAATCTACGCACATGCAAAGATCTATCTACAGAGATGCATAGCAACGAGGTGGAGAGTGTGTCTACGTACCCTCGTAAACCGTAAGCGGAAGCGTTTCACAACGCGGTTGATGTAGTCGAACTTCTTCGCGCCTCAACCAATTACCGAACACACGCCACCTTCGCGGTCTGTACACGTTTAGCTAGATGACGTCACTCGCCTTCTTGATCCACCAAGACATCGAGGTCGTAGACGAGTTCCGTCAGCACGACGATGTGGTGACGGTGATGCTGAAGTGATCTCCGCAGAGCTTTCGCTTAAACACTACAAAAATATGACCGATGATGTAAAATATGGAGGGAGGCGCCGCACACGGCTAAGCAATTGCGTGGGGTGTGCTAGGGCACCCCCCCACGTATATATAGGTGGGAGGGAGAGGGGAGGCTGCCATTGGGCGCCCCAAGTAGGCCGAATCCTACTTGGGGTCCTTCTTGGCCGCGCCTCCCTGCCATGTTTGTTGGAAGGGAAAGGAAAGAGGGGGAGGGGGAAAGGAAGGGGGGAATCCTATTCCATTTCTTCCCCTTTCCTTCTTCATCTTGGCTGGCCGTATGGGGGCGCACCAGCCCCTTGTGGCTGATGTGTTTTCCCTTTTGGCCCATAAGGACCATATCTTTTGCCGGGGGTGCCCGGAATCCCTTCCGGTGACCCGATACCCTCTGAAACACTTCCAGTGTCTGAATATCATCGTCCTATATATCAATCTCTACCTCTCGACCATTTGGAGACTTCTCGTCATGTCCGTGATCTCATCCGGGACTCCGAACAACATTCGGTCACGAAATCACACAACCCATATAATACTATATCGTCAACGAATGTTAAGCGTGCGGACCCTACGGGTTCGAAAACTATGTAGACATGACCGAGACACCTCTCCGGTCAATAACCAGTAGAGGAATCTGGATGCCCATATTGGCTCCTACATATTTTACGAAGATCTTTATCAGTCGAAACGTTATGACAACATACATAATTTCCTTTGTCCGTCGGTATGTTACTTGCCCGAGATTCGATCGTCAGTATCTTCATACCTAGTTCAATCTCGTTACCAACAAGTCTCTTTACTTGCTCTGTAATACATCACCTTGTGACTAACTCCTTAGTCGTTTGCTTGCAAGCTTATGCTGTGTATTACCGAGAGGGCCCAAAGATACCTCTTCGATACTCGGAGTGACAAATCCTAATCTCGATCTATGCCAACTCAACAAACACCTTCGGATATACCTGTAGAGCATCTTTATAATCACCAAGTTACGTTGTGACATCATCTTTATAATCACCAAGTTACCTTGTGACGTTTGATAGCACACAAGGCATTCCTCCGGTATCCGGGAATTGCATGATCTTATAGTCGAAGGAATATGTATTTGACATGAAGGAAGCGATAACAATAAAACTGAACGATCGTATGCTAAGATAACAGATGGGTCTTGTCCATCACATTATTCTCACAATGATGTGATCCCATTATCAAATGACAACTCATGTCCATGGTTAGGAAACATTAACCATCTTTGATTAACGAGCTAGTCTAGTAGAGGCTTATAAGGGACACGATATTTGCTTATGTATTCACACATGTATTTAGGTTTCCGACCAATACAATTCTAGCATGAATAATAAACCTTTATCATGGATAAGGAAATATAAAATAATAACAACTTTATTATTGCCTCTAGGGCATATTTCCATCAGTCTCCCACTTGCACTAGAGTCAGTAATCTAGATTACATTGTAATGAATCTAACACCCATGGAGTCTTGGTGCTGATCATGTTTTGCTCGTGGAAGAGGTTTAGTCAGCGGGTCTGCAACATTCAAATCCATATGTACTTTGCAAATTTCTATGTCACCATCCTTGACTAATTCACGAATGGAGTTGAAGCGTCTCTTGATGTGTTTTGTTCTCTTGTGAAATTGGAATTCCTTGGCCAAAGCAATTGCACCAGTGTTGTCACAAAAGATTGTCATTGGACCCGATGCACTAGGTATTACACCTAGATCGGATATGAACTCCTTCATCCATACTCCTTCATGTGTTGCTTCCGAAGCAGCTATGTACTCCGCTTCACACGTAGATCCCACCACGACGCTCTGCTTAGAACTGCACCAACTGGCAGCTCCACCATTCAATATAAATACGTATCCGGTATGTGACTTAGAGTCATCCGGATCTGTGTCGAAGCTAGCATCAACGTAACCCTTTACGATGAGTTCTTCGTCACCTCCATAAACGAGAAACTTATCCTTTGTCCTTTTCAGGTACTTTAGGATGTTCTTGACCGCTGTCCACTGATCCAGTCCTGGATTACTTTGGTACCTCCCTGCCAGATTTATGGCAAGGCACACATCAGGTCTGGTACACAACATATCATACATGATAGAACCTATGGCCGAGGCATAGGGAATAACTTTCATTTTCTCTCTATCTTCGGCAGTGGTCGGGCATTGAGTCTAACTCAATTTTGCACCTTGTAATACAAGCAAGAACCCTTTCTTTGACTGATCCATTTTGAACTTCTTCAAAACTTTGTCAAGGTATGTGCTTTGTCAAAGTCCAATTAAGCGTCTTGATCTATCTTTATAAATCTTGATGCCTAATATGTAAGCAGCTTCACCGAGGTCTTTCATTGAAAAAATTCTTGTTCAAGTATCCTTTTATGTTATCCAGAAATTCTACATCATTTCCAATCAATAATATGTCATCAACATATAATATCATAAATAATACAGAGCTCCCACTCACTTTCTTGTAAATTCAGGCTTCATCGTAAGTCTGTAAAAATCATATGCTTTGATCACCTCAGCAAAGTGTATATTCCAACTCCGGGGTGCTTGCACGAGTCCATAGATGGATCGCTGGAGCTTGCACACTTTGTTAGCACCTTTAGGATCAACAAAACCTTCTGGTTGCATCATATACAACTCTTCTTTCAGAAATTCATTAAGGAATGCAGTTTTGACATACATTTGCCAAATTTCATAATCATAAAATGCAGCAATTGCTAACATGATTCAGACAGACTTAAGCATCGCTACGGGTGAGAAAGTCTCATCATAGTCAACTCCTTGAACTTGTCGAAAATATTTTGCGACAAGTCAAGCTTTGTAGACAGTGATATTACCATCAACGTATGTCTTCCTCTTGAAGATTGATTTATTCTCAATGGCTTGCCAATCATCGGGCAAGTCCACCAAAGTCCATACATTGTTCTCATACATGGATCCTATCTCAGATTTCATGGCCTCAAGCCATTTATCGGAATCTGGGCTCATCGTAGCTTCTTCATAGTTCGAAGGTTCGCCATTGCCTGACAACATGACTTCCTAGACAGGGTTACCGTACCACTCTGGTGCGCTACGTGGTCTAGTCGACCTTCGAGGTTCGGTAGTAACTTGGTCCAAAGTTTCATGATCATTATCATTAGCTTCTTCTCTAGTTGGTGTAGGCATCACGGGAACAGTTTTCTCTGATGATCTACTTTCCAATTCGAGTGAAGGTACAATTACCTCATCAAGTTCTAACTTCCTCCCATTCACTTCTTTCGAGAGAAACTCCTTCTCTAGAAAGGATCAATTCTTAGCAACAAAAATCTTGCCTTTGGATCTGTGGTAGAAGGTGTACCCAACAGTTTCTTTTGGGTATCCTATGAAGACGCACTTCTCCGCTTTGGGTTCGAGCTTATCAGGCTGAAGCTTTTTCACATAAGCATAGCAACCCCAAACTTTAAGAAATGACAGCTTTGATTTCTTGCCAAACCATAGTTCATACATTGTCGTTTCAACGGATTTAGATGGTACCCTATTTAACGTGAATGCAACTGTCTCTAATGCATAACCCCAAAACCATAAAGGAAAATCGGTAAGAGGCATCATAGAACGCACCATATCCAATAAAATACGGTTACGACATTCGGACACACCATCACGCTGTGGTGTTCCTGGTGGCGTGAGCTATGAAACCATTCCACATTGTTTCAAATGAAGACCAAACTCGTAACTCAAATATTCGCCTCCGCGATTAGATCGTAGAAACTTTATTTTCTTGTTACGATGATTCTCTACTTCACTCTATAATTCTTTGAACTTTTCAAATGTTTAGGCTTGTGTTTCATCAAGTAGATATACCAATATATACTCAAATCATCTGTGAAGGTAAGAAAACAACGATACCCGCCGCGTGCTTCAACACTCATTGGACCGCATACATCGGTATGTATTATTTCCAATAAGTCATTAGCTCGCTCCATTGTTCCGGAGAACGGAGTTTTTTAGCCATCTTTCACATGAGGCATGGTTCGCAGGTATCAAATAGTTCATAATCAAGTGATTTCAATAGTCCATCAGCATGGAGTTTCTTCATGCGCTTTACACCAATATGACCTAAACGGCAGTGCCATGAGTATGTTGCACTATCATTATCAACTTTGCATCTTTTAGCATCAATATTATGAATATGTGTATTACCATGATCGAGATTCAATAAGAATAGACCATTTCTCAAGGGTGCATGACCATAAAAGATATTACTCATATAAATAGAACAACCATTATTCTCTGAACCGCCTTGCATAAAAAAAGATCCAAATGTAATGTTCATGCTCAACACAGGCACCAAATAACAATTATTTAGGTCTAAAACTAATCCTGAAGGTAGATGTATAGGTAGCGTGCCATCGGCAATCACATCAACCTTGGAACCATTCCCGACGTGCAACGTCACCTCGTCCTTTAGCCAATCTTCATTTAATCCGCAGCTCCTGTTTCGAGTTACAAACATGAGCAAACAAACTAGTATCAAATACACATGCGCTGCTACGAGCATTAGTAAGGAACACATCAATAACTTGTATATCAAATATACATTTGTTGACTTTGCCATCCTTCTTACCCGCCAAATACTTGGGGTAGTTCCGCTTCCAGTGACCACTCCATTTCTAGTAGAAGCACTCAGTTTCAGGCTTAGGACCAGCTTTGGATTTCTTCGTTGGAGCGGGAACCTATTTGCCGTTCTTCTTGAAGTTCCCTTTCTTTCTTTTTGCCCCTTTTCTTGAAACTAGTGGTCTTGTTAACCATCAACACTTGATGCTCCTTCTTGATTTCTACCTCTGCCGATTTTGGCATCGCGAAGAGCTCGAGAATTGTCTTATCCATCCCTTGCATATTACAGTTCATCACGAAGCGTTTTTAGCTTGGTGGCAGTGATTGAAGAACTCTGTCAATAACACTCTCAGGTGGAAGATCAATTCCTAGCTGAGTCAAGTGATTACGATACTGTAAGGGCATATTTAGCCAAATAGTGTTTTGGTGATTGATGACAATGCGTTTGCGGACTAATCATGTGTTCTAAGCTCTTTTAGATATATCTCACATAGGCACAAGACGATTAGATGCCCCTCGGAATCTATGGAAGACGGTGTTTCCTTTTTGAAAGATCGTGGATGTCGCCTAGAGGGGGGGGTGAATAGGCGCTTTTAAAATAATTACGGTTTCGGCTTGAACAAATGCGGAATAAACTTAGCGGTTAATTTGTCAAGCACAAAACCTACAACAACTAGGCTCACCTAGGTGCACCAACAACTTATGCTAAGCAAGATAAACAACTAGGTGATAGCAAGATATATGACAAGAAACAATATGGCTATCCCAAAGTATAGTGCATAAGTAAAGGGCTCGGGTAAGAGATAACCGAGGAACGCGGAGACGACGATGTATCCCGAAGTTCACACCCTTGCGGATGCTAATCTCCGTTTGGAGCGGTGTGGAGGCACAATGCTCCCCAAGAAGCCACTAGGGCCACCGTAATCTCCTCACGCCCTCGCACAATGCAAGATGCCGTGATTCCACTAAGGGACCCTTGAGGGCGGTCACCGAACCCGTACAAATGGCAACCCTTGGGGGCGGTCACCGAACCCGTACACTTTGGCAACCCTTGGGGGCGGTCACCGGAACCCGTCAAATTGCTCGGGGCGATCTCCACAACCTAATTGGAGACCCCGACGCTTGCCCGCAGCTTTACACCACAATGATTGAGCTCCGAACACCAAGGTTGGGGCTATCTCCCCAACGACACCACGAAGCTTCACCACAATGGAATATGGCTCCGAGGTGACCACAACCGTCTAGGGCGCCCAAGCACCCAAGAGGAACAAGCTCAAGGGTACCAAGGACCCAAGAGTAATAAGCTTCTCAACTTCACTTCCACGTATCACCGTGGAGAACTCAAACCGATGCACCAAATGCAATGGCAAGGGCACACGGAGTGCCCAAGTCCTTCTCTCCCAAATCCCACCAAAGCAACTAATGCTAGGGAGGGAAATGAGAGGAAGAACAAGAAGGAGAACACCAAGAGCTCCAAGATCAAGATCCAAGGGGTTCCCCTCACCTAGAGGAGAAAGTGATTGGTGGAAATGTGGATCTAGATCTCCTCTCTCTTTTCCCCCCAAAACTAGCAAGAATCCATGGAGGGATTGAGAGATAGCAAGCTCGAAGAAGGTCAACAATGGGGGAAAAACACGAGCTCAAAGGATAAGGTTCATTGGGGAAGAAGAGCCCCTTTTATAGGTGGGGAAAAATCCAACCGTTATGCTCACAGCCCGCACAGAGCGGTACTACCGCTCCAGGAGCGGTACTACCGCTAGGGCATTAGTACCCCTTAGAAAAACAACAGCGAGGAGGCAAAAAGGCCAGAAAAACCGTCGGAGCGGTAGTACCGCTTGACCTCACGGTACTACCGCTAGGGGTAGCGGTAGTACTGCTAAGGGTAGCGGTACTACTGCTTGCGAGCGGTACTAAAAAATTACATCCGTGCCTACCACCGCTGGACTTGTGACGAGTTTTTGGTCCCGAGCGGAAGTAGCCACGGAAGTAGGCGCGGTAGTACTGCTCCAAGCGGTAGTACCGCTCCCGAAAGCGGTAGTAAAAAATTACTTCCGCTCCTACCCGCGGTAGTACCGCTGCAGCCTTTTCAGTACACCAAAACGACAATAACTTTTGCATACGGACTCCGAATTCGATGAAACCAAGTTTGTTGGAAAGCTAGCGACAAGGGCTAACACAATCTTGATAGAAAAACCAATAAGAAGCAAATTAGAAAAGGCCCATAAGAAAATGGTGAGAACCCTTTCTCGGATAAGACCGGTAAAACCTCCAACACCGAAAACATCATAGAAGACACATGTGAACTCCGTTTTCGATGAACTCAAGCTAGTCATCAAGATGACCATAAGCTCTAAGACTCACAAAGAGAACCAAACAAGAACCAAGAAACATGATGCAAGGATGCAATGGTTTGAGCTCTCTACTAACGATACGATCAAGCTACCAACTTGAGAGCCCCCCTTGATAGTACGGCAAACGATCCTATAACCCGGTCTCCCAACTACCACCACGAGACCGGTAAAATAGAAAACCTATCAAGGGCAAACCTTTGCTTTGCACAAAGTCCACTTGAGCTAGATGTAGACGATCTTGACTTCCTCAAGTTGGACCACCTTTCTTGATTGCGTTGTCTCGGTGAAGACTAGTAGATTGCTCCCCCATACTCCTCTATGGGAGAGCCACTCTTCGGCATATCTTCACAAGTCCATTGTCACGACAATGGACGGAAAGCTTCAAGCAGTTGATTTCTTCGTGATGCTCCACTTGAACTTGCACACCGCAACCTAACCCCACTAAGAACTCTCACGAAGACCATGGGTTAGTACACAAAGCGTGATTGACAATGCTTACCATACCATGGGATTGCTTGATCCCTCTCGGTACATCTTCTACACTTTGTGTGTTGATCAACTTGATTCATTCTTTGACTTAGTTTTGATCAACCTTGAATCTTTCCAACTCTCTTCATTTGGATGATGTCTTGAAGGTAAACATGAATGATCACAAACTCTTCTTCTTCAAGACATGCTTGCAATAAGCTCAACACCCACAAGACCAATCTTTGGATAATTCCTTAATAGCACCTTGGTCATCACAAACTCTCCTTGAAACCAACAAATGAACTCCAAGAAAAGCCTATGGACAAACCCTTCAAATATAACTCAAGGAAACCATTAGTCCATAGAGATTGTCATCAATTACCAAAACCAAACATGGGGGCACCGCATGTTCTTTCAATCTCCCCCATTTTGGTAATTGATGACAATCACTTTCAAGAGAGTTTATATAAGGAATTATGCATCACCATACCATGCAATAATGTATGATCATGAGATGCAAAAGCTTAGGAACAAAACCAAAGCAAGAAGAGCGAAGAGACAACTCTCTAAACTTCCTCACAAAACTAAACTCTCTGAAACTTCTCCCCCATTGGCATCGATTGCCAAAATGGGCAAAAAAACTTAGAAGGTCAATATAAATTGTGTTCCTCCATAAATTATGTATTCCTCAAAATAGAGAGTGGAATGCAATACATATATCCAACTGTAAATACTTGGAGGAAGACAAACTATATTGAGGCCCAAAGATTGCAAAAGAATGATATGCCACAAAGGCATAACAAAGGGAGAAAAACACGCAATCAAGCAATCAATGGATACCAATTGAATTAAGCTATCAAAAGATACCAATTGACCCAACTAGACCAATGATCCTACATGCCAAATGAATAAAATATATTATGATAAGAGCAAAGGAGTGTTCTAGAGAAACTAGAGAAGCTCCCCATGATTTGTGCACAATTTAGTTTTGTATCTGGATACAACGAGCACAAAATAGGATCGTCGCTCCCCCAAGATCAATAGAACTCACGACATAGCAACCGATTTTTCTAAAGACACTGGTGAAGCTCCCCATAATTGTGCACTCCTTAGAAATTTTTATTAGGATACCAAGTGCACAAAATAGGATCATCACTCCCCCAAAATCAATAGAAACTCACACCAAGTGCAAGTGAGCATGAAGGTAACAAAGCCTAGCACTTGCAACAAACAAATGGTTGAGCAACATATAAAAGAGACAACTTAAGAGTATGCTCAACCAAAATGATGTGTGTGAGTCATAGCAAAGCACTTGAGAAGACTAATGTATGGATGAACATCAAGCATCAATATAGTCTTGAATGAAAGAGATACTCGGTGCAAGGCCTATCATTCCCACACACAACAAGCATACGGGTTCACAAGCTCACTAATAAGCATATAAAGAACCTATGCTTGTGACAACCCGTGGTGAAGATATAAAAGAGAGCGTTATCAAGACGAGGGATACCAATTAATTGGCAAAAGCCTTGTCAAGACAAGCAAGAGACAAAAATATCCTCACCACACAAGAGTGCATCTAGATGCAACAAGATAAGATCCGCACTCAAGGCAAAGGCTTTCACGGAGCCACCAAAGAAATGATACAAGAACGACAAGGTGGTCGTGAAAGAAAGGATATCTTCTAGATATGTAATTTCTCTCAAGTGTATAAGATTCTAGGTAGATGAAAATCATGATGATATCAATCCACAAATAAGAATGTACACTCGAAATAGTTACAAAAAAAAAGGAAGTAATAAGATATCCACAAGGAAGTCATAATTATACCAATAAGATATTTTGCGTGAACGCATAGCACATGGCTAGATAAGGTCTTATTGAATAAACATGAATTCCAACCAAGCAAACATCAAAGACATCACAACTAGCAACAAGAGATCATTATTGGGATGCTTTGAGAAAGGAAACAAGTATCACAAGAAAGAATGAATTACATGCCATGATACAACCTACACAAGGTTGATGCAAGAAATTTGTGCATGAAGTAGATGATGATACTTGTTACCGTGATACCATTGGAGGGATGTATTAGATACCAATTGAAGGTAGATAGTAGTTCATTGATAATCCTAGCTTGAGTCCAATAAGCACATGGTGACACCACCTTCCTTTTGAATGAGCCGAGCATCCAATGCATCTCCAATTGTTCCTAGAACAACACAAACAAAATGGTACCCAAACTCATTGGGACCAAAGAGTTAGAAACACCAATACATAGGACAAACTCCACAAACTTAAGTGCATTTATATACGAAAATGAATTTCATGCACATCTCATCCAAAATGAGACTAGGTGGAGTTTCCCCTATATATTGGGTTAAAGGAAGAAAGCATGCCAAAGAAAATATATGTAGTAAATTTGCATGCTCAAGACTTTCAAGAAACGAAACGAAATGAAAAAGAAATACCAAGTGAAAATAGGATACCAAATGGAGAAATCATCACTTGGAAGATATCTATTTAGAAGATACATCAAGGAATGAGATATCCATTGATACACGCAAAAGGAAAGATATCGCACTCCCAAAAGAGAGGATGGTTCCAAACAAACAAACCCATCTACAAAGTTTCATGATGGCACAAAGTACCAAAAAGAAACGGATTGCCTTCCATCAACACACACTTGATATGGATCACAAGATGAGTGTTCTATAGAAGATAGGATAGCTCCCCCAAGAATTGTGCATTAAAGAGAATTTGCATTTGAATACAAAATGCACAAGGTAGGATCACCACTTTCACTATATCTAGAAAACACTAGACAAAAACTATAAAACACGAGATCCACAAGTGGCATGGAAGGAAATGGGAGTTGACACAAGCTTGGCAAGAGATAAGACAAATAAAACCAAAAGACAATGTAAAGATGGTCAACAATTTCCACCACATAAATGATTACCAATTGTCAAAGACAAGAGGTATTTGTAAATAATTCCCGGTGATAGATAGCAATGATATCCAACATCATCTTCACACCAAAACACAAGCAAAATGCAACTTGTAGAGCTAACATGCCACCTAGGAACAACATAATTTATACTATCAACTCTAGGTGACAATATCTCAAATTTACACATTTTCTAGGCTTGTAATATGCACATAGAATATTACTCCCCCATAATGTGATACCAATGAAAAACTTACCAAGATGCAAAAGAGAACCAACAAGAGATAATTAATGGAACATTTAGAATTTGACTTTCTCATGAGAAGACATACCACATAGAGACTAGATAATCTTGTAATATCAATACTAGATGGTATTCCTCATGTACACACATTTATAGGATTGTGAGGTGCACAAAGCACATCACTCCCCCAAAATGGGATGTTCCATTAATATCTCACAAGAGCCAACTAAGATAAAAGCAAGAAGCACAAAGGCTCAACGCACGACACACACATACATGATGTGAAAACCAATATACACATACTTGATTTCTCAAGATATACAAATTGGACGCACAACATATACAAACACATGTAAGGAACAAAACCAAAACATGCAAAGGGGCAAGTAACTTTCAATGTAAACAATTTAAGCACGAGTTACCGCAAGGAGGAACATTGGATATAAGGTAGAAACTTGATCATCCGAATGACTTGGCTTGAGACGATATGAATGATGAGGACCCCCTTAATTCTTCATAATGTAGCCAAGTCTCCAATGCCCTCCAACAACGCCTATTGATCAAGTTTTAGCTTGTTGGCCCCCCAACCAAGTTGGGTCCTAAGAGGTTAGTCACAATAGGCTTGGCCACCCAAATGGTTCTTTTCTTGACACCACTTTGAGTACCAAAAAACTTGGCAAACACATTGCCAACATTATCCTTCCCAAGAAAATAGACATCATCAATAATAATTGGGTTGGATAAGTTACCACTAGTGCATGAAGAAGCAAGGTGACCCTTCTCACGGCATAGGTAGCAACATCTACTCTTCACTTTCTTCTCATTTGATTTCTCAAAATGAGAAGCATTACCATGAGTCTTCTTGGGAAGCGGCCTTTCTCCAACTTGCGGTTGAGCATGAGATTGAACTTGTGGCCTCTTCCCTTGTTGCTTGTCACTAATGACCTTCTTCTTCAATGGGCAGGATCTAACATGATGTCCTTCTATTTTGCACTTGAAGCAAATAATCTTGGCCGAATTCATGAGTTGTTCTTGGCCCTTCTTCTTGTTGCTCTTGGACTTCTTCTTCTTGTTGGAGTTGAATCCAAGTCCACCTTTGTCATTGGGGGATTTTTGCACACTCAAGATATTGTTGAGTGTGGACTTCCCTTCATGACACTTTTCCAAGTCTTTCTTCAAGGAAGAGACTTGGGCCATGAGCTCTTTGATTTCCTCTACATGGTTAGTATCAACACAAGTACTAGAGGAAGTATAGGCTTCATTGTTAGAGCAACAAGGCAAGGAAAGCAATTCATCACAAGATGTACCAATGTTATGCATAGATGAATTACGAGCACTAGCACATGGCAATATAGCATTTTGACTAGAAGTAGTGCTAGCGACCACATGAGACTCACTAGATGTTACCTTGATGATTATAGCCTCATGAGCTATCTTTAGCATATTATGGGATACTAGAAGATCATCATGAGAGCTTGTGAGCTTTACATGACTTTCTTCCAATCTCCCATAATTGCTAGATAGCAACTCAAGTTGAGCCCTTAGCTCAACATTCTCCTTCAAAATGGATGCTTCACTAGAAATAGAGTTAGTAGCACAAGCATCATCAATAATAGCAAGAGGAGAAGGCAACTTGGCAAGCTCCTTAGAATATGAAGCTTTAAGTTGAGCATGAGACTCGGTGAGTTTTATGAGCTCACCCTTAATGACTCTTGAGTCATTTTTGAGGTGCTCAAAATCCTCAAGGAGTTTAGCATGTGCAACTTCAAGCTTCTCATTTTTTGTTTCAAAATCATTAACCACCTCGAGAGCTCTATCACGGGATTCCTTTATTCTAGATAGTTCTAGAGCAAAAGTCTCCTCAAGAGATTCCTTGGTGGTTTGTTCAAGTTCAAGAGCTTGTGAGAGGTCGGCGATCTCATTAGCGTAATCACGCTCATGACCTTCCATTTTCTCAATGGTGACCTCATGCTCCTCTAGATGAGATTCCAACTCCTCTATATATTTCTTGCCCTCAATGGCAATAGACATGATTTCCATGAAGTTGGAACGAGCAATTTTATTCTTATGAAGAGCTTTAAAAATCATTTCCCCCTTAATTTTTAAGGAGGCAACATTATCATTTTCTTCATCATTTTCTACATCATCATCATTGTCATCATCACTATCATGACAAGATATATTGGGGTTCAAAGTGGGAGATACCTTTGAAGCCTTAGCCATAAGGCAAAACGCAGTAGATGATGATGTAGGATCCCTTGAAGCACCATTCAAGACTACATCTTGTTCCATGGGGTGTTGGGTTTCCTCTACATTGTTAGTACAACAATTCAAGGAAATAGATGCATTTTTATCATGGCAACAAGACATAGAAAGCATATCATCATGAGTTTTAGTCAAGCAATTTCTACATGATATGCAAGGACTATCAACACAGGCATGTGAAACATGTAGGGTGCTCGAAGTGTTAAAGTCGAAAGAAGATGCATTGCAGTAAGATAGTGATGAAGGATCATCCACAATAAGCATACTATCATCATTGCAATGACCAACACTACTCACCATATCATTACCTTGTGGCAAACCACATGTAGGTGAAGTAGAAGAAGTTGAGAAGACAACACGGCCGGAGGTGGAGGGAGAACAATCATCCCTATAGTTCTTGGATACACCATATTTATCTTGAAGCTTTGTCCACAACTCATGAGCATCCCGAAACGGCATGAGTTGAAATATAACTACATTGCTCAAAGCATCAAAAAGCACATTAGAAGCTTGAGCATTGAGATAAGAGTTTTTCTCATCCTCTAAAGATAATCTTTGTGCATCCTTTGGAGGAGAAAAACCCATATCTACAATTCGCTCTAAATTTGGGTCCATGACCCTAAAGAGATTAAGCATGCGAATTACCCAAACATCAAAATTTGTGCCATTGAAACTAAGAGTGTCAGAGAAACCTAAACCCCTAGTCGACATCCTTACTCTCTAGGCGGTTAAGCCCTATAAAGAGAGATGAGGCTCTGATACCAATTGAAAGATCGTGGATGTCGCCTAGAGGGGGGGGGGGGTGAATAGGCGCTTTTAAAATAATTACGGTTTTGGCTTGAACAAATGCGGAATAAACTTAGCGGTTAATTTGTCAAGCACAAAACCTACAACAACTAGGCTCACCTAGGTGCACCAACAACTTATGCTAAGCAAGATAAACAACTAGGTGATAGCAAGATATATGACAAGAAACAATATGGCTATCCCAAAGTATAGTGCATAAGTAAAGGGCTCGGGTAAGAGATAACCGAGGAACGCGGAGACGACGATGTATCCCGAAGTTCACACCCTTGCGGATGCTAATCTCCGTTTGGAGCGGTGTGGAGGCACAATGCTCCCCAAGAAGCCACTAGGGCCACCGTAATCTCCTCACGCCCTCCCACAATGCAAGATGCCGTGATTCCACTAAGGGACCCTTGAGGGCGGTCACCGAACCCGTACAAATGGCAACCCTTGGGGGCGGTCACCGAACCCGTACACTTTGGCAACCCTTGGGGGCGGTCACCGGAACCCGTCAAATTGCTCGGGGCGATCTCCACAACCTAATTGGAGACCCCGACGCTTGCCTGCAGCTTTACACCACAATGATTGAGCTCCGAACACCAAGGTTGGGGCTATCTCCCCAACGACACCACGAAGCTTCACCACAATGGAATATGGCTCCGAGGTGACCACAACCATCTAGGGCGCCCAAGCACCCAAGAGGAACAAGCTCAAGGGTACCAAGGACCCAAGAGTAATAAGCTTCTCAACTTCACTTCCACGTATCACCGTGGAGAACTCAAACCGATGCACCAAATGCAATGGCAAGGGCACACGGAGTGCCCAAGTCCTTCTCTCCCAAATCCCACCAAAGCAACTAATGCTAGGGAGGGAAATGAGAGGAAGAACAAGAAGGAGAACACCAAGAGCTCCAAGATCAAGATCCAAGGGGTTCCCCTCACCTAGAGGAGAAAGTGATTGGTGGAAATGTGGATCTAGATCTCCTCTCTCTTTTCCCCCAAAAACTAGCAAGAATCCATGGAGGGATTGAGAGATAGCAAGCTCGAAGAAGGTCAACAATGGGGGAAGAACACGAGCTCAAAGGATAAGGTTCATTGGGGAAGAAGAGCCTCTTTTATAGGTGGGGAAAAATCCAACCGTTATGCTCACAGCCCGCACAGAGCGGTACTACCGCTCCAGGAGCGGTACTACCGCTAGGGCATTAGTACCCCTTAGAAAAACAACAGCGAGGAGGCAAAAAGGCCAGAAAAACCGTCGGAGCGGTAGTACCGCTTGACCTCACGGTACTACCGCTAGGGGTAGCGGTAGTACTGCTAAGGGTAGCGGTACTACTGCTTGCGAGCGGTACTAAAATATTACATCCATGCCTACCACCGCTGGACTTGTGACGAGTTTTTGGTCCCGAGCGGAAGTAGCCACGGAAGTAGGCGCGGTAGTACTGCTCCAAGCGGTAGTACCGCTCCCGAAAGCGGTAGTACCGCTCCCGAAAGCGGTAGTAAAAAATTACTTCCGCTCCTACCCGCGGTAGTACCGCTGCAGCCTTTTCAGTACACCAAAACGACAATAACTTTTGCATACGGACTCCGAATTCGATGAAACCAAGTTTGTTGGAAAGCTAGCGACAAGGGCTAACACAATCTTGATAGAAAAATCAATAAGAAGCAAATTAGAAAAGGCCCATAAGAAAATGGTGAGAACCCTTTCTCGGATAAGACCGGTAAAACCTCCAACACCGAAAACATCATAGAAGACACATGTGAACTCCGTTTTCGATGAACTCAAGCTAGTCATCAAGATGACCATAAGCTCTAAGACTCACAAAGAGAACCAAACAAGAACCAAGAAACATGATGCAAGGATGCAATGGTTTGAGCTCTCTACTAACGATACGATCAAGCTACCAACTTGAGAGCCCCCCTTGATAGTACGGCAAACGATCCAATAACCCGGTCTCCCAACTACCACCACAAGACCGGTAAAATAGAAAACCTATCAAGGGCAAACCTTTGCTTTGCACAAAGTCCACTTGAGCTAGATGTAGACGATCTTGACTTCCTCAAGTTGGACCACCTTTCTTGATTGCGTTGTCTCGGTGAAGACTAGTAGATTGCTCCCCCATACTCCTCTATGGGAGAGCCACTCTTCGGCATATCTTCACAAGTCCATTGTCACGACAATGGACGGAAAGCTTCAAGCAGTTGATTTCTTCGTGATGCTCCACTTGAACTTGCACACCGCAACCTAACCCCACTAAGAACTCTCACGAAGACCATGGGTTAGTACACAAAGCGTGATTGACAATGCTTACCATACCATGGGATTGCTTGATCCCTCTCGGTACATCTTCTACACTTTGTGTGTTGATCAACTTGATTCATTCTTTGACTTAGTTTTGATCAACCTTGAATCTTTCCAACTCTCTTCATTTGGATGATGTCTTGAAGGTAAACATGAATGATCACAAACTCTTCTTCTTCAAGACATGCTTGCAATAAGCTCAACACCCACAAGACCAATCTTTGGATAATTCCTTAATAGCACCTTGGTCATCACAAACTCTCCTTGAAACCAACAAATGAACTCCAAGAAAAGCCTATGGACAAACCCTTCAAATATAACTCAAGGAAACCATTAGTCCATAGAGATTGTCATCAATTACCAAAACCAAACATGGGGGCACCGCATGTTATTTCACTTTTGCTTATTTTTCGGTGGATCTGAGTAATAGGAAAGCCATACTATTAAGAGGGGATCCGCTTTGGTAAGGTTTGGGTGGAATCAACACGTACACTTCATTATCGCACCCACCATACCTTCCCGCCTCAATGGAGTCCTTCTTTCCCATCCTCTCAAGTTTTCCTGGCTCCAGCGGTAGTACCGCGGGTCTTAGCGGTAGTACGGCCTGTGTGCCTCAAGCGGTAGTACTGCCCCACTAAGCGGTAGTACCGCTTGGTGCACTCTGCGGTAGTACCGCTGCTGATCCGTGCTACCACCGCCTCGACTCGCGAGCGCGTTTTCGTGTCGGGTTTTGCGGTGCTAGGAGCGGTAGTAGGGGCGGTAGTACTGCCCTGCGACCACGGTAGTACTGCTCTGGGTCCCTGCCCCCCTGGCGCGGCAGTAACGCTTGAAGGGAAATGGTAGTACCGCTCGCTCAAGCGGTAGTACCGCTCTTTGCGGGGCTGAGTGGGGGGATAACGGTTGGATTGTTCCCCCCACTATATAAAGGATTCTTCTTCCTCCTCATTGACTCACCTCTTCCCCCACATACTCCATTGTTGCTCCAAGCTCCATTTTCGCCCGATCTCTCTCCCTAGCAAATCAAACTTGTCGATTTGCTCGGGATTGCTTGAGAAGGCATCGATCTACACTTCCACCAAGAGATATTTGATTCCCCCCACTAATCCCTAGCGGATCTTGTTACTCTTGGGTGTTTGAGCACCCTAGACGGTTGAGGTCACCTCGAAGCCATATTTCATTGTGGTGAAGCTTCGTGGTATCGTTGGGAGCCTCCAATTTAGTTGTGGAGATAGCCCCAACCTTGTTTGTAAAGGTTCGGTTGCCACCTTCAAGGGCACCACTAGTGGAATCACGGCACCTTCCATCGTGTGAGGGCGTGAGGAGAATGCGGTGGCCCTAGTGGCTTCTTGGGGAGCATTGTGCCTCCACACCGCTCCAACGGAGACGTACTTCCCCTCAAAGGGAAGGAACTTCGGCAACACATCCTCGTCTTCACCGGTTCCACTTGTGGTTATTTCTTTCCTTTACTTGTGCAAGCTTTACTTGTTTATCTCTTATAGCTTGCTTGTGAGGTTGCTATCTGTACTTCCTATTAGTTGTCATCTTAGTAGCATATATAGACAACTTACTTGGACGCTTAATTTAAAGTGGTTAAGAAAAGCTAAAAATTGTTAGTTGCCTATTCACCCCCCTCTAGTCAACCATATCGATCCTCTCAGATACCCAGACATTTTGAGTATGTGTTCACTGACAGTACTATTCTCCTCCATCTTGTAGCTATAGAACTTGTTGGAGACTCCATATGTCTTAACCCGGGCATTAGCTTGAAAAATCATTTTCAGCTCTTGGAACATCTCATATGCTCCATGACGATCAAAACGTCTTTGAAGTCTCCGTTCTAAGCCGTAAAGCATGGCACACTGAACTATAGAGTAGTCATTAGATCGAGCTTGCCAGATGTTCATAACATCTGCTTCAGCTCCTGCAGTAGGTGCATCACCTAGCGGTGCATCAAGGACATAATTCTTGTGTGTAGCAATGAGGATAATCCACAAGTTACGGACCTAGTCCGTGTAGTTGCTACCATCATCTTTCAACTTAGCTTTTTCTAGGAACGCTTTAAAATTCAAGGGATCGGTAGCACGGGCCATTGATCTACAACATATATATGCCAATACTATCAGTACTAAGTTCATGATAAATTAGTTTCAATTAATCAAATCACTAATCAACTCCCACTTAAATCAACATCCATCAGGTTATCTAAGTGATACATGATCCAAATCAACTAAACCATGTCCGATCATCACGTGAGATGGAGTAGTCATCAATGGTGAACATCTCTATGTTTATCATATCTACTATATGACTCATGTTCGACCTTTCGGTCTCCAGTGTTCCGAGGCCATGTCTGTACATGCTAGGCTCATCAAGTTTAACCCAAGTATTCCGCGTGCGTAAAACTATCTTACACCCATTGTATGTGAACGTAGAGTCTATCACACCCAATCATCACGTGGTGTCTCAAAACGACGAACCGTAGCAACAATGCATCCTGAAATTTAGTGAAGGGATCATCTTATAATGCTACCGCCATACTAAGCAAAATAAGATGCATAAAAGATAAACATCACATGTAATAAAAAATATGTGACATGATATGGCCATCATCATCTTGTGCTCTTGATCTCCATCTCCAAAGCATCATCATGATCTCCATCGTCACCGGATCTACACCTTGATGTAATGCCCTGGACACACCCGTCGGTGGTCGTTACTCCTGGCGGGATTTAGACTGGCCTCACATATTAATACTAGTCTTTTCTGCGCACTTTGTCCTCACTCGTGCGCACCCGGGAGCAACTACCCGGTCGGTCACCCATCCTGAAACTACTCCAAGCTGAGCACGCTTAGCTTTGGAGTTCTTTCCGAATGGGCTCCCGGAAAAGAAGGAATTCCTTATTGATATGAGTAGTCTATCATCCCTAATAAGTCAAGCTATTACATACACCCCCACTCAGAGGAATCGACGTCCTCGTCGGGCCACAAGAATGTTCCCTCCTGGCACAAACGTCTGTGCATCCAGTCCGATAAATGTGCCATGCCGTGTGCCACAACGGGTCACAAACGTCATGAATAACATGACTGAGCATCTGTCCGCAAACATCCGTGTAACCGCGAGGTTCGGCTCTGATACCAACTTGTAACGCCCCGGACACACCCGCAGGTGGTCGTTACTCCTGGCGGGATCTAGACTGGCCTCACATATCAATACTAGTCTTTTTTGCGCACTTTGTCCTCACTCGTGCGCACCCGGGAGCAACTTCCCGGTCGGTCACCCATCCTGAAACTACTCCAAGATGAGCACGCTTAACTTTGGAGTTCTTTCCGAGTGGGCTCTCGAAAAAGAAGGATTTCCTTATTGATATGAGTAGTCTATCATCCCTAATAAACCAGGCTATCACACTTGATCACCATCGTTGCGTCGTGGTCGTCTCGCCAACTATTGCTTCTACGACTATTGATAACTCATAGCGATAAAGTAAAGCAATTACATGGCGCTTGCAGTTCATACAATAAAGAGACAACCATAAGTCTCCTACCGGTTGCCGATAATTAACAAAACATGATCATCTCATACAATAACGTATAACTCATCACGTCTTGACCATATCACATCACAACATGCCTTGAAAAAACAAGTTAGACGTCATCTACTTAATTGTTGCAAGTTTTACGTGGCTGCTACGGGCTTCTAGCAAGAACCGTTCTTTCCGACGGCACAAAACCACAACGACGATATATCAAGTTTGCTGTTTTAACCTTTAACAAGGACCACCATTGTCAAATTCGATTCAACTAAAGTAGGAGAAACAGACACCCGGCAACCACCTTTATGGAAAACAAGTTGCACGTGACGGTGGAACCGGTCTCATGTACGTGGACATGTAATGTTGGTCCGGGCCGCTTCATCTTACAATGTCGCCGAATCAAAATAAGACATTGGTGGTAAGCAGTATGATGATCACCATCCACAACTCTTTGTGTTCTACTCGTGCATATCATCTACGCATAGACCTGGCTCCTGATGCAACTATTGGGAAACGTTGCATGGAAAACAAAAAAAATTCAACGCACACACAAAGATCTATCTACGGAGATGCATAGAAACGAGGGGGAGAGTATGTATACGTACCCTCGTAGACCGTAAGCAGAAGCGCTTCACAACGCGGTTGATCTAGTCGAACTTCTTCGCGCCTCAACTGATCAAGTACCGAACGAATGGCACCTCCGCGTTCTGCACATGTTCAGCTCGATGACGTCCCTCGCCTTCTTGATCCAGCAAGACATCGAGGTAGTAGATGAGTGATACGTCTCCAACGTATCTATAATTTTTTATTGTTCCATGCTATTATATTATCCTTCTAGTATGTCTTATGGGCTTTTATATACACTTCTATATGATTTTTGGGACTAACCTATTAACCTAGAACCCAGTGCCAGTTTCTGTTTTTTCCTTGTTTTTGAGTTTTACAGAAAAGGAATATCAAATGGAGTCCAATTGACGTGCCAATTTTTGATGATTTTTCTGGACCAAAAGAAGCCCCCGAAGTAAAAGAGTTGGGCCACGAGAGCCACGGGCTGCCCACGAGGGTCGGGGGCGTGCCCTGGGCAGGTGGTGGCGCCGCCCTATCTCGTGGACGGCCCGGAGACCCCCCCTGACTTGTGGCCTACGCCAAAAAAATCCTATAAATACTGAAACCTTCGGAAATTAACCTAGATCGGGAGTTCCGCCGCCGAAAGCCTCTGTAGCCACCGAAAACCAATCTAGACCCTGTTCCGGCACCCTGCTGGAGAGGGGAACCCTCACCGGTGGCCATCTTCATCATCCCGGCGCTTTCCATGACGAGGAGGGAGTAGTTCACCCTCGGGGCTGAGGGTATGTACCAGTAGCTATGTGTTTGATCTCTCTCTCTCTCTCTCTCTCTCTCTCTCTCTCTCTCTCTCTCTCTCTCTCTCTCTCTCTCTCTTTCTCTCTCTCGTGTTCTTGAGATGGCACGATCTTGATGTATCGCAAGGTTTGCTATTATAGTTGGATCTTATGATGCTTCTCCCCCTCCACTCTCTTGTAATGGATCGAGTTTTCCCTTTGAAGTTATCTTATCGGATTGAGTCTTTAAGGATTTGAGAACACTTGATGTATGTCTTGCATGGGATACATGTGGTGATAATGGGGTATTCTATTGATTCACTTGATTTATGTTTTGGTGATCAACTTGCGGGTTCTGTGACCTTGGGAATCTATGCATAGGGGTTGGCACACGTTTTTGTCTTGACTCTCCGATAGAAACTTTGGGCACTCTTCGAAGTTCTATGTGTTGGTTGAATAGATGTTTCTGAGATTGTGTGATGCATATCGTATAATCATGCCCATGGATACTTAAGGTGACAATGGAGTATCTAGGTGACATTAGGGTTTTGGTTGATTTGTGTCTTAAGGTGTTATTCTAGTACGAACTCTATGATAGATTGAACGTTACTACGGACTCTTGAATAGATTGATCAGAAAGAATAACTTTGAGGTGGTTTCGTACCCTACCATAATCTCTTCGTTTGTTCTCCGCTATTAGTTACTTTGGAGTGACTCTTTGTTGCATGTTGAGGGCTAGTAATATGATCCAATTATGGTATCCTTGTTGAGAGAACTTGCACTAGTGAAAGTATGAACCCTAGGCCTTGTTTCCTATCATTGCAACACTGTTTATGCTCACGTTTACCACTTGCTACCTTGTTGTTTATTTATTTTCTTATTACAAAAACCTATATCTACCATCCATATTGCACTTGTATCACAATCTCTTCACCGAAATAGTGCACCTATACAATTTACCATTGTATTGTGTGTGTTGGGGACACAAGAGACTCTTTGTTATTTGGTTGCACAGTTGTTTGAGAGAGACCATCTTCATCCTACGCCTCCCACGGATTGATAAACCTTAGGTCATCCACTTGAGGGAAATTTGCTACTGTCCTACAAACCTCTGCATTTGGAGGCCCAACAACGTCTACAAAAAGAAGGTTGTGTAGTAGACATCAATCTCTTTTCTGGCGCCGTTGCCGGGGAGGTTTGTGCTTGAAGGTATATCTTAAGATCTTGCAATCGAATCTTTTAGTTTCTTGTTTTATCACTAGTTTAATTTATAAAAGAAAACTACAAAAGATGGAATTAAGGTTACCTCATATGCTTCATCTTTTTAATATCTTTCGTGAAAATGATGGGAAGGAAAATTGTGCTCAAGTACTAGAAGAAGAATTACATAGAATTCTTGGCATAAAATATGTGCATGATTGCAATGTTGTTAGTATGAATTCTTTGAATACCCATGATGCTAATGATATGCAAAGTCACAAGCTTGGGGAAGCTATGTTTGTTGACGATGATATTTTTAGTCCCCCGAGTCTTGATGAGAAAATTTATTATGATGAAAGCATGCCTACTATTTATGATGATTATATCTATGAAAGTGGATTTGGAGAGGTCATGACTTTATTTAGTGATGAATCCACTATTTCGGAAGTTGTTCCAATTGATTATGAGAACAAAGTTGCTATCTATGATGATTATTGTGATGACTTGTATGCTATTAAGAATAATGATAACCATGAAACTTGTCATCATGATTTTAATTTTCAATTGGATTATGCTTCACATGATAGTTATTTTGTTGAGTTTGCTCCCACTACTATTGATGAGAATAAACTTGCTTATGTGGAGAGTAGTAAAATTTATATGCAAGTAGATCATGAAAATAATGCTTTATGTGCTTGTTATATGGTTGAATTCATTCATGATGATACTGAAAATTACTATGAGAGAGGATTATATGCTTCTACATATTGCAATAATATCAAGTTTCCTCTCTATGTGCTTAAAATCTTGAAGTTATGCTCGTTTTCCCTTCCTATGCTAGTTGATTATCGTTCCCATAAGTTGTTTGCTCACAAAATCCCTATGAATAGGAAGTGGGTTAGACTTAAATGTGCTAGTTATATTCTTCATGATGCTCCCTTTATGTTTCAATTCTTATCTTTTACACAAGCACCATTGAAATCATCATGCCTAGCTAGGGGCGTTAAACGATAGCGCTTGTTGGAAGGCAACCCAACTTTATTTTATTTTCTTTGCTTTTGATTCTGTTTGGGAATAAATATTGCATCTAGCTTCTGTTTAGATGTTGTTTTGTGTTTTAATTAGTGTTTGTGCCAAGTAGAACCTTTGGGAAGACTTGTGTGAAGTTTATATGATCTTGCTGTGAAAAACAGAATCGTTAGCGCTGGCTAGAATGGTCATCAGATTTTACTGGAGCGTGCTATTTAGTTGATTATTTTTGCAGATGATTAATAGAAAAATTACTCATGTTTACCAATTTAGTTTGAATTTTTTGGAGTTACAGAAGTATGCGAAGCCTACAGATTACTACAGACTGTTCTGTTTTTGACAGATTCTGTTTTTCGTGTGTTGTTTGCTTATTTCAATGCATCTATGAGTAGTATCGGAGGGTATGAACCGTAGATATGTTGGAATACAGTAGGTTTAACACCAATATAAACAAAGAATGAATTCATTGCAGTACTTTTGAGTAGTGGTTTGCTTTCTTATACTAACGGAGCTCACGAGGTTTTTGTCTAAGTTTTGTGTTGTGAAGTTTTCAAGTTTTGAGTATTGCTTTGATGGACTATGGAACAAAGAGTGGCAAGAGCCTAAGCTTGGGGATGCCCATGGTACCCCAAGGTAAAATTAAAGGACAACCAAAAGCCTAAGCTTGGGGCTGCCCCGGGAAGGCATCCCCTCTTTCGTCTTCATCCATCGGTAACTATACTCGGAGCTATATTTTTATTCTACACATGATATGTGTTTTGCTTGGAGCGTCAATTTAGTTTATTTTGTTTTGCTTGCTGTTTGAATAATATCCCAATATCTTAAGTTCTTAAATGTTAGAGAGTCTTCACATAGTTACATAATTATTCAACTACTCATTGATCTTCACTTATATCTTTCGGAGTAGTTTGTTGTTTGCTCTAGTGCTTCACTTATATCTGTTAGAGCACGGTGGTGGTTTTATTTTGAAGAAATAGATGAACTCTCATGCTTCACTTATATCCTTTTGAGAGTCTATTAAAATAACATGGTAATGTGCTTTGGCTATAAAACTAGCCTTTGCATGATAGGCATCCAAGATAAATGTAGTAAAAACTTTCACAACTAAGTGCATTGAATATGATGAGAAGTTGGATGCTTGATAATTTTTTTGAGATATGAGGATAGTGATATTAGAGTCATGCTAGTGGTGTTATTATGAAATTGAGAAATGCTTGTGTTAAAGTTAGTGATTCCCGTAGCATGCACATATGTTGAACCGCTATGTGACGAAGTTAGAGCATGAGGTATTTGTAAAGTGTCAACCTTTGTGTGGAGGTCGGGGGCGCGTGATGGCTAACTCCTACCAACATCCCTCCTAGGAGCATGCGTTGATTGCTTTGTTTTGATGACTCGTAGATTTTTGCAATAAGTATATGAGTTCTTATGACTAATGTTGAGTCCATGGATTATGCGCACTCTCACCCTTCCACCATTGCTAGCCTCTCTTGTATCGCGCAACTTTCGCCGGTACCATACACCCACTATATATCCTTCCTCAAAACAGCCAGCATATTATTCCTCAAAACAAGCACCATACCTACCTATCATGGCATTTCCATAGCCATTCCGAGATATATTGCCATGCAACTTTCCACCGTTCCATTCATATGACACGCTTCATATTGTCATATTGCCACACATGATCATGTAATTGACATCGTATTTGTGGCAAAGACACCATGCATAATTTTTCATACATGTCACTCTTGATTCATTACACATCCCGGTACACCGCCGAAGGCATTCATATAGAGTCATACTTTGTTCTAGTATCGAGTTGTAATATCGAGTTGTAATGAAAGTGTGATGATCATCATTATTAGAGCATTGTCCCATGTGAGGAAAGGCTAAATCAATAAAGCCCCTCCAAAAAAAAGAAATAAAAAAGGCCAAAGAAAGAAAAAATAGGCCCAAAAAAAGGAAAAAGAAAAAGAAAAGAAAATGGGACAATTGCTACTATCCTTTTCCACACTTGTGCTTCAAAGTAGCACCATGTTCTTCATGATAGAGAGTCTCATGTTTAGTCACTTTCATATACTAGTGGGAATTTTCATTATAGAACTTGGCTTGTATATTCCAACAATGGGCTTCCTCAAATGCCCTAGGTCTTCGTGAGCAAGCAAGTTGGATGCACACCCACTAGTTTCTTTTGTTGAGCTTACATACATATTTAGCTCTAGTGCATCGGTTGCATGGCAATCCCTACTCACTCACATTCTATTGATGGGCATCTCCATAAACCGTTGATACGCCGAGTTGATGTGTGACTATCTCCCTCCTTTTTGTCTTCTCCACAACCACCTCTCTATTCCACCCATAGTGCTATGTCCATGGCTCACACTCATGTATTGCGAGAAAGTTGGAAGGTTTGAAAGAATAGAGTATGAAAACAAGTGCTTGGCTGAAATCAGGGTTGTGCATGATATGAATATTTTGTGTGATGAAGAGGGAGCATAGCCAGACTATATGATTTTGTAGGGATAACTTTCTTTAGCCAGAGTATTATGAGAAGACATGATTGCTTTGTTAGTATGCTTGAAGTATTATTATTTCTTATGTCAACATAGACTTTTGTCTTGAATTTTTCAGATCTGAACATTCAAGCCACAATTAAGAGTATTACATTGAAAGAACTATGTTGGTTAGCATTCCACATCAAAAATTCTGTTTTTATCATTTACCTACTCGAGGACAAGCAGGAATTATGTAACATCCCAAATTTCCAATTTGGAATGTTATACATTAGGTCATCATGCATATCATATTTTCTTGCTTTTAGTGGATCCAAGTAAATCCTACGCAACTCAAGGACCCTCGGAGAGAGTTGGGGATTTCGATATTTTCATATTTGAGGTTTCTCAAATTTTGAAAATAGGATCTTTGATTTATTTATTTATTTTATCTTCACATATTTCTATTATGAAAATATGAGATAGGGAGTAAAATGACTCTCCCAAAAATAAAGAAATACTGAGGATTTAATAAAAAAATCAAATAAGTTTTCTTTGGAGTTTTATTTGAATTAGGAAAAATTGCATGTTTTCAAAAATGCATTTTAGTGCCAAGAAAATGTTCATCTTGTTCTAAATATTCGATTTAGACGGTGAAAATTTGTTTTGGCAATTTTAGATTTTAATTTTATTTTCTAGGATTTTTCGTAGCTTCGGCGTTAATTAGAAAAAAAGGGATTATGACCCGGAGTGTGCCGCTTGCTACTTTGAATCTCTAGGTTTTGCGGATCATCAGCAAGGCAAGTAACACTTTGATCATACTTCCAATACCCAGTTTTCTTTGCATTAGTATTATCCTCAAACACATTGCATGAGTAGGATCTAATAACATGTGGGACTGGGAAGTAGATTGAGGTAGTACCTATTACCTGCATTATTTTCAAACCCTTGGGAGCTACTTCTACATTTGCTAATAAGTTATGCTATGCTCATAGACGTGGATTGGGTGAGTGTATCCATGACAAATGTGAGAATTGTTAATTAATGGTTCAACTTAAGGTGGCAACTTAAATACACATCTGGGTGGATTGAGGCACCTGGGTATTCCAGCGATTGCCTGTTTTCTTTATGGACCGCCACCCAGGCTCAAAGGGATCATGAGATTATTCATACTAGAAACTTCCATGTGTAGCCACAAGCTATTATGGGCTCTAGCATAGTTGACTAAGTCGTACGAACTCTTACAGTGGTGGACTAGCAGATGTAGGGGATGCAGGTTGGTACGGTCCAGCCGTTCGTAAGGTGCTAGTGCTTCTGAAAGACTATGTCTCGGTCATCCGTTTCTCAAACAACATGAAGTGCGAGAAACCCAACGGAGGAGATTGAGTCTTGTGGGGAAAAGTGCACAAACCTCTGCAGAGTGTACAAACTGATCATGATTAGCCATGTCCCCGGTTACGGACGTCTTGAGTATCTAGTACTTGGATTATCATGTGAATCTCATCATGTTACTTTAATTAATATTGTTGGGTTTTAATGATGATGATTAATTGGGATTGATGGGATGTCTATCTTCTCAATGATGTTTCAACTACCATGATAGTTAATTAAAATCTATTCCTTTGTAGTAGGGAAAAATTGGCTTTACGCAAAAACTGTAACCATAGAGCTTTCCACCAGCCATATTGCATATAGTATAGCTTTACTTTTGTTACTCTCTATGTGTTACTTTGCCAGCATATTCCATGTGCTGACCCGTTTTCGGGCTGCAACGTTCATGTTGCAGACTTTTCAGACGACGAGTAAGGTGCCTCTTAGGTCGTGGTTCTATACTCAGTGATGACGTTGGAGTTGATGGACTCACTTATCTTCCAAGCCTTCCGCTGTTATCGTTGTTAGATGGCCTTAAGCCATTTTTATTGTAATAAGTTCATCGTTGGAACTATCGATGTAATAAGTGTGTGATTGCCACTCTGTTATAAATCCTTCAAGTACTGTGCGTGTCAGCATTACTGATCCAGGGATGACACTGATACACAGAGATCAGACCCCGATGATAGCGAGGATGAGGACTATGGAGATGAAGCTGGAGCTGACATCATGGAATCCTCTGCCGATCAAAATTTCTAGAAGACCTTCCTATGACTAGTAGTTTTTCCCATTTAGTAGACTTAGAGCACTTTTGTAACGTTAGATCCGTGTAAGCCCTTGTGTTGAATTGATATTGGTGTGATATGTTTGTGTTTGTCTCATGTGCATTTGGGTAGTGATTTTCCCTTAGACCTCTTTTCTATTCTAATCTCTTCCCTCTACACCCATCAGATGCCTCCAAGACGTGAGCCCGGATTTGAGTTTCCCCCTAAGCTCACTCAGTTGATCTAGCAGCAGAACACCTTGATGCAACTTCTTGTCCAGAACACTCAGAACAACCAGAACAACAACAACCCTCCACCACCACCACCCGTGGACAACCTGACCCGTTTCTTAAGGTTACAACCACCGGTGTTTGCTAGTAGCATTGAACCAATAGTCGCTGATGACTGGCTGCGCAAGATTGGAAGGGATTTGACCACTGCTAACTGCTCAGATGCTGAGAAGGTGCGTTTTGCCCCACATCAGTTGTCTGGACCAGCCGCAGCGTGGTGGGAGAATTACACAGCCACTTTTCCCATAGCCAATGTTACTTGGGATCAGTTTCAGCAAGCTTTTCATACCACCCATGTCTCAACTGGAGCTATGAGCATGAAGAAGCGGGAGTTTCGCAACTTGCGCCAAGGCAATCGTACTGTGGCTCAGTACGTAGATGAGTTTACTAGAGTTTAGCACAGCTTTTCATCCACAGACAGATGGACAGACTGAGAGAGTCAATCAGATTTTGGAGGATATGCTGAGAGCTTGTGCGCTAGATTATGGATCTAGTTGGGACGACAATTTGCCTTATGCGGAGTTCTCTTACAACAACAGTTATCAATCCAGTTTGAAGATGGCCCCTTTCGAAGCATTATACGGAAGGAGGTGTAGGACCCCATTGTCTTGGGACGAAGTTGGAGACCGCCAGTTGTTTGGGCCAGATTTGATCAAGGAGTCGGAACAGAAGGTAAAGTTGATTCGCGATAGGCTCAAGATAGCCCAGTCGAGGCAGAAGAGCTACGCGGATTCAAAACGCAAAGAGATCGTTTACGGAGTCGGAGACCGAGTTTATCTTAGAGTATCTCTACTTCGAGGAGTTAAGCGCTTTGGAGTTAAGGGAAAGCTAGCGCCACGTTTTGTAGGACCGTACAAGATTATGGAACGTATGGGAGAAGTAGCCTACAAGTTGGAACTGCCCGAAGGATTGTCAGGAGTTCACGATGTATTCCACGTTTCCCAGTTGAAGAAATGCCATGCCGAGATGGCTGAGATACTGCTGAGGAATACTGTGCCATTGGAAGCTATTCAGCTGGACAATGACTTGACCTATGAAGAGAGACCAGTCAAGATTCTTGAGTATGCCAGCCGAGTCACCCGCAACAAGGTTATCAAATTTTGCAAAGTTCAGTGGAGTCACCACACCGAGGATGAAGCTAAGTGGGAACGAGAGGAAGACCTGCGGAAGGACCACCCTCACCTATTTTCTAGCCAACCCGAATCTCGAGGGCGAGATTCATCTTAAGGGGGGTAAGTTTGTAACATCCCAAATTTCCAATTTGGAATGTTACACATTAGATCATCATGCATATCATATTTTCTTGCTTTTGTTGGATCCAAGTAAATCCTACGCAACTCAAGGACCCTCGGAGAGAGTTGGGGATTTCGATATTTTCATATTTGAGGTTTCTCAAATTTTGAAAATAGGATCTTTGATTTTTTTTTTATCTTCACGTATTTCTATTATGAAAATATGAGATAGGGAGTAAAATGACTCTCTCAAGAATAAAGAAATACTGAGGATTTAATAAAAAAATCAAATAAGTTTTCTTTGGAGTTTTATATGAATTAGGAAAAATTGCATGTTTTCAAAAATGCATTTTAGTGCCAAGAAAATGTTCATCTTGTTCTAAATATTCGATTTAGACGGTGAAAAATTTGTTTTGGCAATTTTAGTTTTTTATTTTATTTTCTAGGATTTTTCGTAGCTTCGGCGTTAATTAGAAAAAAAGGGAATAGGACCCGAGCCCGACTGGGCCGAAGCCCTGCCGAGCCAGGCCCATGCCGCCGCACCGCCTTCCCCGCACCGCGCCGCCGTGCCCGAGTCGGACACCGCCGCCGCCGCCGGTAGCTTGCCCCTCCCCCAAGCAACAAGCCCCCCCACTATATATATCGCCGCCCCGCCCCCTCCTTGTCGCACTTCGCTGCCGCAAGCGCACACCACCGCCGCCCGCCGCTGCAGCACACCACCGCCGCCGCAGGAGCCCCGCCGCCGCCTGCCACTGCCCGC
>LR738711.1:663156088-663299472 GCA_902687465.1 Secale cereale
AAAAAAATTTGTTACCAAAACATCACAAAAAAGTAATGCGGTTCACTTGGTGATCAAAAAATAAAAACACATCGGAAAAGCAGCTCACTTCTCAAACATGAAAATACAAAAAAAAATAGCGGAATCTCAAAAAAATATTGTTACCAAAACAACACAAAAAGAGTAATGCGGTTCACTTCGTGATCAAAAAACAAAACACACATCGGAAAGCAGCTCACTTCTCAAACACTTCTCAACGCGCGCAAAAACGGCCGCTGCAGTTCGTAGTCAGCCGCACGATTTTCAAATTTAACTAAAAACCGTAACGAATCTCAAAAATATTTCAACATATGAAAGTTGCGCCTCGTTCGTAGCTTTCCAACGGTATATTACAGGCCTTGTTCCGACAAACGGTTAAAAAACTAGAGTGAAAACAGTACCGAAAATATGAAAAAATTCGTAAAAAACAATTCCGCGATTTAGTAAATTCAAAACTGCTCTTAAATCGTAGCGAATTAGAAAAAATAATAGATACGAAAAAGATGCGTGGCGACGATACCTTTCCAACGGTGTATCATATGTTTCGTTCCGACGAGCGGTTTAGAAAAAAACGCCAAAAAACGCTCGCTGCCATTCGTTGTGAGCCGCACAATTTTCGAAACTGCTCTTAAACCGTGCGGAATCTTGAAAAGTGTTCAACATGGCGAATATGCGTCTACTCCATAGCTTTTCAACGGTATATTACACGCATAATTCCGATAAACGGTTAAAAAACTAGAGCAAAAAAGGTACCGAAAAAACAACACGTACAGTTTTCTCAACATGAAGTTCGCTGGTCTGTGTGGTGCGGTGCGTTTAGCTCTCCAATGCAATTTTGCAATGCAGTTCGGAAGTGTTATGAGAATATTATTCTCATAATGTTATGATAATAGACCGGCTGTATATATATATATATATATATATATATATATATGTTGGGAGGGGGCACCACACAAGAAACAACATTGCCTTAGCCGTGTGCGGCGTCCCCGTCCACCGTTTACTCCCCCGGTCATATTTTCGTAGTGCTTAGGCGAAGCCCTGAGAAGATCACTTCACCATCATCATCACCATGCCGTCGTGCTGACGGAACTCATCTACTACATTGACGTCTTGCTGGATCAAGAAGGCGAGGGACTTCACTGAGCTGAACGTGTGTAGAACGCGGATGTGTCGTGTGTTCGGTACTTGATCAGTTAAAGTGCGAAGAAGTTCGACTACATCAACCGCATTGTGAAACGCTTCCGCTTACGGTCTACGAGGGTACGTAGACACACTCTCCCCCTCATTGCTATGCATCTCCATGGATAGATCATTGCGTGCTACTTCTCGAACTTGCGTTGTATTCCCTCGAAGAGGAAAGGGAGATGCAGCACAGTAGCGTAGGTATTTCCCTTAGTTTTCGAGAACCAAGGTATCAATCCCGTAGGAGACCACGCGCGAGTCCCTTGCACCTGCACAAACAAATAAGAACTTCGCAGTCAACGCGATAAGGGGTTGTCAATCCCTTTACGGTCACTTACGAAAGTGAGATCTGATAGAGATGATAGTTATATTTTTGGTATTTTTAGTTTATAAGAACATCAAATAAAAGCGATAAAAGTAAAGTAGATGTAGATTGATATGTTGAGAATAGAACCGGGGGCCATAGTGTTCTCTAGTGGCTTCTCTCATGATATCGATATTCTACGGCGGGTAAACAAATTACTATCGAGCAATTGATAGAAAAGCGAATAATTACGAGACTATCTAGGCATGATCATTGTATATAGGCATCACGTCCAAGACAAGTAGACCGAAACGATTCTGCATCTACTACAATTACTCCACACATCGACCGCTATCCAGCATGCATCTAGTGTATTGAGTTCATAAGAACAGAGTAACGCCTTAAGCAAGATGACATGATGTAGAGGGATAAACTCAAGCAATATGATATAAACCCCATCTTTTCATGAAGAATAAGACTTGTACTCCACACATCGACAAAGTAGGGGTAGCAAAGCACGTATTGTATTGTTGCCATCGAGGATAAAAAGATGGGGTTTTCATCATATTTCTTGAGTTAATTCCTCTACATCATGTCATCTTACTTAAAGCATTACTCTATTCTTCATGAACTCAATACTCTATTCTTCATGAAGATTAAGACATCTAGATGGCCTCAAACATGCATGGCATAATGGAACAAAATGTAGTACAAGTCTCCACGAACATTTTGACATATCATTTGCTCAAAACGGACCATCACACAAAAAGTTATCCACATTCTAAAATAGCATCAGACAGGTAAAATCTGGGGACTTAGTGAAAAAACGGACTACCTCGGGCGGTCAACGGCGGTCAAACTGATCTGACGGGCGAAGCGGGTACGAAGCGGTGCGGATCGGGCTTGGGAAGCGGAGCGGGCTGCCGGGCTAACGGGCTGGATCCACCGCGGTAACGGGCCTCGCCCGCGACCCGGTAGGCAGATCGGATCGGCGGCGGCGACTCGCTCCCGCGGGGCGACGCGTCGGGCGGCTGGCTCCTGGCCTCGAGGGCTCGGGCGCCTGGATGGGCTGGCCCACTAGGGCGCTTGGCGAGGCGGAGGGTGGAGGCCTGAGCGGTGGATCGGCCCAGGGGAGTGGCCGTGGTCGAAGGGCCCAGGAGGGGGAGGCCCAGGCGGGGCGAGGGATCCGATCGGATCGGGATCGACCTCCCCGACCTCCTCGTTGCGGAGGCGGCGGTGGCTCCTTCGAGGCATGGGGCGGCGCGCGTCGGAGGGAGATGGGGGCGGCGGCGCCCGGCCGGGGCGGCGGTGGTGCCCAGCCGGCGCGGTGCGGCGGCGGTGGCCGGAGGCGGTGAGGCGAGGTGGCGGCGGTGAGAGGAAGTCGCGGCCGGCGGCGGCGAGCTCCGGCGGGGCGGCGGTGGTCTTCCGGCGAGCTCCTCCGGCGGGGCTCCGGCGAGCTCCGGCCGGAGTGGAGGAAGGTGGCTGGAGGTAGGGGATGAAGGGGGCTAGGGTTTTTTTATTTAGGGCAAAAATTGGGGAAGGTGGACAAATATATAGGCACAAGGAGCTAGGGTTGTCCAAATGAGGTGTTCTTTTCGGCCACGCGATCAGAATTGGATGGCCTAGATGTAGGGAGGGGTTTGGGTTGGTTTGGTGGGCTGTTGGAGGGGTGTCTTGGGCCTCAAAGAGGGGGTACTTTCAGCCCATGAGAATAACTGTTGGAGCGCCAAACGAACTCCAAACGCGACGAGATTTGATAGTCGGGTTACACACACCAAAACAACAACACACGACAAGTCTCACGCCAAACCGGAAACGTTACACGGCCAAACACCAAAGTAGGCCTCGGGGACGCCACGGACACGTGAGAGTGCTCCGGAACGCGAAACGGACAACGGAAAGAAATGAGTGGGACCGGATACAAACGACAACACAAATGCAATGCAATGCACATGACTACATGATATGAATGAATGCCACACACGCACACAACAAAACGACGAAAAACCCGAAAGACGAAGAGCCCGGAATGGAATTGATGAAGCCAGAGATAAATTTATTGCCCAAAAGGGAAAGTATTACATCCGGGGCATTACAACTCTCCTCTACTACAAAAAGATCTCGTCCCGAGATCTAGGACTGGAAAAAGGAAGGGTACTCGGAACGAAGATGATCTTCTTGTTCCCACGTAGCTTCTCGGTCGGTATGGTGTGACCACTTGACTTTCAAGAATTTGATGGACTTGTTGTGGGTCTTGCGCTCGGTCTCTTCGAGAATAGCAACTGGGTGCTCTCGGTAAGACAAATCTTGTTGAAGATCAATCTCTTCAAACGGAATCATGCGTTCATGAGACTTGAAGCATTTGCGGAGTTGAGACACATGAAACACATCATGAACATTGGCGAAGTTGGAAGGGAGCTCAAGTTGATAGGCTAGATCGCCTCTTTTGCCAAGGATCTTGAAAGGCCCGACATATCTAGGAGCAAGCTTTCCTTTGATACCGAATCTTTGGGTGCCTTTCATCGGAGAAACACGGAGATAAACATGATCCCCAATGTTGAAAGCCAAATCATGATGCTTGCCATCATAGTAGCTCTTCTGACGCGACTAAGCGACCTTGAGGTTCTCACGTATGACTTTGCACATCTCTTCGGCTTCTGAGATCAAGTCATTGCCAAGAAGTTGACGTTCACCAGTCTCGGACTAGTTGAGAGGGGTACGACACGTTCTTCCATAGAGGATTTCAAACGGAGCTTTGCCGGCACTTGCTTGGAAGCTGTTGTTGTAAGAGAACTCGGCAAATGGAAGGCAATATTCCCATTTCATGCCAAAAGATATGACATAGACTCTGAGCATGTCTTCTAGAATCTGATTCACTCTCTCGACTTGACCACTAGTCTGAGGGTGAAATGCAGTGCTGAACCTGATCTTAGTGCCCATGGCAGACTGAAAGGAGTCCCAGAACTTAGAAGTGAACAAACTTCCATGTTCTGAGGAGATAACTTGAGGGATGCCATGTAAGGACACAATTCTGGAAGTGTACAATTCTGCCAGTTGAGCTGCATTGATGGATTCTTTGACTGGAAGGAAGTGAGCGACTTTGGTAAGCTTGTCAATCACCACAAAGATAGAATCATTCCCTCTCTTGGACTTAGGAAAGCCAGTGATGAAATCCATTTCAATGTGGTCGAATTTCCACTCGGGAATAGGAAGAGGTTGGAGAAGACCAGCTGGACGTTGATGCTCTGCCTTCACTCTTCTGCAAACATCACATTCATTCACGAATTGGGAAATCTCCCTTTTCATGCGTGTCCACCAGTAAGATTGCTTGAGGTCTTGGTACATCTTGGAACTGCCAGGATGAATCGAAAGGAGGGAATCATGTGCTTCTTCCATTATGAGCTTCTTGAGATCACCTTTTGGAACCACGAGTCTGTCCTCGAAGAACGAGGTATCTCTCTCATCAATGCGATAGCACTTGTATTTAGGAGTACCCTTTGCAATACCATGTTTCACTTTCTGCACCATAGCATCACTGAGTTGGGCCTCACGGACCCGATCTTCCAAGGTAGGAGCAACTTGAAGATTTGCAAGAAAACCCTGCGGAACAACTTGGAGGTTAAGCTTCCTGAATGCTTCACAAAGCTCAGGCTGGAACGGCTTGATAAGGAGGCTGTTGCAATATGCCTTTCTGCTCAAAGCATCTGCAATCACATTCGCCTTGCCAGGAGTGTATTCGATACTGGGATCATTTCGACCCAACGAGTCTGGCGGAGGTTCAGATTCGGCTGTGTGAAGATGTACTTCAAGCTCTTGTGATCGGTGAAGATATCGACTTTTCTGCCCAACAGAAGGTGTCTCCACGTAATCAAAGCATGTACCACAGCTACTAGTTAAAGATCATGTGTGGGGTAGTTCTTCTCACTTGGCTTCAGCTGACGAGAAGTGTATGCCACAATTCTCTTGTCCTGCATAAGCACGCCACCAAGTCCTTGAAGAGAAGCATCACAGAATACTTCGTAGGGCTTGGACTCATCTGGAGGAGTAAGAACTCGAGCAGAGACGAGCTTTTCTTTGAGAGTTTTGAATGCCACTTCACAATCTGGAGACCAGTAGTACTTGACATTCTTCTGCAGCAAGTTGGAAAGAGGCTTGGCAATCTTGGAGAAGTTCTCAACGAACCTTCTGGAATAGCTGGCAAGACCAAGAAAGCTTCTGAGTTGCTTGACGTTCTGAGGAGCTTCCCAGTTGACAATTGCTTCAACTTTCTCGGGGTTTACCGCAATACCATCAGCAGAGATGATATGGCCCAGGTACAAAACCTTATCGAGCCAAAACTCGCACTTGGAGAACTTGGCATAGAACTTATGTTCACGGAGTTTGTCGAGAACGAGACGGAGGTGCTTTTCGTGATCCTCTTCATTCTTGGAAAATACCAAAATATCATCCAGATACACAAGCACAAACTCGCCGGTGTAAGGGTTGAAAATGTAGTGCATCATTCTCGAGAAGGTTGGAGGAGCATTAGCGAGACCAAAGGACATGATTGTATACTCATAGGAGCCGTAGCTCGTTCTGAAGGCAGTCTTGTGGATATCTTCCTCGCGAATGCGAATTTGGTGATAGCCCATTCGGAGATCGAGCTTAGAGAACACTTTAGCTCCTTTGAGCTGCTCGAACAACTCGTTGATGTTGGGGAGCGGATACTTGTTCTTTATTGTCTTCTTGTTCAATGGTCGGTAATCAACGCAGAGGCGCTTCGTGCCATCCTTCTTCTTGACAAATAAGACACCACAACCCCAAGGAGACGTACTAGGCCTGATCAGACCCAAACGCTCCTGTTCATCAAGTTGCTTCTTCAATTTTTTCAATTCTCCGGGAGAGAGCTTGTACGGACGCCGGCACGCTGGCTCAGTACCCGGCTCGAGTTCAATGACGAATTCCACTTGACGGTGTGGAGGCATGCCTGGAAGTTCTTCAGGAAAGACGTCTTCGTATTTGTTTACCACCGGAATTTGAGATATGGCATTCATTTCGCCCTTGTCATTGAGAGAGAAAAGCCTGATTGTGTTATCCCTGGAGGCGAAGATAATCACATCTTCATCGGAATGAGTAATCTTGACTTCCTTCTGTGCACAGTCAATTTGAGCATCATGCTGAGAAAGCCAGTCCATTCCGAGGATAAGGTCAATGTCAGAATTGCCAAGAACCTCCGGAAAGGCCAGAAATCGATAATCACCCATGCGAATAGAAACATCCGGAGCATATAATCTTGAAGTCATGCATTTGCCCGGAGAAATAACTTGCAACATCTTTGGCAAAGGCACTGTGCCCACATTGTACTTGGATGCAAATGGGAATGACATGAAGGAATGTGAAGCACCCGAATCAAACAACACTTTAGCAGGAAAAGAGTTCACTGGAAGGTTACCCAATATGACATCAGAAGAATTCTCTGCCTGAGCTGCATTCATCAGATTCACCCTTGCTGCCTTTGGATCATGCTTGACAATAGCTGAACTGATAGGTGGAGGAGGTGGAAGGCGCTTCGGGTTCGGACATCTGTTAGCATAATGACCCTTCCGGCCACACTTGTTGCAGACCACTTCTGAGAGAGGACGGAAATGAGAACCACTTGACTTGGAACCTTGAGACTGATGCTTCGACTGGTTGCTTGGGTTGGGTAGGTGGGAGAAACCACGACCACCAGAGTTCTTGTTGTTGTTGTTGTAGGGAGCTCGAATCACTGGAGGAGGAGGAAGCCAAAATTTCTGTTGCTTCGCGACGACTTGAGAAGATGAGGAGGAGTGAACGGCATCTCGAATCCTCTTTTTAGAAGCCTCCATCTTGAGCTGGGCTGCCTCTTGCTTGAGCGCCATGTTATAGAATTTGTCGAACTCATCGGGCTCGAACAAGGTGAGAGCAAGTTGAAGTTCATCTTTCAGACCACCACGAAACTGATAGATTTTTCTCTTGGCATCCGGAATGTCTTGCTTGGCATAGCGGGCGAGGTTTTGGAACTTGACATTATACTGGTAGACAGTCATAGAGCCCTGCTTCAGGTTGCGGAATTGCTCACGCATACCCTCGGTGACACTTGTTGGAATGTGGTGAGAGCGAAAGTCCTTGCAGAAATCATCCCAGGAGACTTCACGCCCTGCTCTAGAGTCTTTGTACTACTGCCACCAGTCAGCTGCTTGGTCTTTGAGTTGAAAGGCTGCAAATTTCACGTAGTCCTCAGGCCTTACGTTGCTGCACTCAGAATGCTTCTTGATATCAGTGATCCAATCTTCAGCATCGAGAGGGTCGACACAGTAACTGAAAGCCTTTGGTTGATTGGCCAAGAACTAGTTGAGAGTAGCATGGTGCTGTTGGTTGAAGAAATTGCCTTGGTTCCCTGGAGCACCCTGATTTGCTTGATTTGCTTGCATCTGCTGCATCATCTGCATCAACATCTGGGTGTTCTGATTTGTAGTCTGCATAATCGCTCTCCAAGCCTCAGACGGAGGATGAGGGGAAGGAGGACGGTCTGGAACCTCTTCACCCTCTGGGTTAGCGTTGGGAACCCGTTTCGGAGCCATCCTGAAAGAGATGACCACGAATCAGCAATTTGATTGAAAGAAGGTATAAGCTGAAACAACGGATAGAAATGCAACATAGTCTTCACAAGAATCATTCGAACAAGAGGAACGAATGAAATTCTCAGCTTAATGATAACAACAATCTTCACGAGAAGCCACTGGGAGACAAAAGGTAAATAAGAAAAACACAAGGTACAGATGGAACAAACACAAGATAGGAGCTTCGTTCGACATCTTTGTGCTGTAAGATTATGGAACGCGTTACGAAAGGGTTTTGCAATCCCCGGATCAGCATAGCCAAGGATCCTTTAAGATGCAAATCCCGATTGGAACATCGGACATAAAGCCACTTCACTCAATGTAGAACCCCGAACTCGCTAACCTGCATTCGTTGGAAGAATGCCTACGATCTACTGGATAACCCACCTATGAATTTCCGAAAGTTTCCAGTTATGCAATCAGGTGTTGGGGATATAGGGGAAGCACCGCGCAATCAACTCTAAACCTACATCCAGCTGTATCCATCCTTCAACACATAACCAGTCTTTTTCGGAAACCGTCTACCTCGGACCTTCGAAAAGCATCCACTATAAAATGCTATGGCAATACTCCCGAACTACCTCCCCCAGTACTGGGTGATGTCGGGGTTATCTTGCCACTAACCGTATAGGAGAGACTTTTGATGTCGGCCGTTTTAAGTATTCTAGTACTGTCGCGATATGCTTGTGACGACAATACCCCGAAGCTCAACTCCCCGGGACACTGCCACAACCCCTAATGTCAGGAGGCATCGAGAACAATATTCTCGTCACAAAGACATCGAAACAATCCCACAATACTCGCGAGATTCCTAAAAAAAATTGGTGCAATTTTGAAAGTAGAAGAGGCAAGAGTAGTCGTCAGGAGTCCTCACCAGAATGAAAAGGGATGAGTAGCAAAGAAATCCTACTCTCCGATATAAATATAGGACTCAAAACATTTTCAGTGTGTGCCTAGACTCGACCGTCAACGATTCGATCAATCAGTGGGGGCTTCTAGGTCGGAGAAGGCTCTGATACCAACTTGTAATGCCCAGGATGGGACTATATCTCCTACGTGTCGAGGCACGACTTAGAGATATAAGCCCATGCTGGAATGATCGCAAGTTTGGTACCTTTGCACATCTCATGTAAAAATGGGGATGGAAAACTGAAAAAGATAGTTGGCTTACACTCGCCACGTCACACAAATTCATTACATATCCAATCATCATTCAAATAAAACATCACAGCCCATCTAAGGGTAAAGATCCAAATGACAAGATACCAAACATAACATTAATCCACAGGTCTAGATCGAATCCTAGTAGAAGCTCTACTGATCAACCGGATAGTTCACATAGTAACGGCTACGCTCCTCGTCGTACTCCCAGTCTAGCTCAGTACCATCGCCTGTGTAGCTCACCATCGTACCTGCATCTGGTGTGTTGAAGTATCTGTGAGCCACAGAGGACTCAGCAATCCCGTTCCCGGGTAACACGACTATTCAAGCCTTGGGTGTGGAACAAGGCTGAAGAAAGAACAAAAGTCTGCAGCAGCACTAGCCTAGCTTACGTGAATGAGAGCGAGAAGAGAAGGTGCGTGGGTCGAGAGATGATCACGAAGTGATCCTAGCTAAACAAGTCAAAAATAACCCCACTGTGTTCATCTCCCGAAACCCCTTTCGGAAAATGACAGTCACGGTACTCACACTGGTAGTGTATTGGAACATGGTGTCAAGTTTTCTACAACCGGATATTAACAAGCTCCCATCTGCCACATAACCGCGGGCACGGCTTTCGAATGTTCATAACCCTGCAGGGGTGTTCCAACTTGGCCCATGACAAGCCCACGATCCGCGGAGTCGCAACTCCAAGGTGGGAAGGCCCGAGTATCCTCGGAATCCCGTGCTCAAGATACTCCGAACTAAGGTAAGGCTAATCCAGCAAATCCTCCCGGCGTGCCGACACCCTGATAGTAGCCGCGCGTATCTCGTCTCAGGCCACGACCGGATGAGACATCCTACAGGTGTATGCCAGATACCTCGGGTTTCCCCAAGGCGGCCCCGCAGTCTGCTCGTTTCGGACCAACACTCATGAGGAGCACTGGCCCGGGGTTGTTGATTAAAAATAAAAGGGATAGCTAGTCCCTATGCAAGTTTTTAGTTATTAGGCGAATAGTACCAATGTTGGGACTTGCTGGAAAAGACTTAGCACTTAGCGGTTTATCGAGGGGGTCCCATAACCCCAACCGTGTGAGGAACGCATAATCAAGGAACTTAACACCGGTTTATACGGTTCCTAGCGGCATGAGTGGAACAAATCACCAAGCAAAAGGCTTAGCCTTCCACCCATTACCAATATATAGATGATTTCATTTAATAATTAATATGGTGTGATATCCCAACAAGCTTCAACAAGAAGCAAGAATCTTCAATCTTCACCTGCAACTAACAATGCTATAAGAGGGGCTGAGCGAAGCCTACGTATAGCCAATCAAGGGTTTGCATAGGTAGGGTGGTTAAACAGGTTCATGGTTACAATAGGAGGCTGACAGGAAAAGCATGGGCATCGAGGCAAAACTATAGATCGAGACTTCTAGCAATAGGCAAAGATAGTAATGGTATCCGGGTTCGGTCATCTTGCCTGAAGAGTTGTCGATGGGATCGTAAGAGGGGTCCTCGTTCTCAACCTCGGTAGTAACCTCGTGCTCGTACTCGTACTCGGTCTCAGCTTCCGGCTCTACTCAAACACAAGAACACAAGGCAACGAATCAAATAAGATGCAATGCGCACACAAAAATACTGGATGCATGGCTGATGCACTAAGGAAGCAAAACAAAAGCGCTATGGAAGCACAGGAAGTCTACAAAGGCAGCACAGTGTAATAGCACAACAATATGCATCAAGCAAAAATGCTTCAAAACATGTCAACAATAGGATATTATGAATCTACATGAAAATTCACACAAGTTTCATATAGGACTTGCTCAAAACGGAGCTACAGGCTAAAAGTTACACCCGAAACAATAAATACGCACAAGCTGAAAATTACAGCCACATAGCAACTTCGGAGCAATAGATAAATAAGCTACAGCACTCAAACATCATGGCAATGAGCATGAACATAAACTAGACATATCCTACAGCAAATAAGAGCATCCCTAAAGGATCCATGGATCAATAGCAACACGCTATGACATATTGAACTTGACAACAAAATCATGACAGCAGTAATTTGTTGCAACTTGGGAGCAAGAGTTAAATATGCTACAGCCACTCAAATAAGCATGTGAGAGCATGAATGGATAGCCAACAATATATACTACAAGGAAATCATCAAGAGTCACCCCAAAACTATCCTGGATTGACCTAGAACAACAAGCAAACATGGCATCTGGAAATTACAGATTCCAGAATTAGTGAAATTTCACTAAGTGTTAAAACAGCAGTTTCATCATGGCATCTTTGAGAGCAAGTTTAATTCACATCAAGGCTAAACATGGCAAGTGGTAAGCACCACAGCAAAGTACACATGATGGTGAATCCAAAACATCTAAGCATGCATCAAGGGGACAAACACAACGATAGCAACGAGTTCCTCTACGAGGCATCTCGTAACAAGTTTAACGACATAACAACCACATAGCACTTTGCAAAGGAGATAAGCATCGCAAGATGAAATCTATCATGCAAGATAAAGCACCCAACATGTAGAGCATTTCATGACGAACACGTGGACATATCATTTGCATCATTTGGATAAACATGCACCAAGTTATCACATTGCAAAGATGGCATGAAAACAACTACAAACAACAATTTTTTAACAAGTTGCACTCTTCTCATGAAGATTAATACATCTAGATGACCTCAAACATGCATGGCATAATGGAACAAAATGTAGTACAAGTCTCCACGAACATTTTGACATATCATTTGCTCAAAACGGACCATCACACAAAAAGTTATCCACATTCTAAAATAGCATCAGACAGGTAAAATCTGGGGACTTAGTGAAAAAACGGACTACCTCGGGTGGTCAACGGCGGTCAAACGGATCTGACGGGTACGAAGCGGTGCGGATCGGGCCTGGGAAGCGGAGCGGGCTGCCGGGCTAACGGGCTGGATCCATCGCGGTAACGGGCCTCGCCCGCGACCCGGTAGGCAGATCGGATCTGCGGCGGCGACTGGCTCCCGCGGAGCGACACGTCGGGCGGCTGGCTCCTGGCCTCGAGGGCTCGGGCGCCTGGATGGGCTGGCCCACTAGGGCGCCTGGCGATGCGGAGGGTGGAGGCCTGAGCGGTGGATCGGCCCAGGGGAGTGGCCGCGGTCGAAGGGCCCAGGAGGGGGAGGCCCAGGCGGGGCGAGGGATCCGATCGGATCGGGATCGACCTCCCCGACCTCCTCGTTGCGGAGGCGGCGGTGGCTCCTTCGAGGCATGGGGCGGCGCGCGTCGGAGGGAGATGGGGGCGGCGGCGCCCGGCCGGGGCGGCGGTGGTGCCCAGCCGGCGCGGTGCGGCGGCGGTGGCCGGAGGCGGTGAGGCGAGGTGGCGGCGGTGAGAGGAAGTCGCGGCCGGCGGCGGCGAGCTCCGGCGGGGCGGCGGTGGTCTTCCGGCGAGCTCCTCCGGCGGGGCTCCGGCGAGCTCCGGCCGGAGTGGAGGAAGGTGGCTGGAGGTAGGGGATGAAGGGGGCTAGGGTTTTTTTATTTAGGGCAAAAATTGGGGAAGGTGGACAAATATATAGGCACAAGGAGCTAGGGTTGTCCAAATGAGGTGTTCTTTTCGGCCACGCGATCAGAATTGGATGGCCTAGATGTAGGGAGGGGTTTGGGTTGGTTTGGTGGGCTGTTGGAGGGGTGTCTTGGGCCTCAAAGAGGGGGTACTTTCAGCCCATGAGAATAACTGTTGGAGCGCCAAACGAACTCCAAACGCGACGAGATTTGATAGTCGGGTTACACACACCAAAACAACAACACACAACAAGTCTCACGCCAAACCGGAAACGTTACACGGCCAAACACCAAAGTAGGCCTCGGGGACGCCACGGACACGTGAGAGTGCTCCGAAACGCGAAACGGACAACGGAAAGAAATGAGTGGGACCGGATACAAACGACAACACAAATGCAATGCAATGCACATGACTACATGATATGAATGAATGCCACACACGCACACAACAAAACGACGAAAAACCCGAAAGACGAAGAACCCGGAATGGAATTGATGAAGCCAGAGATAAATTTATTGCCCAAAAGGGAAAGTATTACATCCGGGGCATTACAACTCTCCTCTACTACAAAAAGATCTCGTCCCGAGATCTAGGACTGGAAAAAGGAAGGGTACTCGGAACGAAGATGATCTTCTTGTTCCCACATAGCTTCTCGGTCGGTATGGTGTGACCACTTGACTTTCAAGAATTTGATGGACTTGTTGCGGGTCTTGCGCTCGGTCTCTTCGAGAATAGCAACTGGGTGCTCTCGGTAAGACAAATCTTGTTGAAGATCAATCTCTTCAAACGGAATCATGCGTTCATGAGACTTGAAGCATTTGCGGAGTTGAGACACATGAAACACATCATGAACATTGGCGAAGTTGGAAGGGAGCTCAAGTTGATAGGCTAGATCGCCTCTTTTGCCAAGGATCTTGAAAGGCCCGACATATCTAGGAGCAAGCTTTCCTTTGATACCGAATCTTTGGGTGCCTTTCATCGGAGAAACACGGAGATAAACATGATCCCCAATGTTGAAAGCCAAATCACGATGCTTGCCATCATAGTAGCTCTTCTGACGCGACTAAGCGACCTTGAGGTTCTCACGTATGACTTTGCACATCTCTTCGGCTTCTGAGATCAAGTCATTGCCAAGAAGTTGACGTTCACCAATCTCGGACCAGTTGAGAGGGGTACGACACTTTCTGCCATAGAGGATTTCAAACGGAGCTTTGCCGGCACTTGCTTGGAAGCTGTTGTTGTAAGAGAACTCGGCAAATGGAAGGCAATCTTCCCATTTCATGCCAAAAGATATGACACAGACTCTGAGCATGTCTTCTAGAATCTGATTCACTCTCTCGACTTGACCACTAGTCCGAGGGTGAAATTTAGTGCTGAACCTGATCTTAGTGCCCATGGCAGACTGAAAGGAGTCCCAGAACTTAGAAGTGAATAAACTTCCACGTTCTGAGGAGATAACTTGAGGGATGCCATGTAAGGACACAATTCTGGAAGTGTACAATTCTGCCAGTTGAGCTGCATTGATGGATTCTTTGACTGGAAGGAAGTGAGCGACTTTGGTAAGCTTGTCAATCACCACAAAGATAGAATCATTCCCTCTCTTGGACTTAGGAAAGCCAGTGATGAAATCCATTTCAATGTGGTCGAATTTCCACTCGGGAATAGGAAGAGGTTGGAGAAGACCAGCTGGACGTTGATGCTCTGCCTTCACTCTTCTGCAAACATCACATTCATTCACGAATTGGGAAATCTCCCTTTTCATGCGTGTCCACCAGTAAGATTGCTTGAGGTCTTGGTACATCTTGGAACTGGCAGGATGAATCGAAAGGAGGGAATCATGTGCTTCTTCCATTATGAGCTTCTTGAGATCACCTTTTGGAACCACGAGTCTGTCCTCGAAGAACAAGGTATCTCTCTCATCAACGCGATAGCGCTTGTATTTAGGAGTACCCTTTGCAATACCATGTTTCACTTTCTGCACCATAGCATCACTGAGTTGGACCTCACGGACCCGATCTTCTAAGGTAGGAGCAACTTGAAGATTTGCAAGAAAACCCTGCGGAACAACTTGGAGGTTAAGCTTCCTGAATGCTTCACAAAGCTCAGGCTGGAACGGCTTGATAAGGAGGCTGTTGCAATATGCCTTTCTGCTCAAAGCATCTGCAATCACATTCGCCTTGCCAGGAGTGTATTCGATACTGGGATCATACTCTTGGATCATTTCGACCCAACGAGTCTGGCGGAGGATCAGATTCGGCTGTGTGAAGATGTACTTCAAGCTCTTGTGATCGGTGAAGATGTCGACTTTTCTGCCCAACAGAAGGTGTCTCCACGTAATCAAAGCATGTACCATAGCTGCTAGTTAAAGATCATGTGTGGGGTAGTTCTTCTCAGTTGGCTTCAGCTAACGAGAAGTGTATGCCACAATTCTCTTGTCCTGCATAAGCACGCCACCAAGTCCTTGAAGAGAAGCATCACAGAATACTTCGTAGGGCTTGGACTCATCTGGAGGAGTAAGAACTGGAGCAGAGACGAGCTTTTCTTTGAGAGTTTTGAATGCCACTTCACAATCTGGAGACCAGTAGTACTTGACATTCTTTTGCAGCAAGTTGGAAAGAGGCTTGGCAATCTTGGAGAAGTTCTCAACGAACCTTCTGCAATAGCTGGCAAGACCAAGAAAGCTTCTGAGTTGCTTGACGTTCTGAGGAGCTTCCCAGTTGACAATTGCTTCAACTTTCTCGGGGTTTACCGCAATACCGTCAGCAAAGATGATATGGCCCAGGTACAAAACCTTATCGAGCCAAAACTCGCACTTGGAGAACTTGGCATAGAACTTATGTTCACGGAGTCTATCGAGAACGAGATGGAGGTGCTTTTCGTGATCCTCTTCATTCTTGGAAAATACCAAAATATCATCCAGATACACAAGCACAAACTCGCCGGTGTAAGGGTTGAAAATGTAGTGCATCATTCTCGAGAAGGTTGGAGGAGCATTAGCGAGACCAAAGGACATGACTGTATACTCATAGGAGCCGTAGCTCGTTCTGAAGGCAGTCTTGTGGATATCTTCCTCGCGAATGCGAATTTGGTGATAGCCCATTCGGAGATCGAGCTTAGAGAACACTTTAGCTCCTTTGAGCTGCTCGAACAACTCGTTGATGTTGGGGAGCGGATACTTGTTCTTTATTGTCTTCTTGTTCAATGGTCGGTAATCAACGCAGAGGCGCTTCGTGCCATCCTTCTTCTTGACAAATAAGACACCACAACCCCAAGGAGACGTACTAGGCCTGATCAGACCCAAACGCTCCAGTTCATCAAGTTGCTTCTTCAATTTTTTCAATTCTCCAGGAGAGAGCTTGTACGGACGCTGGCATGCTGGCTCGGTACCCGGCTCGAGTTCAATGACGAATTCCACTTGACGGTGTGGAGGCATGCCTGGAAGTTCTTCAGGAAAGACGTCTTCGTATTCGCTTACCACCGGAATTTGAGATATGGCATTCATTTCGCCCTTGTCATTGAGAGAGAAAAGCCTGATTGTGTTATCCTTGGAGGCGAAGTTAATCACATCTTCATCGGAATGAGTAATCTTGACTTCCTTCTGTGCACAGTCAATTTGAGCATCATGCTGAGAAAGCCAGTCCATTCCGAGGATAAGGTCAATGTCAGAATTGCCAAGAACCTCCGGAGAGGCCAGAAATCGATAATCACCCATGCGAATAGAAACATCCGGAGCATATAATCTTGAAGTCATGCATTTGCCCGGAGAAATAACTTGCAACATCTTTGGCAAAGGCACTGTGCCCACATTGTACTTGGATGCAAATGGGAATGACATGAAGGAATGTGAAGCACCCGAATCAAACAACACTTTAGCAGGAAAAGAGTTCACTGGAAGGTTACCCAATATGACATCACAAGAATTCTCTGCCTGAGCTGCATTCATCAGCTTCACCCTTGCTGCCTTTGGATCATGCTTGACAATAGCTGAACTGACAGGTGGAGGAGGTGGAAGGCGCTTCGGGTTCGGACATCTGTTAGCATAATGACCCTTCCGGCCACACTTGTTGCAGACCACTTCTGAGAGAGGACGGAAATGAGAACCACTTGACTTGGAACCTTGAGACTGATGCTTCGACTGGTTGCTTGGGTTGGGTAGGTGGGAGAAACCACGACCACCAGAGTTCTTGTTGCTGTTGTTGTAGGGAGCTCGAATCACTGGAGGAGGAGGAAGCCAAAATTTCTGTTGCTTCGCGACGACTTGAGAAGATGAGGAGGAGTGAACGGCATCTCGAATCCTCTTTTTAGAAGCCTCCATCTTGAGCTGGGCTGCCTCTTGCTTGAGCGCCATGTTATAGAATTTGTCGAACTCATCGGGCTCGAACAAGGTGAGAGCAAGTTGAAGTTCATCTTTCAGACCACCACGAAACTGATAGATTTTTCTCTTGGCATCCGGAATGTCTTGCTTGGCATAGCGGGTGAGGTTTTGGAACTTGACATTATACTGGTAGACAATCATAGAGCCCTGCTTCAGGTTGCGGAATTGCTCACGCATACCCTCGGTGACACTTGTTGGAATGTGGTGAGAGCGAAAGTCCTTGCAGAAATCATCCCAGGAGACTTCACGCCCTGCTCTGGAGTCTTTGTACTGCTGCCACCAGTCAGCTGCTTGGTCTTTGAGTTGAAAGGCTGCAAATTTCACATAGTCCTCAGGCCTTACGTTGCTGCACTCAAAATGCTTCTTGATATCAGTGATCCAATCTTCAGCATCGAGAGGGTCGACACAGTAACTGAAAGCCTTTGGTTGATTGGCCAAGAACTGGTTGAGAGTAGCATGGTGCTGTTGGTTGAAGAAATTGCCTTGGTTCCCTGGAGCACCCTCATTTGCTTGATTTGCTTGCATCTGCTGCATCATCTGCATCAACATCTGGGTGTTCTGATTTGTAGTCTGCATAATCGCTCTCCAAGCCTCAGACGGAGGAGGAGGGGAAGGAGGACGGTCTGGAACCTCTTCACCCTCTGGGTTAGCATTGGGAACCCGTTTCGGAGCCATCCTGAAAGAGATGACCACGAATCAGCAATTTGATTGAAAGAAGGTATAAGCTAAAACAACGGATAGAAATGCAACATAGTCTTCACAAGAATCATTCGAACAAGAGGAACGAATGAAATTCTCAGCTTAATGATAACAGCAATCTTCACGAGAAGCCACTGGGAGACAAAAGGTAAATAAGAAAAACACAAGGTAAAGATGGAACAAACACAAGATAGGAGCTTCGTTCGACATCTTTGTGCTGTAAGATTATGGAACGCGTTACGAAAGGGTTTTGCAATCCCCGGATCAGCATAGCCAAGGATCCTTTAAGATGCAAATCCCGATTGGAACATCGGACATAAAACCACTTCACTCAATGTAGAACCCCGAACTCGCTAACCTGCATTCGTTGGAAGAATGCCTACGATCTACTGGATAACCCACCTATGAATTTCCGAAAGTTTCCAGTTATGCAATCAGGTGTTGAGGATACAGGGGAAGCACCACGCAATCAACTCTAAACCTACATCCAGCTGTATCCATCCTTCAACACATAACCAGTCTTTCTCGGAAACCGTCTACCTCGGACCTTCGAAAAGCATCCACTATAAAAAGCTATGGCAATACTCCCGAACTACCTCCCCAGTACTGGGTGATGTCGGGGTTATCTTGCCACTAACCGTATAGGAGAGATTTTCGATGTCGGCCGTTTTAAGTATTCTAGTACTATCGCGATATGCTTGTGACGACAATACCCCGAAGCTCAACTCCCCGGGACACTGCCACAACCCCTAATGTCAGGAGGCATCGAGAACAATATTCTCGTCACAAAGACATCGAAACAATCCCACAATACTCGCGAGATTCCTAAAAAAAAATTGGTGCAATTTTGAAAGTAGAAGAGGTAAGAGTAGTCGTCAGGAGTCCTCACCAGAATGAAAAGGGATGAGGAGCAAAGAAATCCTACTCTCCGATATAAATATAGGACTCAAAACATTTTCAGTGTGTGCCTAGACTCGACCGTCAACGATTCGATCAATCAGTGGGGGCTTCTAGGTCGGAGAAGGCTCTGATACCAACTTGTAATGCCCAGGATGGGACTATATCTCCTACGTGTCGAGGCACAACTTAGAGATATAAGCCCATGCTGGAATGATCACAAGTTTGGTACCTTTGCACATCTCATGTAAAAATGGGGATGGAAAACTGAAAAAGATAGTTGGCTTACACTCGCAACATCACACAAATTCATTACATATCCAATCATCATTCAAATAAAACATCACAGCCCATCTAAGGGTAAAGATCCAAATGACAAGATACCAAACATAACATTAATCCACAGGTCTAGATCGAATCCTAGTAGAAGCTCTACTGATCAACCGGATAGTTCACATAGTAACGGCTACGCTCCTCGTCGTACTCCCAGTCTAGCTCAGTACCATCGCCTGTGTAGCTCACCATCGTACCTACATCTGGTGTGTTGAAGTATCTGTGAGCCACAGAGGACTCAGCAAAATCGTTCTCGGGTAACACAACTATTTAAGCCTTGGGTGTGGAACAAGGCTGAAGAAAGAACAAAAGTCTGCAGCAGCACTAGCCTAGCATACGTGAATAAGAGCGAGAAGAGAAGGTGCCCGGGTCGAGAGATGATCACGAAGTGATCCTAGTTAAACAAGTCAAACATAACCCCACCGTGTTCATCTCCCGAAACCCCTTTCGGAAAATGACAGTCACGGTACTCATGCTGGTAGTGTATTGGAACATGGTGTCAAGTTTTCTACAACCGGATATTAACAACCTCCCATCTGCCACATAACCGCGGGCACGGCTTTCGGAAGTTCATAACCCTGCAGGGGTGTTCTAACTTGGCCCATGACAAGCCCACGATCCACGGAGTCGCAACTCCAAGGTGGGAAGGCCCGAGTATCCTCGGAATCCCGTGCTCAAGATACTCCGAACTAAGGTAAGGCTAATCCAGCAAATCCTCCTGGCGTGCCGACACCCTGATAGTAGCCGCGCGTATCTCGTCTCAGGCCACGACCGGATGAGACATCCTACAGGTGTATGCCAGATACCTCAGGTTTCCCCAAGGCGGCCCCGCAGTCTGCTTGTTTCGGACCAACACTCATGAGGAGCACTGGCCCGGGGTTGTTGATTAAAAATAAAAGGGATAGCTAGTCCCTATGCAAGTTTTTAGTTATTAGGCGAATAGTACCAATGTTGGGACTTGCTGGAAAAGACTTAGCACTTAGCGGTTTATCGAGGGGGTCCCATAACCCCAACCGTGTGAGGAACGCATAATCAAGGAACATAACACCGGTTTATACGGTTCCTAGCGGCATGAGTGGAACAAATCACCAAGCAAAAGGCTTAGCCTTCCACCCATTACCAATATATAGATGATTTCATTTAATAATTAATATAGTGTGATATCCCTACAAGCTTCAACAAGAAGCAAGAATCTTCAATCTTCACCTACAACTAACAATGCTATAAGAGGGGCTGAGCGAAGCCTACGTATAGCCAATCAAGGGTTTGCATAGGTAGGGTGGTTAAACAGGTTCATGGTTACAATAGGAGGCTGACAGGAAAAGCATGGGCATCGAGGCAAAACTATATATCGAGACTTCTATCAATAGGCAAAGATAGTAATGGTATCCGGGTTCGGTCATCTTGCCTGAAGAGTTGTCGATGGGATCGTAAGAGGGGTCCTCGTTCTCAACCTCGGTAGTAACCTCGTGCTCGTACTCGTACTCGGTCTCAGCTTCCGGCTCTACTCAGACAAAAGAACACAAGGCAACGAATCAAACAAGATGCAATGCGCACACAAAAATACTGGATGCATGGCTGATGCACTAAGGAAGCAAAACAAAAGCGCTATGGAAGCACATGAAGTCTACAAAGGTAGCATAGTGTAATAGCACAACAATATGCATCAAGCAAAAATGCTTCAAAACATGTCAACAATAGGATATTATGAATCTACATGAAAAATCACACAAGTTTCATATAGGACTTGCTCAAAACGGAGCTACGGGCTAAAAGTTACACCCGAAACAATAAATACGCACAAGCTCAAAATTACAGCCACATAGCAACTTCAGAGCAATAGATAAATAAGCTACATCACTCAAACATCATGGCAATGAGCATGAACATAAACTAGACATATCCTACAGCAAATAAGTCCATTGGAGCATCCCCAAAGGAGCCATGGATCAATAGCAACAAGCTATGACATATTGAACTTGACAACAAAATCCTGACAGCAGTAATTTGTTGCAACTTGGGAGCAAGAGTTAAATATGCTACTGCCACTCAAATAAGCATGTGAGAGCATGAATGGATAGCCAACAATATATACTACAAGGAAATCATCAAGAGTCACCCCAAAACTATCCTGGATTGACCTAGAACAACAAGCAAACATGGCATCTGGAAATTACAGATTCCAGACTTAGTGAAATTTCACTAAGTGTTAAAACAGCAGTTTCATCATGGCATCTTTGAGAGCAAGTTTAAGTCACCTCAAAGCTAAACATGGCAAGTGGTAAGCAGCACAGCAAAGTACACATGATGGTGAATCCAAAACATCTAAGCATGCATCAAGGGGACAAACACAACGATAGCAACGAGTTCCTCTACGAGGCATCTCGTAACAAGTTTAATGACATAACAGCCACATAGCACTTTGCAAAGGAGATAAGCATGTCAAGATGAAATCTATCATGCAAGATAAAGCACCCAACATGTAGAGCATTTCATGACGAACACGTGGACATATCATTTGCATCATTTGAATAAACATGCACCAAGTTATCACATTGCAAAGATGGCATGAAAACAACTACAAACAGCAGTTTTTTTAACAAGTTGCACTCTTCTCATGAAGATTAAGACATCTAGATGACCTCAAACATGCATGGCATAATGGAACAAAATGTAGTACAAGTCTCCACGAACATTTTGACATATCATTTGCTCAAAACGGACCATCACACAAAAAGTTATCCACATTCTAAAATAGCATCAGACAGGTAAAATCTGGGGACTTAGTGAAAAAACGGACTACCTCGGGTGGTCAACGGCGGTCAAACGGATCTGACGGGTACGAAGCGGTGCGGATCGGGCCTGGGAAGCGGAGCGGGCTGTCGGGCTAACGGGCTGGATCCACCGCGGTAACGGGCCTCGCCCGCGACCCGGTAGGCAGATCGGATCGGCGGCGGCGACTGGCTCCCGCGGGGCGACGCGTCGGGCGGCTGGCTCCTGGCCTCGAGGGCTCGGGCGCCTGGATGGGCCGGCCCACTAGGGCGCCTGCGAGGCGGAGGGTGGAGGCCTGAGCGGTGGATCGGCCCAGGGGAGTGGCCGCGGTCGAAGGGCCCAGGAGGGGGAGGCCCAGGCGGGGCGAGGGATCCGATCGGACCGGGATCGACCTCCCCGACCTCCTCGTTGCGGCGGCGGCGGTGGCTCCTTCGAGGCCTGGGGCGGCGCGCGTTGGAGGGAGATGGGGGCGGCGGCGCCCGGCCGGGGCGGCGGCGGTGCCCAGCCGGCGCGGTGCGGCGGCGGTGGCCGGAGGCGGTGAGGCGAGGTGGCGGCGGTGAGAGGAAGTCGCGGCCGGCGGCGGCGAGCTCTGGCGGGGCGGCAGTGGTCTTCCGGCGAGCTCCTCCGGCGGGGCTCCGGCGAGCTCCGGCCGGAGTGGAGGAAGGTGGCTGGAGGTAGGGGATGAAGGGGGCTAGGGTTTTTTTATTTAGGGCAAAAATTGGGGAAGGTGGACAAATATATAGGCACAAGGAGCTAGGGTTGTCCAAATGAGGTGTGGTTTTCGGCCACGCGATCAGAATTGGATGGCCTAGATGTAGGGAGGGGTTTGGGTTGGTTTGGTGGGCTGTTGGAGGGGTGTCTTGGGCCTCAAAGAGGGGGTACTTTCAGCCCACGAGAATAACTGTTGGAGTTCCAAACGAACTCCAAACGCGACGAGATTTGACAGGCGGGTTACACACACCAAACAACAACACACGACAAGTCTCACGCCAAACCGGAAACGTTACACGGCCAAACACCAAAGTAGGCCTCGGGGACGCCACGGACACATGAGAGGGCTCCGGAACGCGAAACGGATAACGGAAAGAAACGAGTGGGACCGGATGCAAACGACAACACAAATGCAATGCAATGCACATGACTACATGATATGAATGAATGCCACACACGCACACAACGAAACGACGAAAAACCCAAAAGACGAAGAACCCGGAATGGAATTGATGAAGCCAGAGATAAATTTATTGCCCAAAAGGGAAAGTATTACATCCGGGGTATTACATCAGGGGAGCTGCGAGGGGCCCATAAGGGTGGGGGCGCGCCCTCCCCCCTTGTTGTCGCCTCATGGCTTTTCTGACTTGGTTCCAAGGTTGTCAGAATCGCGATTCTGTTATACGATTCTACGACTTTACGATCCAAATCAACCCTTATGATTCTACGATTTTAGTTCTTAGAATCTACGTTTCTACGATCCTGATAGTGAAGATTCTATGATTTGCGATCCTACCATCGAAGCTCCGATCCGATTCAAAATCGCGATTCTGACAACCTTGCTTGGTTCTGAAGTCTCTGGGGTGTCTTCTCGTCCAAGAAAAATCATCGTAAAGTTTCATTCCATTTGGACTCCCTTTGGTATTCCTTTTCTGCGAAACTCAAAAAACAAGCAAAAAGCAAAAAGTGGCACTGGGCTCTAGGTTAATAGGTTAGTCCTAAAAATAATATAAAATATCATATTAATGCATATAAAACATCCAAAACAGATAATATAATAGCATGGAACAACCAAAAATTATAGATACGTTGGAGACGTATCACTTGTTCACACTTTTTCATTGTATTACCCTTGCTAGATTTATTTTTCTCTTACTTTCTTTTTGTGTGTTCGAAAAACCTTGAGAAAACCCAAAAATATTTTCATGATTCTTTTTTATCTTTCCTTTTAGCTTAGATAGTTGAAATACTAAAAGAAAAAACCCAAAAAGATTTCTCTCTTCTTCTTTTTACTTGTTGGGAGCTCGCCCGTGTAAATAGTTTTTCTCGTTTTTGTTTTCTTTCTTTATTTTGCCTTCTTTGTGAAAAAACCCAAAAACTCCAAAAATAATCTCGTATGTTTCTCTGAATTTCTTTTCCAGTTTTTCGGTCGTACCGAGGAGAAGACCACGATGAAAATGTTGAGTGGCTCTCTTTTGCATTATCGCTTATCTAACAAAGAGCTCAGGTTTCCTTGTCTTGTCCTTTATGAATAAAATCTTTGCAGATTCCAGCTTAGTCCATGGCACTGTTGCACTATTTTCTTTTTCATATCATTCGGTCGTGCAAGTGAAAGGCAATGATGACGAGATTTGGTGAATTGGCTGTGGCAGAGAGAAATGGGTATGAACTCAACTTATTTTTGTTTTTGTAAATATGTTTAACCTAGTATCCATGATTCAGCCTATTATGATCAAACATGTTTGCAATAACAATTAGAGATTATAGTTTCTCATGCCATGTTTAAATAGCTAGGAGTGGATAATGATTTATCTTTGAGGGCAACATTGCGTTAAAATGATTGTGATGTAGTATGATGATATGGCATCCTCATCCGAATGTTTAAAGTGGCTTGACTTGGTACATGTTCATTCATGTAGTTGAATCAAAACCAACATAGCCTCTATGATATTTATGTTCATGGTGTCCTGATACGTCTCCGTCGAATCTATAATTTTTGATTATTTCATGGCAATATTATACAAGTTTTACATACTTTTGGCAACTTTTTATATGATTTATTGGACAAATCTATTGATCCAGTGCCAAGTGCCCGTTCCTATTTTCTGCATGTTTTTTTATATCGCAGAGTATCCATATCAAACGAAGTCCAAATGCAATAAAATTCCACGGAGAATTATTTTGGAATACATGTGATTCTTGGGAGTTGGAATCACCGCAAACGGAGGCCCGTGGTGAGCACAACCCACCACAGCGCGCTAGAGGAGCCAGGCGTGGCGTGGTGGGTTGTGCCCACCTCGTACGTCGGTGGGACCTCTACTTCGGGCGCAAGGAAGCTTATATTCATAAAAAAATCGTGTAAAAATCTCAGCGCAATCGGAGTTACGGATCTCCGGGAATATAAGAAACGGTTTTCGGCCAGATCTGGGGGACGCGAAACAGAGAGAGACAGAGAGACAGATCCAATCTCAGAGGGTCTCTCGCCATCCATTGCCATGGAGACCAAAGACCAGAGGGGAAACCCTTCTCCCACCTAGGAAGGAGGCCAAGGAAGAAGAATAAGGAGGGGGTCTCTCTCCCCCTCGCTTCCGGTGGCGCCGGAGTGCCACTGGGGCAACGATCGGGACGGTAATCCACATCAACAATCTTGCTACCGTCCACATCAAATCTCTCCCCATCATTGCAGTAGTGTAACACCTCTTTCCCCCTGCTGTAATCTCTACCTAAACATGGTGCTCAACTCCATATATTATTTACCAATGATCTATGGTTATCCTATGATGTTTGAGTAGATCCGCTTTGTCATGTGGGTTAATCATGATCTTGGTTGGTATGATTGTATATTTTATTTATGGTGCTGTCCTACGGTGCCCTCCTTTCTTGCGCAAATGTGAGGGGCCCTCGCTGTAGGGTGTTGCAATATGTTCATGGTTCGCTTACAGTGGGTTGCGAGAGTGACAGAAACTTAAACCCGAGTAGGTGGGGTATGACGTATGGGAGTAAAGAGGACTTGATACTTAATGCTATGGTTGGATTTCATGACCTTAATGATATTTAGTAGTTGTGGATGCTTGCTAGAGTACCAATTATAAGTGCATACGATCCAAGTAGAGAAAGTATGTTAGCTCATGCCTCTCCCTCATATAGAATTGCAAGAATGATTACCGGTACTTGTTATCCATTACCTAGGGAGAAATAACTTTCTTGTTGACAAAATCTATCCACTTTTATTATCTTGCAAAGTACTTCTAGTTTTATTCTTGCAAAGTAGTTCTAGCATCACACCTACAAAATAGTTTCATACTTGTTTCCGGTAAAGCAAACGTTAAGCGTGCGTGGAGTTGTATCGGTGGTCAATAGAACTTGAGGGAATATTTGTTCTACCTTTAGATCCTCGTTCGGTTCCACACTCTTACTTATCGAAAAAGGCTACAAATGATCCCCTATACTTGTGGTTATCAAGACCTTTTTCTGGCGCCGTTGCCGGGGATTTATAGTGTGGGGTGAATATTCTCGTGTGTGCTTGTTTGCTTTATCACTAAGTAGTTTTTATTTTGTGCTCTTGTTTTCTATCTTTAGTTATGGGTTGAAAACACAAAATACCAAAAAAATAGTGGTACCTACTGAACCAATAGTTGAAGAACCACTCAAAATCTATCATACTACTGAAGCTTTTTTACTTGGATCATCTTTGATCCCTATGTGCTCGGGCTAAAACCCCAACTGTCTTAGTTGAGGGCAAATCTTTAGATGAGCATGCTTGTTGTTCTGAAGGGAAACTTTTACTAGATCAAATTCATGCAATGCTATGCTTGGAATTTATGTGAATCTATGATGTTACTTGTTGTTCTGAAGACCCTAAGAAACACCTTCCATACCAATGTGAGTTTAGTGATAATGGAATCGTATCTTCGTATGCTAAGGATGTTCAACAAATTGAAGCATTTGTTGCTTTTAAGGGTGCTTATGAAATTGCTTCTTTGATTGAAGAGTATGATGCTACTCTCTACAAATCTGAAAATTTTGCCATGCTTAAATATTGCTATGATAACTATGCTTCCAATGCTTATATTAAACCATATATTGAGCACTTCTCCGCTGTCCAAGAAGAGACTAATATTTTGCAGGAGTCAATGGAAGAACAAATTGATGACACTGTGAGCTCATTAGATGAAAAAGATGAGGAGGAGAGTGAAGAACAAAAGGATGAAGAGCGGATTGATCACCCGTTCCCACCATCTAATGAGGGTAACTCTTTATCCCATACATTGTTTAATTTCTTTTCAAAATTACCGAAGGATGAATGCTATGATGATTGTTATGATCCCGTTGATTATTTTGAAATACCCCTTTTTGATGATGCTTGCTATGCTTGTGGCCAAGATGCCAATATGAATTATGCTTATGGAGATGAACTTGCTATAGTTCCTTATGTTAAACATGAAATTGTTGCTATTGCACCCACACATGATAGTCCTGTTATCTTTTTGAATTCTCCCCACTACACTATATCGGAGAAGTTTGCACTTATTAAGGATTATATTGATGGGTTGCCTTTTACCCTTGCACATGATGATTTGGATGAATATAATATGCATGTGCTTGCTGCTCCTACTTGCAATTATTATCAGAGAGGAACTACATCTCCGCCTCTCTATGTTTCCAACACGATATAATTGCAAGAAACTTCTTATACTATGCATTGGTTTTTACTTGATGTGCATGAATTGTTCTTTTATGACATGCCAATGCATAGGAAGAGAGTTAGACTTTGTCATTGCTTGATATATATTGCTTTTTGCTCATATACCTTGGGATCTGGGTGGATTCGTTACTTGAGCACTGTATGCCTAGCTTAATGGCTTAAAAGAAAGCGCTGTCAGGGAGACAACCCGGAAGTTTTTTTTTTAAAAAGTGTCATTTATTTCTGTTGAGTGCTTTTATAAAGTTTAAAAACAAAAAAATATAGAGGGGAACCTAAAACTTTTTCAAAAAGAGAAGCGATTGAAAGGTGATGCATTGCGGAAATAAGGGTCGACCTTGAACACTTGTGTTCATGCTTATGGAAACAATGTAGAATTTTTCATGGAAGTTTCTCAAAAAAATAATCATCCCCTTGTACAATTCCATTGTATTATAAAAATAATGTGCGAAGAGTTTCCTTTAGGATGATTAAATTGCTTGTTGGTTTGTGCGGTGCAAAAACAGAATCTTTGGCTGTAGTGCGCGATTTTACATTTTTACTGGAACGTCGAAAGCTTCTGAAATTTTTTGCAAAGTATTTCTATGCAAAATGTTTATTTTACCTAATTTGTCCAGAATTTTTAGAGTTACATAAGTATGGTGTATGTTCAAATCTTTCAGACTGTCCTGTTTCACAGATTGCTGTTATAGCTTCATTATTTGCGTATGTTTGAGTTCTTGTTGAAGCCTCCTTGACTTGGGGACATAAAATTGTGATAGCATATAGTGGGTAATGTTTGATTATAATTATGCAATAATGTTAGAGCAGTACATTATGGGATTTCATCGATCATATGCACTAACCCCGCCACTAAAAGTTCGGTTAAGTTTTGTGTGGATGAAGTGTTCGAAGATCGAGGAGGTCTCGATGTGAGGAGAAGGAGGAGAGGCAAGAGCTCAAGCTTGGGGATTCCCAAGACACCCCAAGTAAATATTCAAGGAGACTCAAGCGCCTAAGCTTGGGGATGCCCCGGAAGGCATCCCATCTTTTTTCAACAAGTATCAGTATGTTTTCAGATTCGTTTCGTTCACATGATATGCGTAAATTCTTGGAGAGTCGTGTGCCTTTTCTTTTTCTTTTAGTAATGCACCATGCTGGTATGAGATAGTCCTTGGTTGATTTGTAGAATGCTCTTTGCACTTCACTTAAATCTTTTGAGTATGGCTTTATAGAATGCATCATGTGTTTCACTTATATCATTTGAAGTTTGGATTGCCTCTTTCTCTTCACATAGAAAACCAATGTTCATAGAATGCTCTCGTGCTTCACTTATATTTATCAGATCATGTTCTTTTGTAGAAAGAATTAAACTCTCATGCTTCACTTATATCTATTTAGAGAGTCAACATGAACTAGTAAATTGCATGGTTAGTCATAAAATCCTACATAAAACTTATGGATCACTGCATATGATATGTTTGATTCCTTGCAATAGTTTTGCGATATAGAGATGATAATATGTGGGAGGTACTAGTGGATGATCATGTTTAGTAAGATATTGGTGTTAAGGTTTGTGATTCCCGAAGCATGCACGTATAGTCTCTCGTTATGCCGGGATGTTGGAGTACAATTTATCCTTGATTGTCCTATCTTTGTGAGAAGATCGGGGGCAGATGACCCACAAGTGTAGGGGATCTATCGTAGTCCTTTCGATAAGTAAGAGTGTCGAACCCAACAAGGAGCAAAAGGAAATGATCGGCAGTTTTCAGTAAGGTATTTTCTGCAAGCACTGAAATTATAGGTAACAGATAGTTTTGTGATAAGGTAATTGGTAGCAAGTGACAAAAAATAGAAGTATATAAGGTGCAGCAAGGTGGCCCGATCCTTTTTGTAGCAAAGGACAAGCCTGGACAAACTCTTATATAAAGGAAAGCGCTCCCGAGGACATATGGGAATTATCGTCAAGCTAGTTTTCATCATGATCATCTGATTCGCGTTCGGTACTTTGATAATTTGGTATGTGGGTGGACCGGTGCTTGAGTGCTGCCCTTACTTGGACAAGCCTCCCACTTATGATTAACCTATAATGAAAGCATCCGCAACTACAAAAGAAGTATTAAGGTAAACCTAACCATAGCCTGAAACATATGGATCCAAATCAGCCCCTTACGAAGCAACGCATAAACTAGGGTTTAAGCTTCTGTCACTCTAGCAACCCATCATCTACTTATTACTTCCCAATGCCTTCCTCTAGGCCCAAATAATAGTGAAGTGTCATGTAGTCGACGTTCACATGACACCACTAGAGGAGAGACAACATACATCTCATCAAAATATCGAACGAATACCGAATGCACATGACTACTAATAGCAAGACTTCTCCCATGTCCTCAGGAACAAAAGTAACTACTCACAAGACATAATATTATTCATGATCAAAGGGGTATTAATATGCATAATGGATCTGAACATATGATCTTCCACCAAGTAAACCAACTAGCATCAACTACAAGGAGTAATCAACACTACTAGCAATCTACAGGTACCAATCTGAGGTTTTGGTACAAAGATTGGATACAAGAGATGAACTAGGGTTTGAGAGGAGATGGTGCTGGTGAAGATGTTGATGAACATAACCCTCCCCAAGATGGGAGAGTTGTTGGTGATGACGGCGGTGACGGTTTCCCCCTCCCGGAGGGAAGTATCCCCGGCAGAACAGTTCCGCCGGAGCCCTAGATTGGTTTCCGCCAAGGTTCCGCCTCGAGACGGCGGCGTCTGGTCCCGAAAGCCTCATTATATTTTTTTCTAGGTCAAAACACCACATATAGGAGAAGATGGGCATCGGGGGGTCACCGGCTGGCCCACGAGGCAAGGGGACGCGCCCAGGGGGAGGGGGAGCGCCCCCCACCCTTGTGGACAAGTGGTGGCCCCCCTGGCAGATCTCTTTCGCTAGATATTTTTTATGTTTTCTGAAATGGTGTTTCGTGGAGTTTCGGAGCTTTTTGAGTTGTGCAGAATAGGTCTCCAATGTTTGCTCCTTTTTCAACCCAGAATTCTAGCTACCGGCATTCGCCCTCTTCATGTAAACCTTGTAAATAAGAGAGAAAAGGCATAATTATTGTGACATAACGCGTAATAACAGCCCATAGTGCAATAAATATCAACATAAAAGCATGATGCAAAATGGACGTATCAACTCCCCCAAGCTTAGACCCCGCTTGTCCTCAAGCGAAAGCCGATATCAAAAAATATGTCCACATGTTTAGAGATAGAGGTGTCGATAAAACTAAATTACGGACATGAGGGCATCATGATCATTCTTATAACAGCAACACAAATAAATATATTGTCATATGACTCTTATGCTAAAGTAACAATTCATTCACAATGTCAAGTATGAATCAGAAACTTAATTGAAAACCAACAAACTATGATCTCAGTCATTGAAGCAATTGCAATTTAATGCAACATCGGAAAGAGTCAGTGTAAGAGCTTTTCAGCAAGCCCACATACTCAACTATCATATAGTCTTTCACAATTGCTCACACTCACGCAATACATATGGGTATGGAGTTTTAGTTGGACACAGAGAAATATAGGGGCTTATGGTATTGCCTCCCAACCTTTTACCTCAAGGCTAATGTCAACAGTAATAGACCATGATAACTTACATCCAAGTGGGTATATATGTCAGGATCTTTCCAACACAATGTGCTTGCCAATGGAAAAAATGTAAAAAGGAAAGGTGATTTTCAACTTGACTCTTATAAGGCAAGAATAATAGATAGGCCCTTCGCAGAGGGAAGCAGAGGTTGTCATGTGCTTTTTTGGTTGGATGCACAAAGCCTTAGTGCAAAAGAACGTCACTTTACATTGCCACTTGTGATAAGGACCTTTATTATGCAGTCCGTCGCTTTTATTACTTCCATATCACAAGATCGTATAAAGCTTATTTCCTCCACACTAATAAATCATACATATTTTAGAGAGTTTGCAATCATGACAACTTACTTGAAGGATCTTACTAAATCCATAGGTAGGTATGGTGGACTCTCATGGCAAAACTGGTTTAAGGATGTATGGAAGCACAAGTAGTATCTCTACTTTGTGCAAGGAGTTTTGGCTAGCATGAGGGGGAAAGGCAAGCTCAACATGTTGGATGATCCATGACAATATACTTTATTTCGAATATAAGAAAACATAACCCATTATGTTGTCTTCCTTGTCCAACATCAACTCTTTAGCATGTCATATTTTAACGAGTGCTCACAATCATAAAAGATGTCCAAGATAGTATATTTGTATGTGAAACCTCTCTTTCTTTATTACTTACTATTAATTGCAATGATGACCAAAACTATGTTTGTCAACTCTCAACAACTTTTATTTATCATACTCTTTATATGTGAAGTCATTACTTCCCATAAGATCAATATGATCTGATACTTTTTATATTTTCTTTTATTCTCTCATGACCAAAGTGAGGAAAGAAAGCCCTTGAATCAACACTAATCTTTATTATATAGCTCACGGACTCGATTACAAAGATAGAGATCATAAAGCAAAAGCTCACAACTAGATCATGCTAACTTTATTCTACTAGATCAAGATATTATCAAAAGGATCGAACTAAGAAAAACGGTAAAGATAGGAGTGTGATCGTGATACGATACCGGGGTACCTCCCCAAGCTTAGCAGTTTCCAAGGGGAGTGCCCATACCCATATGATTATGTCTCCTTCTTCAGGGGTGGTGATGTAGGCTTCTTCCTTAACTTGCGCTTAAGGACATAATTTTGCTCCCTTAGGTCATTGATCTCATGCTCAAGGTTTAATATCTTCTTGCATAGTTCCTCCTTGTTTTCCTGCAAGAGGCAAAAAGGGATAAACTCGATCTTAGGTTGCTTTGCTCTATCGGGGAGGCTTGACTTTTTGAACTCCATATGCATATCCCCAGGTTGAGGTAATGGGACTTCATCTTCATCTAAGATGGTCCAATCCTTTCCCTTGGGATCATGGTATTCTTCTTCCTCCGTGGTCCAAGCATAATGCTCCCAGTCCCCATAGACCTTAGGGTCAGCAAGGAGATCAACCACATAGCTTTCTCCCTCCGAATCCTAGGACGACATATTGCTCTTATCTGCGACAGAAATAATTCGAGACAAAAACAAAGGATTTTGGTGTGATACGATGGTCAAAACCTTCGGGAGAATATATAATGAATTTTTACCGACCAAAAGAAGTAATGTGCAAGAAATCGGAGTTCGAGAGGCACACGAGGTGCCCACGTGGCAGGGGGCGCGCCCAGGGGAAGGAGGCGTGCCCTCCACCCTCGTGGATGCCTTGTGTCCTTTCCGGATTCCCTCTTATTTCTCTATTTTTCTAAATATTCCAAAACGGTGAAAAATTCCCATTATAACTGTTTTGAAGTCGGTTTACTTACCATTCCACATACCTCTTCCTTTTCGGGATCTGAATCGTTCTGAAAAGTGTCCCTTATGTATTCCTCCGGGGTTACGATTTCAATAACATTGGTTTCAACATTTATAGGGTTACCTGAGATATAATGTTTGATTCTTTGACCGTTCACCAACTTCGGATTCGTGCCTTCGAAGTTGTTGATTTTTATGGCACCAAAACGATAGACCTCCTAAATAACGTAAGGACCTTCCCATTTAAAGAGAAGTTTTCCTGCAAATCTTAGATGAGAGTTGTATAGCAAGACATAATCACCTACGTTAAACTTAGGCTTTTGTATCATTTTGTTATGCCATCTTTTAACCTTTTCTTTGAACAGCTTGGCATTTTCATAAGCTTGGGTTCTCCATTCATCAAGAGAGCTAATGTCAAATAACCTCTTCTCATCGGCAAGTTTGAAATCATAATTGAGCTCTTTAATAGCTCAATATGCCTTATGTTCTAGCTCGAGAGGTAAGTGACATGCTTTTCCATAAACCATCTTATATAGATACATGCCCATAGGATTTTTGTATGCAGTTCTATAGGCCCATAGTGCATCATCAAGTGTCTTGGACCAATTCTTTCTAGACCTATTAATTGTCTTTTGCAAAATTAATTTCAGCTCTCTATTACTTAATTCTACTTGACCACTAGACTGTGGGTGATAAGGGGATGCGATTATATGGTTAACATCATACTTAGCAAGCATTTTACGGAAAGCACCATGAATAAAATGTGAATGAACCACCATTAGTCATTAAGTATCTAGGGACTCCAAACCTCGGAAAAATAACTTCTTTAAGCATCTTAATAGAGGTGTTCTAATCAGCGCTACTACTTGGAATAGCTTCTACCCACTTAGTAACATAATCAACATCAACTAAAATATTTGTATACCCATTAGAGGAAGGAAACAGTCCCATATAATCAAAGCCCCAGACATCAAATGGTTCAATAACAAGTGAATAATTCATAGGCATTTCTTGACGTCTATTGACATTACCAATTCTTTGACATTCATCACAAGATAAGACAAACTTACGATCATCCTTGAAGAGAGTAGGCCAATAAAAACCAGATTGCAATACCTTATGTGCAGTTCTATCTCCATCATGGTGTCCTCCATAAGCTTTGGAGTGGCACTTGCGTAGGATCGGTTCCTGTTCATGCTCAGGTACACAACGTCTAATAATACAATCTACCCCTTCTTCATAAAGCTGTGGGTCATCCCAAAAGTAATGTCTCAAATCATAGAAGAACTTTTTCTTTTGCTGGTATGTGAAGCTAGGCGGTATAAACTTAGCAACAATGTATTAGCATAATCAGCATACCATGGAGCAGTACAAGAAGTATTTATGACAACTAATTGTTCATCAGGAAAGCTATCATCAATAGGTTGTGGGTCATCAAGAATATTCTCTAGCCTAGACAAGTTGTCTGCAACGGGGTTCTCAGCTCCCTTTCTATCAATAATATGCAAATCAAATTCTTGCAGCAAGAGAACCCATCTAATAAGTCTAGGTTTAGCATCTTTCTTTTCCATAAGGTATTTGATTGCAGCATGATCAGTGTGAATAGTTACTTTAGAATCAACAATATAAGGTCTAAACTTACCGCAAGCAAATACAACTGTTAAAAATTCCTTCTCGGTAGTAGCATAATTTCTCTGGGCACTTTCTAGAGTTTTACTAGCATATTGGATAACATTCAATTTCTTATCAACTCTTTGTCCTAGAACATCACCTACAGCATAATCACTAGCATCGCACATAATCTCAAAGGGTAAATTCAAGTCAGGAGGCTGGACAATAAGTGCATATATCAATGCTTTCTTAAGTATTTAAAATGCTTCTAAACTATCATCATCAAAAACAAAAGGAACATATTTTTGTAAGAGATTAGTCAGAGGCCTGGAGATTTTGGAGAAGTCCTTAATGAACCTCCTATAAAACCCGGCATGACCAAGGAAACTTGGTATACCTTTGATGTCCTTGGGACACGGCATCTTTTCAATAGCATCAACCTTAGCCTTGTCAACTTCAATACCTCTTTCAGAAATTTTATGTCCCAAGACAATGCCTTCATTAACCATAAAGTGGCACTTCTCCCAATTCAAGACAAGATTATTGTCTTCACATCTCTGCAAAACTCGATCAAGGTTGCTCAAGCAATCATCAAAAGAAGTTCCGTAAACGAAAAAATCATCCATGAAAACCTCAACAATCTTTTCATAAAAATCAGAGAATATAGCCATCATGCATCTTTGAAAGGTAGCAGGTGCATTACATAAACCAAAAGGCATACGTCTATAAGCAAAGGTACCGAAAGGACAAGTAAAAGTGGTCTTTTCTTGATCCCCTTTTGACACAGGTATTTGAGAGAAACCAGAATAACCATCTAGAAAGCAAAAATGAGTATGTTTGGATAACCTTTCTAGCATTTGATCAATATAAGGCAAAGGGTAATGATTTCTTAGTAGCTTTATTTAATTTGCGGAAATCAATTACCATCCTATAACCTGTAACAATTCTTTGCGGGATCAATTCATCTTTATCATTAGGAACAACAGTCATACCTCCCTTCTTAGGGACACAATGGACATGACTTACCCACTGGCTATCAGCAACTGTATAGAATATACCTGCCTCTAGAAGCTTTAGTATTTCCTTCCTTACCACTTCTTTCATCTTAGGATTTAACCGTCGTTGATGATCGATTACCGGTTTAGCGTCCTCTTCCAACTTTATCTTGTGTTGGCATAAAGTGGGACTAATGCCCTTAAGATCATCCAGAGTATATCCAATAGCAGCACGGTGCTTCTTCAGAGTTTTCAGTAAGTTTCTTCTTCCTGCTCTGAAAGGTTAGCACTAATAATAACGGGATATATTTTCTTTTCATCGAGATAAACATACTTAAGAGTATCAGGTAATTGTTTAAGTTCAAACACGGGATCACCCTTGGGTGGAGGAGGATCCCCTAGAATTTCAACAGGCAATATTTTTTTCAATACAGGTCCCTGCTTAAAGATTATTTCATCTATTTCCCTTCTCTCATTCATATACATATCATTTTCATGGTCTAGCAGATATTGTTCTAAAGGATCGTTAGGAGGTACATCAATAGAAGCAAGACCAATAATTTCATCCTTACTAGGTAATTATTTATCATGGGGTTGTCTACGAAATTTAGCAATGTTAAAATCATGAGACATATCCCCTAAACCAATGGTAACAATATCTTTTACGCAGTCTATCTTAGCATTAACAGTATTCAAGAAGAGTCTGCCAAATATAATGGGACAAAAATCATCTTGTGGGGAACTAAGAATAAGAAAATCAGCAAGGTATTTAACCTTCCCACACAATACTTCAACATCTCTAACAATCCCAACTGGTGAAATAGTGTCTCTATTAGCAAGCTTAATAGTAACATCAATCCCTTCTAACACAGTGGGTGCAATATCGTGCATAATTTCCTTATACAAGGAATGAGGGATTATACTTGCACTAGCACCTACGTCACATAAACCATGATAGCAATGATCTCCTATTTTAACAGAAATAACAGGCATGCCTACAACATGCCTATGTTTATTCCTAGTATCGGGTTTGGCTATTCTAGCAGCTTCCTATTGGAGGTAAATAACATGTCCATCTAAATTTTCAACCAAGAGATCTTTAACCATAGCAACACTAGGTTCAACTTTAATTTGCTCAGATGGTGTAGGTGTTCTAGTATTACTCTTACGAACCACAGTTCAAGCTTCAGCATGATCCTTTATTCTAAGAGGAAAAGGTGGTTTCTCAATATAAGCAGTAGGAACAATAGGATCAACATTATAAGTGATAGTCTTTTCTTGAACTATAACATGTTCAACTACTTTTACTTCAATGGGAGGATGGTATTTAAACCACTTCTCCTTGGGGAGGTGAACATAAGTAGCGAATGATTCACAGAAAGAAGCTACTATCTCAGAGTCAAGTCCATATTTAGTGCTAAATTCATGGAAAACATCGGTATCCATAAAAGCTTTAACACAATCAAACTTAGGGGTCATACCTGACTCCTTACCTTCGTCGAGATCCGAATCTTCAGAATTGTGTTTAATTCTTTCCAATAAATCCCATTTGAATTCAATAGTCTTCATCATAAAAGAACCGGTACAAGAATTATCGAGCATGGAGCGATTATTGAGAGAAAGCCGATCATAAAATTTTTGAATGATCATTTCTCTTGAGAGCTCATGATTGGGGCATGAATATAACATTGACTTAAGCCTCCCCCAAGCTTGAGCGATGCTTTCTCCTCCTCAAAGCCATGTTATAGAACTTGTCGAATTCATCGGGCTCGAACAAAGTGAGAGCAAGCTGAAGTTCATCTTTGAGACCTCCACGGAACTGGTAGATTTTACTCTTGGCATCAGGAATGTCTTGCTTAGCATAGCGAGCGAGGTTTTGGAACTTGACATTATACTGATAGACTGTCATGGAGCCCTGCTTCAGGTTGCGGAATTGCTCACGCATACCCTCGATGACACTTGTAGGAATGTGGTGCGAGCGAAAATCCTTGCAGAAATTCTCCCAAGAGATCACTTGACCTGGCCTGGAGTCTTTGTACTGCTGCCACCAGTCAGCTGCTTGATCTTTCAGTTGGAAGGCTGCAAACTTCACATAGTCATCTTCCTTCACGTTACTGCACTCAAAATGCTTCTTGATATCGGTTAGCCAATCTTCAGCATCAAGAGGGTCGACACAGTAACTGAAAGCTTTAGGATTGTTGGCCAAGAACTGGTTGAGGGTAGCATGGTGCTGCTGGTTGAAGAAGTTGCCTTGATTCCCTGGAACACCCTGATTAGCTTGATTAGCTTGCATCTGTTGCATCATCTGCATCAACAACTGAGTATTCTGAGCTGTAGTCTGCATAATCGCTCTCCAAGCCTCAGACGGAGCAGGAGAGGAAGGAGGTTGTTCTGGGATCTCTTCCACCTCTGGGTTAGCATTGGGAACCCTTTTCGGAGCCATCCTGTAAGAGATGACCACGAATCAGCAATTGATTGACAAAAGGTATAAGCTGAATCAATGGAATGAATTGCAACAAGTCTTCACAATAATCATTCGAACAATAGAACGAATGAAATCATCCGAACAAGAGGAACGAATGAAATCCTCAGTTAAATGATAACATCAATCTTCACGAGAAGCCACGTAGGGGACAAAATGAAAAATAAGAAAACAACAAGGTATAGACGGGAACAAACACAAGAGAGGAGTTTCGTTCTAACATCTTTGTGCTAAAAGCATATGAACGCGTTACGAAAAGGTTTTGCAATCCCCGGATCAGCATAGCCAAGGACCCTTTAAGATGCAACTCCTGATAGTAACATCGGTCATATAACCCCTTCACTCAATGTCGAACCCCGAACTCACTAACCTGCATTCGTTGGAAGAATGCCTACGATCTACTGGATAAACCCACCTATAGATTTCTGAAAGATTCCAGTTATGCAATCAGGTGTTGGGGATACACGGGAAGAACCGCGCAATCAACTCTAAACCTACATCCAGGTGTATCCATCCTTCAACACATAACCAGTCTTTCTCGGAAACTGTGTACCTCGGACCTTCGAAAAGCATCCACTATAACAAGCTATGGCAATACTCCCGAACTACCTCCCCAGTACTGGGTGATGTCGGGGTTATCTTGCCACTGGCCGTATAGGAGAGATTTTCGATGTCGGCCGTCTTAAGTATTTAGTACTGCCGCAATATGCTTGTGACAACAATACCCCGAAGCTCAACTCCCCGGGAACAGGAGGCATCGAGAACAATATCCTCGTCACAAGAACATCGAAACAATCCCAGAATACTCGCGGGATTCCTAAAAAAAATTTGGTGCAATTTTTGAAGATAGGAGAGACAAGAGTAGTCGTCAGGAGTCCTCACCAGAGAGAAAGGGGATGAGAAGCAAAGAAATCCTACTCTCCCATATAATATATAGGACTCAACATGTTTTCAGTGTGTGCCTAGACTCGACCATCAATGATTCGATCAAACAGTGGGGGCTCCTAGGTCGGAGAAGGCTCTGAATACCAACTTGTAATGCCCAGGATGGAGTTATACCTCCTACGTGTCGAGGCACAACTTAAAGGCATAAATCCATCCTAGAATGATCTCAAGTTTGGTAATCTTTGCACATCTCATGTAAAAGAGGGGATTGTAAACATAAAATAGTTGGCTTACACTCGCCACGTCACAGAATTACAATTCAAGTCTCAATCATCATACATTAAGAACATCACAACCCTCTAAGGGCAAAATCCAAATGTCAAGATACCAGACTTAGATAAATAAACCACAGGCGGATCGAATCCTAGTAGGAGTCTCCACTACTGATCATCCGGATATCGCACATAGTACTGACTACGCTCCTCGTCGTACTCCCAATCCAGCTCGGTGCCATCACCTGGATAGCTCACAGCCGGACCTGCATCTGGTGGTTAAGTAACTGTGAGCCACAGAGGACTCAGCAATCCCGTTCCCGGGTAACAAGACTATTTAAGCCTTTGGGAGAGGATAAAGACTGAAGAAAAGAATAAGTGTCTGCAGCAGCAACTAGCAACTAGCTTACGCGAGTGAGAGCGAGAAGAGAAAGCCTCGGATGAGAAGTGATCACGAAGTGATCCTAGCTACAAGCTCCACAAACATAACCCCTCCGTGTTCAACTCCCGAATCCCTCTTCGGAAATTGACGGTCACGGAACGCACGCTGGTAGTGTATTAGAAACATTGTGTCAAGTTATCTACAACCGGATATTAACAAGCTCCCATCTGCCACATAACCGCGGGCACGGCTTTCGAAAGTTCAAACCCTGCAGGGGTGTTCCAACTTGACCCATTACAAGCCCACGATCCGCGGAGTCGCAACTCCAAAGTGGGAAGACCCGAGTATTCTCGGAATCCCGTGCTCAAGATATACCGAACTAAGGTAAGGCTAATCCAGCAAATCCTCCCGGCGTGTCGACACCCTGATAGTAGCCGCGCGTATCTAAGTCTCAGGACACGACCGGATGGGCGAAGCTACGGGTTTATATCAATCCTCGAGTTCCCTCGTGGTGACCCCGCAGGCTCCCCGTTTCGGACCAACACTCATGTGGAGCACTGGCCCGGGGTTGTTGATTAAGAACTCGGGTTAATTACTCCCTATGCAAGTTATTTAGTTATTAGGCAAATAGTACCAATGTTGGGACTTGCTGGAAAAGACTTAGCACTTAGCGGTTTATCGAGGGGGTCCCATACACCCCAACCGTGTTAGGAACGCATAATCAAGGAACATAACACCGGTTTATACGGTTCCTAACGGCATGAGTGGAACAAATCACCAAGCAAAAGGCTTAGCCTTCCACCCTTGCCAATATATAGATGATTCCATTTTAAGCATTTATATAGTGTGATAAAACCCAACCAAACTTCAACATGAAGCAAGCATCTTCGATCTTCACCTGCAACTAGCAGCGCTATAAGAAGGGCTGAGCGAAGCGTACTTAGCCAAGCAACGGTTTGCATAGGTAGGTTGGTTAAACATGGCAATTGGTTACAAGTAGGAGGCTGACAAGAAGATCATGGTCATCGAGGCAAAACTATAGATCGAGACTACTAGCAATAGGCAAAGATAGTAATGTTATCGGGGTTCGGTCATCTTGCCTGAAGTGAAGTCGTTCGGATCGTAAGAAGGGTCCTCGTGCTCAACCTCGTTGGTAACCTCGTGCTCGTACTCGTACTCGGTCTCAGCTTCCGGCTCTAAACAAAACAATCACACCAAGCACAAATCAACAAGATGCAATGCGCACTCGAAAAAGATGGATGCATGATGGATGCACTAAGGATGCACATGGAGCACGGAAATTAGCACTCAAGCAAAACACCTCAAAACATGATAACAATATGATATTATGAATCTACACCGAAAATCAATCAAGTTTCATGTAAGACTCGCTGAAATCGGAGTTACGGGCTAAAAGTTATGCCCGAAACAAGAAATGAGCGAAAGCTGAAAATTACAGCAACATAGCAACTTCGGAGCACAAAATAATTGAGTTACAGCATTCAAACAACATGGCAAAGGACATGAACACAAACTAGACATATACTACAGCAACTAAGTCCAAAGGTGCACCCCCAACGGATCCACGGATCAATAGCAATGATCTTGGACATATTGAACTTGACAATAAAATTCTGGTAGCAGAATTTTATTGAAACTTTGGAGCAAAAGATAAACATGCTACAGCCACTTAAATAGACATGTGAAAACATGGATGGAAAGACAACAATATATACTACAAGGAACAATCAAGATCCACTCAAAATCTTGCATGGTTTGTCCTAGAGCAGCAAGCAAACATGGCATCGGAACGTTACAGATTTCAGACTTAGTGAAATTTCACTAAGTCCTAAAACAACAATTTCATCATGGCATCTAAAAGAGCAAGTTTAAGTCACCTCGAAACTAATCATGGTAAGTGGTAAGAACCTCATCAAAGTACACATGAAGGTGATTCCGAAACACACAAGCATGCTTCGAGGAGATAAACACAACGATAGCAACGAGCTCAACAAGATGGCATTTCATAACAAGTGAAACAACATCACAGCCACATGGCACTTTGCAACGATGATAAGCATGGCAAGAATAAATCTAACATGCAACCTATCACATACAACGTGTAGAGCATGGCAAGACGAACACGTGGACATGTCATTTGCACCATTCGGACAAACGAGCTAAAAGATATCACATGGCAAAGATGGCATAAAAACATCACATATCAGCAGTTTATATCACGATGCACTCTTGCAACAGCAAAACAAGCACCTAGATGACTTCTAACATGCATGACAACAACAGATGAAACGTAGTGCACGATCCCACGAACGTCTGGACATGCTATATGCGCGAAACGGAGCATCACACACAAAGTTATGCATGTATGAAAAAGGCATCACAGAATAAAAGAACAGGTAGATCTAGGGTTTTTTTGAATCAACCTCAGATCTGGGGGGGGGGTAGAGATGGGCTCGGCCCGCGGGGAAGATCTGATGCAGCCCGGCTCGCGGCTGAAGTGGCGGCGGCCCGCTGGAGCTGCGGTGCTGGCCCGGCCGGCGGTTGAGGCGAAGGGGCCCGGCGGGCCTCCGGCGCTGGAGGCGGCCCGGCCTGCGGGGCGGTGCGGTCGCCTGGCGAGGCGCGCGGCTGAGGAGCCTAGCGAGCGGGCCTGCGGCGGAGGGGGGGGCGCTGGCCCGGTGCGGGGCCCAGCGGGAGGCGGCCCGTCTGACTGGCGGACGGCGGGAGAGGCCCAGGCGGGGAAGGCCTGGCGCGGCGGCGTACGGGCCTGGGGCACCCAGCTCGGCGAAGTGGTCCCTGGAAGGCAGGACGGGCCGGTGCGGAGGTGCCTGGGGCTCGAGGCCAGCGGGAGCCCAGCGGCTCGGGGCGGTCGGGCGGAGGCCGGTCCAGCTGGAGCGAAGAGGTTCGGCGGGGAAGTGGCGATGTGGTCCCCTGGGCCGGATCGATCGAAGGAACGAGGGGGGGGTCTGCGTTGACCCGATCGAGGGAAGGAGGATCCGGATCGGCGTTCGATCCCAGGCACGGCTGGATCGCTGGTTCGGTGGGGAGCTCGAGGGAAGAGTTCCCAAATGGCAGAGAGGGGGTGGTTGGATCCAAAATTTTAGGGGAAGGAGGAGGAAGGAGTTAGAGATGCCAAAATTAGACTAGGGTCTAATATATAGCAGATTTTAGGGTTAGGGGAGATTTAGGTGTGCTAGGAGCCCTCCGATCGCGATCCGACGGATCCGATCGCGGGGGTAGTTTAGAAGGGCCTAGGAGAGAGTAGTAGACTGCAGTAGGGGTGTTTCCGGGACACAAAGTGAAGGCACTTTGGACCCACACGAAAACTGATGGGATAGCCAACGGAGTCCAAACGCGACGAGATTTGAGAGGCGGGTTGCACACAACAAAACAACAACACACACAACAACCTCGCGGCACACCGGTAACGTTACACGCCCAAACAACAAAGTAGGCCTATGGGACGTCACGGACACGTGAGGGAGCTCCGGAACGCGAAACGGACAACGGGAAGGAACGCGTGGAACCGGATGCAACCGACAACACAAATGCAATGCAATGCACATGTCTACATGATATGAATGAATGCCACACACTCACACAACAAAACGACGAAAACCCGAAAGACAAAGAACCCGGAATGGAAATAGATGAAGCCGGAGATATATTATATACCCAAAAGGGAAAGTATTACATCCGGGGCATTACAAACTCTCCTCTACTACAAAAAGATCTCGTCCCGAGATCTAGGACTGGAAAAAGGAAGGGTACTCGGAACGAAGATGATCTTCTCGTTCCCACGTAGCCTCTCGGTCGGTGTGATGTGACCACTTGACTTTCAGAAATTTGATGGACTTGTTGCGGGTCTTGCGTTCGGTTTCTTCGAGAATGGCAACTGGATGCTCTCGGTAGGACAGGTCTTGTTGAAGATCAATCTCTTCAAACAGAATCATGCGCTCAGGTGCCTTGAAGCATTTGCGAAGTTGAGACACATGGAAGACATCATGAACATTGGCGAAGTTTGAAGGGAGCTCAAGTTGATAGGCTAGGTCGCCTCTTTTGCCAAGAATCTTGAAAGGCCCGACGTATCTAGGAGCAAGCTTTCCTTTGATACCGAATCTTTGGGTGCCTTTCATCGGAGACACACGGAGATAAACATGATCATCAATGTTGAAAGCCAAATCACGATGCTTGCCGTCATAGTAGCTCTTCTGACGCGACTGAGCGGCCTTGAGATTCTCACGTATGACTTTGCACATTTCTTCGGCTTCTGAGATCAAGTCATTGCCAAGGAGTTGACGTTCGCCTGTTTCAGACCAGTTGAGAGGGGTACGACACTTTCTGCCATAGAGGATTTCAAACGGTGCTTTGCCTGCACTTGCTTGAAAGCTGTTGTTGTAAGAGAACTAGGCAAATGGAAGGCAGTCTTCCCATTTCATGCCAAAGGAGATGACACAGGCTCTGAGCATGTCTTCTAGAATCTGATTCACTCGCTCGACTTGACCACTAGTCTGAGGGTGAAATGCAGTGCTGAACCTGATCTTAGTGCCCATGGCGGACTGAAAGGAGTCCCAGAACCTTGATGCATTGATTGATTCTTTGACTGGACACAAGCTTCCACGGTCTGAGGATATAACTTGAGGAATGCCATGTAGGGACACAATTCTGGAAGTGTACAGCTTTGCAAGTTGAGCTGCATTGATTGATTCTTTGACTGGCAGGAAGTGAGCGACTTTGGTAAGCTTGTCAATCACCACAAAGATAGCATCATTTCCTCGCTTGGATTTAGGAAAGCCAGTGACGAAGTCCATTTCAATGTGGTCGAACTTCCACTCGGGAATAGGAAGAGGTTGGAGAAGACCGGCTGGACGTTGATGTTCTGCTTTCACTCTCCTGCATACATCACATTCATTCACGAATTGGGCAATTTCCCTTTTCATGCGTGTCCACCAGTAAGACTGCTTGAGGTCTTGGTACATCTTGGAACTGCCAGGATGAATGGAAAGGAGAGAATCATGAGCTTCTTCCATTATGAGCTTCCTGAGATCACCTTTGGGAACAACGAGTCTGTCCTCGAAGAACAAGGTATCTCTCTCATCAACGCGGAAGCACTTGTATTTCGGAATGCCCTTAGCAATAGCATGTTTTACCTTCTTCACCATGGTGTCACTGAGCTGGGCCTCACGGACTTGATCTTCCAAGGTAGGAGCAACTTGAAGATTTGCAAGAAAACCGTGCGAAACAACTTGAAGGTTGAGCTTCCTGAAAGCTTCACAAAGCTCAGGCTGGTACGGCTTGATAAGAAGGCTGTTGCAATATGCCTTTCTTCTCAAAGCATCTGCAATCACATTCGCCTTGCCAGGAGTGTATTCAATGCTGGGATTATACTCTTGGATCATTTCAACCCAACGAGTCTGGCGGAGGTTCAGATGCGGCTGTGTGAAGATGTACTTCAAGCTCTTGTGATCAGTGAAGATGTCGACCTTTCTGCCCAACAACAGATGTCTCCACGTAATCAGAGCATGTACCACAGCTACTAGCTCGAGATCATGTGTGGGATAGTTCTTCTCACTTGGCTTGAGCTGACGAGAAGTGTATGCCACAATTCTCTTATCTTGCATAAGCACACCACCAAGACCTTGAAGAGAAGCATCACAGAATACTTCATAGGGCTTGGATTCATCTGGAGGAGTCAGAATTGGAGCAGAGACAAGCTTTTCTTTGAGGGTTTTGAATGCCACTTCACACTCTGGAGACCAAAAGTATTTGACATTCTTCTAAAGCAAGTTGGAAAGAGGCTTGGCAATCTTGGAGAAGTTCTCAACGAACCTTCTGCAATAGCTGGCAAGACCCAGAAAACTGCGGAGCTGCTTGACGTTCTGAGGAGCTTCCCAGTTTACAATTGCTTCAACTTTCTCGGGATTAACCGCAATACCGTCAGCTGAGATAATGTGGCCCAGGTACAAAACCTTATCGAGCCAAAACTCGCACTTTGAGAACTTGGCATAGAATTTATGCTCTCGGAGTCGATCAAGAACCAGACGTAAGTGCTTTTCGTGATCTTCTTTATTCTTGGAAACACCAGAATATCATCCAGATACACAAGCACGAACTCGCCAGTATAGGGGTTGAAGATGTAATGCATCATCCTTGAAAAGGTAGGAGGAGCATTGGCGAGACCGAAGGACATGACGGTATACTCGTATGAACCGTAGCTCGTTCTGAAGGCCGTCTTGGGAATGTCTTCCTCGCGAATGCGAATTTGATGATAGCCCGTTCGGAGGTCAAGCTTAGAGAACACTTTAGCTCCTTTGAGCTGCTCAAAGAGTTCGTTGATGTTGGGGAGCGGATACTTGTTCTTAATCGTCTTCTTGTTCAATGGCCGGTAATCAACACAGAGACGCTCCGTGCCATCTTTCTTCTTGACAAATAAGACACCACAGCCCCACGGAGACGTACTAGGTCTGATGAGACCCATACTCTCCTGCTTATCAAGCTGCTTCTTCAATTCCTTCAATTCGTCTGGAGAGAGCTTGTACGGACGCCGGCATGCTGGCTCAGTACCCGGCTCGAGTTCAATAACGAATTCCACCTGACGGTGTGGAGGCATGCCTGGAAGTTCTTCAGGAAAGACGTCTTGATATTCGTTCACCACCGGAATTTGAGATATGGCATTAATTTCGCCCTTATCATTGAGAGAGAATAGCCTGATAGTGTTATCCCTTGAGGCAAAGATAATCACATCTTCATCAGAATGAGTCATCTTGACTTCCTTCTGTGCACAATCAATGTGAGCATCGTGCTGAGAAAGCCAATCCATTCCGAGGATGAGGTCGATGTCAGAATTACCAAGAACCACCGGAGAAGCCAAAAATCGATAGTCACCCATGCGAATAGAAACATCCGGAGCATATAATCTAGAAATCATGCATCTGCCCGGAGAAATCACTTGCAACTCCTTTGGCAAGGCCATGGTGCCCACATTATACTTGGATGCAAAAGGGAATGACATGAAAGAATGTGAAGCATCCGAATCAAATAACACTTTAGTAGGGATAGAGTTCATTGGAAGGTTACCCAAAATGACATCAGAAGTATTCTCCGCTTGTGCTGCATTCATCAGATTGACCCTTGCTGCCTTTGGATCATGCCTGACAATAGCTGAACTCACAGGTGGAGGAGGTGGACGACGCTTCGGATTCGGACAACGGTTTGCATAATGACCCTTCTGGCCACACTTGTTGCACACCACTTCAGAGAGAGGACGAAAATGAGAGCCACTGGACTTGGAGCCTTGAGACTGAAACTGCTTCTTCGACTGGTTGCTCGGGTTGGGTGGGTGGGAGAAACCACGACCACTAGAGTTCTTGTTGTTGGAGTTGTTGGAGTTGTTGTATGGAGCTCGAATCACTGGAGGAGGAGGAAGCCAGAATTTCTGATGCTTCGAGACCATCTGAGACGATGAGGAAGAGTGAACGGCATCTCGAATTCTCTTCTTAGAAGCCTCCATCTTAAGCTGAGCTGCTTCTTGTTTCAAAGCCATGTTATAGAACTTGTCGAATTCATCGGGCTCGAACAAAGTGAGAGCAAGCTGAAGTTCATCTTTGAGACCTCCACGGAACTGGTAGATTTTACTCTTGGCATCAGGAATGTCTTGCTTAGCATAGTGAGCGAGGTTTTGGAACTTGACATTATACTGATAGACTGTCATGGAGCCCTGCTTCAGGTTGCGGAATTGCTCACGCATACCCTCGATGACACTTGTAGGAATGTGGTGCGAGCAAAAATCCTTGCAGAAATTCTCCCAAGAGATCACTTGACCTGGCCTGGAGTCTTTGTACTGCTGCCACCAGTCAGCTGCTTGATCTTTCAGTTGGAAGGCTGCAAACTTCACATAGTCATCTTCCTTCACGTTACTGCACTCAAAATGCTTCTTGATATCGGTTAGCCAATCTTCAGCATCAAGAGGGTCGACACAGTAACTGAAAGCTTTAGGATTGTTGGCCAAGAACTGGTTGAGGGTAGCATGGTGCTGCTGGTTGAAGAAGTTGCCTTGATTCCCTGGAACACCCTGATTAGCTTGATTAGCTTGCATCTGTTGCATCATCTGCATCAACAACTGAGTATTCTGAGCTGTAGTCTGCATAATCGCTCTCCAAGCCTCAGACGGAGGAGGAGGGGAAGGAGGTTGTTCTGGGATCTCTTCCACCTCTGGGTTAGCGTTGGGAACCCTTTTCGGAGCCATCCTGTAAGAGATGACCACGAATCAGCAATTGATTGACAAAAGGTATAAGCTGAATCAATGGAATGAATTGCAACAAGTCTTCACAATAATCATTCGAACAATAGAACGAATGAAATCATCCGAACAAGAGGAACGAATGAAATCCTCAGTTAAATGATAACATCAATCTTCACGAGAAGCCACATAGGGGACAAAATGAAAAATAAGAAAACAACAAGGTACAGACGGGAACAAACACAAGAGAGGAGTTTCGTTCTAACATCTTTGTGCTGAAAGCATATGAACGCGTTACGAAAAGGTTTTGCAATCCCCGGATCAGCATAGCCAAGGACCCTTTAAGATGCAACTCCTGATAGTAACATCGGTCATATAACCCCTTCACTCTATGTCGAACCCCGAACTCACTAACCTGCATTCGTTGGAAGAATGCCTACGATCTACTGGATAAACCCACCTATAGATTTCCGAAAGATTCCAGTTATGCAATCAGGTGTTGGGGATACACGGGAAGCACCGCGCAATCAACTCTAAACCTACATCCAGGTGTATCCATCCTTCAACACATAACCAGTCTTTCTCGGAAACTGTGTACCTCGGACCTTCGAAAAGCATCCACTATAACAAGCTATGGCAATACTCCCGAACTACCTCCCCAGTACTGGGTGATGTCGGGGTTATCTTGCCACTGGTCGTATAGGAGAGATTTTCGATGTCGGCCGTCTTAAGTATTTAGTACTGCCGCGATATGCTTGTGACAACAATACCCCGAAGCTCAACTCCCCGGGAACAGGAGGCATCGAGAACAATATCCTCGTCACAAGAACATCGAAACAATCCCAGAATACTCGCGGGATTCCTAAAAAAAAATTTGGTGCAATTTTTGAAGATAGGAGAGACAAGAGTAGTCGTCAGGAGTCCTCACCAGAGAGAAAGGGGATGAGAAGCAAAGAAATCCTACTCTCCGATATAATATATAGGACTCAAAATGTTTTCAGTGTGTGCCTAGACTCGACCGTCAATGATTCGATCAAACAGTGGGGGCTCCTAGGTCGGAGAAGGCTCTGAATACCAAGTTGTAATGCCCAGGATGGAGTTATACCTCCTACGTGTTGAGGCACGACTTAAAGGCATAAATCCATCCTAGAATGATCTCAAGTTTGGTAATCTTTGCACATCTCATGTAAAAGAGGGGATTGTAAACATAAAATAGTTGGCTTACACTCGCCACGTCACAGAATTACAATTCAAGTCTCAATCATCATACATTAAGAACATCACAACCCTCTAAGGGCAAAATCCAAATGTCAAGATACCAAACTTAGATAAATAAACCACAGGCGGATCGAATCCTAGTAGGAGTCTCCACTACTGATCATCCGGATATCGCACATAGTACCGACTACGCTCCTCGTCGTACTCCCAATCCAGCTCGGTGCCATCACCTGGATAGCTCACAGCTGGACCTGCATCTGGTGGTGAAGTAACTGTGAGCCACAGAGGACTCAGCAATCCCGTTCCCGGGTAACAAGACTATTTAAGCCTTTGGGAGAGGATAAAGACTGAAGAAAAGAATAAGTGTCTGCAGCAGCAACTAGCAACCAGCTTACGCGAGTGAGAGCGAGAAGAGAAAGCCTCGGACGAGAAGTGATCACGAAGTGATCCTAGCTACAAGCTCCACAAACATAACCTGTCGGGGGAAACTGTCCGCCACGAACACCTATGGGACCGGAGCCCCTTGTCTGTGCGGTACGAGGGCGGAGGGAGCACAAAGAGCAGATCGGAGCGGACGCGCGGGCAGTTTTACCCAGGTTCGGGCCGCACGGATGCGTAAAACCCTACTCCTGCTTGGTTGTGTATTGAGTTGAGCGCCCGGGAGCTTGAAGAAGCAGCTACACCGTGCGTGAGAGTAATCTAGCTTTCGAACCCCCTCCACGTTGTGCATGGGCCTCCTTTTATAGTGCAAAGGGGTCACCGACAGGTGTCAACGTAGGAGTAAGGGGTAAAAATGTAAAAGAGGTGGTAGTTGTAACAGTGCGGGAACAGTGGAGCTACAGTACAGAACAGTGGTCTATACCTACTTTAACAGTGGGGGACAAGGGCATTTAATGCCCGTCGCCGTCGACCCCAAAAGCTCCCGCCTTAGCGTCTCCGTCCGCCACGGCGACGGACTTATCACCGTGGTGTGCCACCGTGTACCCCAGGCTGCACAGCCATCCGCCACGCGTCCCTGGTTAGGCCCCAGGGCGACGCGTGGGCCGATGAGCTGGAGCGCGGGCACACAGCGTGGCCTTCCCGGCAAGCGCCTTGCCGGGGTCTTGATCTTGCCGGGCCCGGCAACTTGCTGCTCCCCGGGCCCCTTGCCGGGGCGCGCATAGCGCCGAGGCAATATCTTCTAATCTTCCTGGCAAGCTCCTCTTGCCAGGGTCTTGTGTTAGTGGAATAGCCTTGAGCCTGGTACGGCCTTCCCGGCAAGCTCCTCTTGCCGGGGTCTCGATCTTCTGTTTTGTATACTTTGTTTTTGAATGGTTTAATAGGAGGCAGGGAGGTCTCCGGCGAGCACGCAGTATACCTTGCCGCGGGAAGCTGCAACTGCCCGTGCACAAGTTGGGGTACTGGGGTCCCCCTACCTTAGTACACCGACAGGAGCCCCCGGGCCTGGGCCACACACGGTGCCGAGCGCTGTTGGGCCAGGCCCAAAACAGTGCACGGGCACCCGCGGCCCGCGGCGCGCCGAATCCACTTCCATATCCGCCGCACCCCACGGTAACGGCACGCGTCGATTGCGGCGCCATGGGATGGGACGTGCCCACGATCTCTTAATGGAAAGGGGAAAACGCCCCCCACTCCCCCATAAAAGCAGAGGCAGCGGGCGCGGTTCCCCTCCCTGCGCTCTCATTACGTCGTCTTCCTCCTGCAAAAAGATTCCTTCTAGCGCTCCGCCTCCACAGCTCCGCCGCCGCCTAGCTCTTCGTCCTCTTCCTCCCGCCGCGTCCGCCATGGCCCCAAAGGGCGACAAGGGGAAAGCGGAGAAGTCCAAGAAGGAGAAATCCGAGCAAGCAGCCAAGCTCATCGCTTACCGGAAGCGGAACGTCGTCTTCTCGCCGAAGCTCGGTGTGGAAGAACTCTGGAACAAGTACTACTTGTTCTGGTCCAAGCGCACCGATGCGCATCCCCGCACCCGAGCATACCCGGCCGCCGCCAAGGACCACTATCCCGGCGGGTATTACTTCTTTGCTCCCTTTTTCCACTGTGGCCTCTGCCCTCCATTTTCGAACTTCTTCTGTGATATCATGAATACGTATGGCTTCCATCTGCTTGATTTCACCCCCAACGCCATCCTCACCATGGCCGTTTTCGCGCATATGTGCGAAAACTTCATAGGAGTCCACCCCAATGTAGCCCTCTTTAGACACTTTTTCACCCCTAGAGCCGAGGCAGATGCCCCCCTCTCCGGATGTATTTCTTGGGTCTTCCGTCTCGGGAAGAAGGGGTCGTACTTGCCGGGGGAGCTCCGCGGCAAGTGGGAGGAATGGCGAGCTGAGTGGTGCTGGATTGTAGAGGACCAGCCGCAAGCCTTTACTGCGCCGCGCACAACGCCTATCGCGCGCGGCAGAGATTGGAGCGAACTAGACTCCGACGACGTCAAGCTCGACATCGCTCTCGTCCGGATCCTCCGTCTTCGGCTGGCCCGGCTGTCAGTTGCCGAGGTGGGCGCAGATTTCCTCCGCCGGCGTATCGCCCCTCTCCAAGACCGGAAGAGGCCGGCTTGGTTGTACGGCGGCCCGGCAGATATCATGAGGCTGCGCCCCGGACTTAATTTTAATTTCACCACTCTGGAGCTGCGCGGGATGGTACGAGAGCTCTTCAAGTACGACCCGGCGCACCCCGAGTGGTTCAGGACTCCCCGGGAAGTGGTGCCGCTCTGCAACAACGCCGCGAGGGACCGAATCCTTGCCATGATGCCGATGTGCGACTCGCATGGCTTGGACCGGTCGTGGATCGCCCCGAAGCCAATCGACGTCCTCAACTTCTACGACAACCTCGTCGAGGTGGCGAGCAACAAGGAGGACCTCAAGCTGCATACGCGGGACACCACCGAGCAGGAAATCGCCTACATAGCTTCCCGGGCTGAGGAGGCCGCCGCAGCCGCGGCGGCAGGAGTCTTCGGGTTCTCGCCGGAGGAGGCGGAGGCCGAGGAGGCGTCCACCCAGGCGGAAGAGGCGGAGATTCGTCGGTTGCTGAACCTCCCACCCGACGCGCTCGCCGGGGTCCCCTCGTTGAGGCACTCCGGGATCCATGGGATCGCGACGGAGGCCGCAGCAAGGGAGGGAACCGCCGGAGGAAGCAGAGGCGCCGCGAGGGGCGGAGGCGCCAAGGGGAAGAGGGCCGCAGCGCTGGATGCCGGGCCCAGCGAGCCGGCCGAGGCAGAGGAGGAGGAGGAGGAGGAGGCCGAAGACTCCGGCGGATCTACAGAGTTGTACGCCGACGACCTCTCCTCGTCGGAGAGCTCCCCGCCTCCGGCAAGCCCGAAGGAGTCCCCGGCAAAGCGTCTCCGCAAGGCGGCGACGGGGGAAAGGGCACAGGCGCCCCGGCAACAGCCACCTCGGCGGGCGGCTCCCCGGGGGAGTCAAGCCGCGCCAAGGCCGTCCGGCGCACCAGCCGCAGCAGAGGAGGGCCGGGCGCGGACCACGACGGAGGCGCCCCGCAGGCCGGCCGCGAGCCGGCAAGGGTCTTCTCGGAGCGGAGCAGCGGCTCCGCCCGCCCCCCGGGCGCCGGCAGCCACAGGGGCTGGGTCTTCGCAGCCCCCAGCCCCGGTGAGCACCAAGCGCGCGAGGGAGTCTTCGCCTCCCGCTCCTCGTGTCGACGCGCCCACGGTGGAGTACGACTTCTCCGCCCTGAGCGAGGACGACGAGGAGGACCAGGAGTAAGGATCCGAGATTCTTCATCTTCTTAATTTTTGTCTTGAGCTTCTGTTGATGCTAACTCTGTCTTCTATTCTGGTTTCAGGACCCTGGCCCATCGCGCCGCGAAGAAGGCCAAGGCGCCCGAGGCTGAGGTCGCGGAGGACTCGGCGGTGGCGGCAACGGAAGGCGCGCCGGAGCCGAGCCTGCCGGACGCTGGTACTGCTCCGATGAGCAGCCCCCAGCGCAGCCCGCAGCGCAGCCCCCAGCGTAAGTCTGGGGTTCTTTCTTTCTGCTTGTCGGGGTGCGTCTGAGGTTTTTGACTTTGTCTTCATGTTTTGACATTTCTTGTCTTGTCTTGTGCAGAGGGGGAGCCGCAGCGGGAAGAGCGCCCGGAGATCACCGCCGAGGAGCTGCAGGCACCGCCATCCCCGCCAAGGCAGGACTCTCCGGCAAGGGAGAGTGCTCCGTCAAGGGCGGGTACTCCGCCAAGGCAGAGTACCCCGCCAAGGACGAGCAGCCCGGCAAGGGCGGCCACCCCGCCAAGGCCAAGTTCCCCGGCGAGGGCGACTACCCCGACGAGGCCGAGCTCCCCGGCGAGGGAGCCCGCCGCCGAGGACGCCCGCCAAGGTAACTTTTATAACTTGTCTTCTCGGCTTGTCTTTTTTGGATATTTGCTTGAGTCTTGAATTTCTTTGTCTTCTTCTTCTTCCTAGATCTCCCTCCTCCTGTGCCTATGGAGACAGAGGTAATTATCCTCGAGGAGGAGGACGCGCAGGGCGGCGGCGGCGACGCACTAGTCGTCGAGGAGGTGGGCGAGGCCGCCGAGCCGGCCGCGCAAGAGACTGCTCCGGCTGCGGACGCAGCGGCCGGGGAGGGAGACGGTGGCCGCACCGCCGACCCGGAGGTGGCAGGAGAATCGGATGCTGCGCCGGCCACCGGTCCCTCCGCCGGCGAGGAGCAAAGGTTCTATCTCGAGGCCCCCAATGGTGTCTTTATCCAGATGCCGTGGGGGTCTTCGTCGCGGGCTCCTGCGGAGGGCGAGGCGTTCGACGGAGAGGTCCTCGCCTCCGCAGGCCTGAAGATAGTCCAGGCGCCCGGTGGAGGTGAGGGGCCCGAGGAGGAGCGATTGCTTCATCAGCTCCTGGCCCTTTATCGGGCCAGGCAAGCAAAGCTCGCTTCCCGGGAGGCTCTTGCCGCCAAGGCTGCGGCAGAGATGGAGAAGCGCGCGGCGGAGCTCAGCGCCGCCAACCAGGCTGCCCTCCGCCAGGTGGCAGAGGAGCGAGAGCGTCTCGCCGGCGAGTACCAAGAGTGGGTACTTGAGAGGGCCGAAGCCGACGAACAGCAGCGCCTCGCCGGGGTGGAGATGTCCCGGCGAGAGGGAGAGCTCGCGCAGCGGAAGGTGGATCTGGATTCCCATGAAGAAGACCTTGCCGCTCGCGAGGCTGCCCTTGGCGGGGAGCTGAAAGAGGCGAAGGCCGCCGCGGCTGCTGCGGAGGACGCCAAGAAAGAGCTCGCCGCCAAGGTCGAACAACTGGAGAAGGCGATGAAGGTGAGCGCCGAGAAGGTTGCCGCGCTCATCCTGGAGCGCGAGAAGGATGCTCACACCAACTCAGAGCTCCAGGTGAGTTTGTCCCAGAGGGGTGACGAGCTGAAGGCCGCCAAGGATTCCATTGAAGACTTGGAGCTGAAGGTCACCACCCTGAAGGAATCGCTTGATGCTGCCCGGGCCCAGGAGACCAAGCTGAAGGATGAGCTCCGCAAGGAGCGAACTTTGATGGAGAGCGTCAACAAGGCCTCCGAGCTCTTCCGGCAGACTATCGAGGTGTGGACCGAAGAGCTGGTTTCTTCTGCGTCCAACATTGACCAGGAGTTGCTTGCTTTGAAGGTTGAACATCTTATCTACTCGCCGGATCCAGATCTCCCGCACAGCGCCAAGCTCAGCCTCTTCTTCAGAGGCGTCGCTCCAGCCCTTGCAGGTCTCCGGAACCGCATCCCCGCGCAGCTGGCCGAGGAGTCGCGCCGTCTCTGCGCGGGAACTCTGGAGCGGGTCTTGACGAAGATCGTGTACCGCAACCCGGGGATTAATCTCACAAACGTTCTTCGCACCCTGCCGGCAGACGCGGACACGGAGGCCCTGAAGGAGCAGGTCGGCCACATCATCGCCAAGGTAGCAAGGCTTGGCCGGAAGGAAGGCGACCGCGTAGACTAGGGCCCCATTTATCTTTATCTTTTTGTTGCTGCATATTATGATATGAACTCATTAGTCCATTGCGACAAGCTATCTTTGTAAGATATTTGCTTTACTTCAATCAATCAGTGCAATGTTATCTTCCTTGTTCCAATCTTTGACTTTGTATGTTTTTCACCCTACGCTCCCGGGGAGCTTGCCGGCAAGGGGCCCTTGTCGCGAGCGCTGAGTGCTGTACTCTGAGCAGCCTGCTGGCCAAGGTCCTCGCCGGCAAGCAACCTTGCCGCAGCAGGTCGCAACGCACTTAGCTTGCTGAGTGTACTCGGAAACGAGGCAAGGGCGCGACACTTGTCGCAGCTCACTTAAATCGTTGAGTGGACTCGAGAACAAGATAAGGGTGCGGCAAGCTACGGGTAGGTTCCTCCGCGCACAGGTTTTCCATACGAAGTGTGATCGTTCAAGGAAGACAACCAAAATTTAAAATTTGAACTGGTCAAATTCTAACAACTTATCTTTCATATGCTGCTTGCTCATGTTGTTTGCTTTCCGGTAAGGCTCTTCTTACTTGAACAGCACTTAGTCTCTCCTCCACCTCCTTCCCCCCCCCGGCAAACTTGTGCGCGAGGAACGTCCTTTCTGTTTAAGAGGAAAGAAAAGAGAGAGGAAAACAAGCATATTGCCTTTCGGCGTAATAGTGCTTACCGTATGTCTGAGTGTTGCATCAAATGCCAAACAAAACATGCAAATAGCAAAGAGAAGCATGCAAAAGGCGATCGATGCGAAAACACGAAATCTTTACTGATGCACGGGGTCTGCGCCCGGCTTTGTACAAAGGGTTACATGCAACAGCGGCAAGGCTTGTACAAAAGGTGGTTGCCGGAGCGGATCACGGCAACCGCGCCTTAGGGGTGAAACTTGCGAAGATGCTCTATGTTCCAGGAGTTGCTCACCGGTAAGCCTTCTTCGGTCTCGAGGCGGACAGCGCCGGGCCTCGTAACTTGTCTCACCCGATAAGGGCCTTCCCACTTCGGCGTCAACTTGTTGGAATTCTTGGCGGACTGAACACGCCGAAGAACAAGGTCGCCTTCCTCGAGACTCCTGGCCTTGACTTTGCGGCTATGGTAGCGGCGCAAAGCTTGCTGGTATCGAGCAGCTCGTACAGCAGCCTGGAGACGTCCCTCCTCAAGGAGCAATGCGTCATCTTGCCGCAGTTGCTCTTGCTCGAGCTCACCATAAGCGAGCACTCGAGGAGATCCGTACACGAGTTCCGTGGGGAGAACTGCCTCTGCTCCATAGACTAGAGCAAAAGGTGTCTGTCCGGTGGCTCGACTTGGTGTCGTTCTGATTGACCAAAGAGCTGCCGGGAGCTCCTCTATCCAATTCCTTCCGCACTTGCGTAGCCTGTCAAAGGTCCTTGTCTTGAGTCCGCGCAGCACTTCAGCATTTGCCCTCTCCGCTTGGCCGTTGCTCCTCGGGTGAGCAACAGAAGCGAAACAGACCTTGGCGCCAAGGTCTTGGACGTACTGCATGAAGGTGCGACTAGTGAATTGCGTACCGTTGTCGGTGATGATCCTGTTAGGGATCCCGAAACGGCAAACAATCGACCTGAAGAACCTGACTGCTGACTGTGCTGTCACCTTTCTCACTGGCTCCACTTCTGGCCACTTTGTGAACTTGTCGATTGCGACGTACAAGTACTCAAAGCCCCCGACAGCGCGAGGGAAGGGGCCGAGGATATCGAGCCCCCAGACCGAGAAGGGCCATGATAAAGGGATTGTTTGGAGAGCTTGAGCTGGCTGATGAATTTGCTTTGCATGGAACTGGCACGCTTCACACTTGGTTACTAGTGCAGTTGCATCTTGGAGGGCTTCTTGCCAAAAGAACCCTTGCCGGAAAGCTTTCCCGGCAAGCGCCCTTGCGCCAATGTGGTGGCCGCATATGCCTCCGTGTATTTCTGCCAACAGCTCCTGTCCATCTTCTCTGGAGATGCATTTCAACCTGACACCGTTGAGTCTTCTTCTGTATAGCTCGTTATCCACAAACTGATACATACTTGACTGCCTGGTTATCTTCTCTATCTCTTGAGGGTCGTCGGGAAGTTCTCCAGTTTGCAGAAAGCGGACGATCTGCTGCGCCCATGCCGGAGCCCGGGGCTCGACGGCAAGGATTAAAGGCTCGAGGGCCGCTGCGGGAACCTCAGCTTCTACGGCAAAGACCTCTGGTCCTGTCGGAGCTGATGGTCCCCCGGCAAGCTCGCCGGGGCGAGGCTTGTCGGGAACACTTGCTTCAACTGTACAAGCCCGAGGGCTCGCAGGAGCAAACTGCTCCTCAGCGTTGTTGTTGATCTTGGGAACTTTGGCGGCGGGTTCAGGAAGATCCGCCGGCAAGTAGTCGCCGGAGACCAACTTTCTCTTCTTGGACTGCCCAATTGATGGTGTAACTGATGGCTGAGTCAGCTTGAGCAAAAAGGTCCCTGGTTCCACAGGTAACTTCATTGCGGCGCACTTTGAAAGGCCATCTGCAATCTCATTTTGGGCTCTTGGGACGTGCTCCATCTGCAAACCTTCAAAGTGCTCTTCAAGCTTTCTCACTTCATCGACGTATGCTTCCATCAAAGGACTCTGATAGCTCTTGTTAACTTGCCGGACCACCAACTGAGAATCGCCCCGTACAATCAGCTTCCTGATCCCAAGTTCGGCCGCTATCCTGAGACCGGCAAGCAAGCCTTCATATTCTGCAGTGTTGTTTGTCGCTTGCTCCCTGGGAAAGTGCATCTGGATAACGTATTTGAGGTGCTCTCCGGTGGGCGCGATAAGCACCACGCCGGCACCGGCGCCTTGCAGCGAGAAGGCACCGTCAAAATACATTACCCATTCACTTGTCGCTTCTTGCACGGGTACGCTCGTTTCTTGAACTTCTTCTTCTGGCGTTGGGGTCCACTCAGCGATGAATTCTGCCAAAGCTCGGCTCTGTATGGTTGAAGTACTTTCAAACTTGAGTCCAAAACTTGACAGCTCCAGTGCCCACTCGACGATCCTGCCTGTTGCCTCTGGATTGTGCAATATCCTCTTCAACGGAAAGCGAGTGACCACCGTTATCTCATGGGCTTGGAAGTAGTGGCGCAGCTTTCTCGAGGCCATGAGGAGGCCGAAAAGCAATTTTTGCACACCAGAGTACCTTGATCTAGCTCCCTGGAGAAGGGAACTTACAAAATACACTGGGCGCTGCACCATCTTCTTCCGCACCTCTCCTTGTTCCTGCGCAGAGTCTTCCTTGTCGGGGCCAGAGCTTGTCGGGACAGCCCCCTGCTTGTCGCTAGATTCGCTTGCCCGTGATGCTGACTCCTCGTCGGGCTCCCTCTCCGCTACTAACGCGGCACTAACCACCTGGTTGGTTGCCGCTAAATATAGCAACAACTTTTCCTGTGGTTTAGGTGCGACAAGTATAGGAGTGGAGGACAGGTACCGTTTCAAATCCTGCAACGCCGCCTCCGCTTCCGGAGTCCACTTCATGGGACCTGCCTTCTTCAAGATTTTGAAGAAAGGTAGGGCGCGTTCTGCGGATTTTGAAATGAACCTACTGAGGGCAGCAACGCAACCTGCAAGCCTTCTGACATCTTTGACGCGCTTTGGAGCTTCTATCTGCTCGATGGCTTTGATCTTGTCGGGGTTGGCTTCAATCCCCCTCTGTGATACAAAGAACCCGAGAAGCTTGCCGGAGGGAACTCCAAAGACGCACTTCTCGGGGTTCAGCTTGAGTTGTATCCTGCGCAGGTTCTGAAACGTTTCTTCCAAGTCCTGAATCAGTGTTTCTTTGCTCTTGCTCTTCACCACGATGTCATCCATGTAGGCTTCTACATTCCTGTGGATCTGTGGCTCAAAAGCAGTGTACACTACCCTTGCAAAAGTTGAGCCTGCATTCTTCAATCCAAATGGCATGCGGATAAAGCAATAGGTGCCACATGGAGTGATAAATGCAGTCTTCTCTTCATCTTCCTTGGCCATGAAAATCTGATGATAGCCTGAGTATGCATCAAGAAAACAGAGTAGCTCACATCCGGCGGTGGAGTCAACGATCTGGTCAATGCGCGGCAAAGGGAAGGGATCCTTGGGACATGCTTTATTGACATCAGTGAAGTCTATACACAGTCTCCACTTCCCGTTGGCCTTGCGCACGACGACTGGGTTTGCCAACCACGTCGGATGGATCACACCTCTAACTAGGCCTGCTGCTTCTAGTTTCTTGATCTCCTCATTGATGAACTCTTGGCGCTCCACGGCTTGCTTCCTCACTTTTTGCTTGATGGGCCGCGCATGAGGGCAGACAGCAAGCTTGTGCTCAATCACCTTACTGGGAACACCGGGGATGTCAGATGGTTGCCAAGCAAACACATCGACATTCGCCCGCAGGAAGGCGACGAGCGCGCTTTCCTATTTGCTGTCAAGGGTGGCACTGATGGTGAAGGTACCACCAGTGCCATCCTCCTTTGCGGACACCTTCTTGGTTGCCGGCGGAGCAGCCATTCCTTTCTTGCTCTTGCCGGTGGAGCTCGATGGAACGTCCTCGACGGCGGCGCAGCACTCCGAAGAGGTGCGGTTGCCGGAGTGGGTCCCAGAGCACTTGCCGGACTTGGTCTTCGTCTTCTTCCCCCCGGGAGCTTCAGCGGCAAGAGTATCCTTCTCGGCCGCAGCTGCCGCATCCCGGTAAATCTTGTCGGCGCAGATAAGCGCATCCTTCTTGTCGCTGTGGACAGTGATGACGCTTATCGGCCCCGGCATCTTCAGCACGTTGTAGGCGTAGTGGGAAGCTGCCATGAACTTGGCGAGGGCGGGACGGCCGAGTATCCCATTGTAGGGCAATGGAATATCAGCAACGTCAAAGGTGATGCGCTCAGTCCTGAAGTTGAGCTCCCCGCCAAAGGTCACCGGCAGAGTAATCTTTCCCTTGGGCTTGCTCCTTCCCGGGTTGATTCCTTGGAATGAACCGGTCTCTTCGAGCTCGCCGTCTTGAATCTGGAGCTTCTTGATCACAGCAGAGGAGATCAAGTTCAGCCCGGCCCCGCCGTCAACCAACATTTTGGTGACCTTGAGGTTGCGGATGGTGGGGGAAACCAGCATCGGCAAGCACCCGACCGCCGTGGTGCGGTCAGGGTGATCCTCAAGGTCAAAAACGATGGGCGTGCTGGACCATTTGAGGAGCCTGCGCGACTCCACGGGCGGTTCCGCTGCATTCACCTCACGCACCCACTGTTTCAGCTGGCGGTGGGAGGTGTGCAGGGAGGCGCCACCGTCGACGCACAGGACCTCCGTGGCCTTCTGGAACTCCTGCTCGCTGTTCTCGTCGTCCTCCATGTCTTCATCGTCGTCTTCGTCGTTGTCGCGGCCCCGGGGAGGTCGATCTCCTTGCCGCTGCTTGGCCTTGCCGCGGCGTCCTCCCCGGCCATTGAATGGCCGTTTCTTGCTGGGCTCTTCCCCGCCACCTTGGGCCTTCTCCTTGTCGCGCCTCTCGTACTCAGCTTTTTGCTGCTCGACGAGGTACTCGACGCGCTTGCAGTTGGAGAGGTCGTGACCCTTGGTGCGGTGAATCTTACAGTATTGCTTGTCGGAGCTACCCGGCTTGTCGGCCGCCGCCGCAGGGGCAGGCTCCTTGCCGGAGCCGCCAGCCTGCGCTTGCTTGGCGGGGGCCTCCTTGCCGGACTTCTCGACGGCAAGCACTTCCTTCTTGCCCTTCTTCCTATTGTTCCGCCGCCGGCTCTTCTTTGCCGGGGCGGCGTCGTCGCTGTCGCTTCCCCCTGCGCCAGCATCCTCCCCGGGGAGTTTCCTCCCCTCTTCTGCACGGGCGCACTTGTCGGCAAGAGCGTAGAGCTCGCTGACGTCCCTGATCTTGGTCATCGCCATCTCCTCACGCATGCGGCGGTTACGCACGTTCTGATGGAACGCGCTGATAACCGCAGCAGGGTGAACGTCGGGGATGTTGTGCTGTACCCGGCTGAAACGTTGGATATACTTGCGCAGGGGTTCGCCTTCCTTCTGGGCCAAAATGTGGAGATCGCTCTCCTGGCCATGGGGTTTGTGGCCGCCGGTGAAGGCGCCAACAAACTGATGGCAGAGGTCGGCCCAAGAAGAGATAGAGCCTTCCGGCAAGTGCATGAGCCACGAACGGACGTTCGGCTTCAGCACGAGCGGGAAGTAGTTGGCTAGGATTTTCTCGTCGCGCCCCCCGGCAGCTTGCACTGCTATGGTGTAGACGCTGAGAAACTCCGAGGGGTGCGTCTTGCCGTCGTACTTCTCCGGTACGTCGGGCTTAAAGTTCTTCATGCTGGGCCACTGGACGCGCCGCAGCTCGCGGGTGAACGCAGGGCAGCCTGCCGCGTACGGCAAGTCGCCTGGTTCACCGGGCGCGGGTGCGTCGACAGTGTTCCCAGCTCTCTTGTCAGATTGTCGCCGAGCTTCTCGGCGGCGCTCGATCGTGGTCCGAGCGTCTTCATCTCGCCGGTCGTCGAGGACCTGGCGCTGGTCCCGACGGGCCCGCGGGTCCGACGAGGCTGTGGAGCCGTCGTCGGGATTGTTCCGGCGGGGCGGCGTCTTCTGCTTCTGCGGCGGGGAGTGCACGCTTGTCGCACCCCCGGCAGTCTTGTCGCCGATAGCCTTCGTCTTCTCGGCCTGCCGCGGCCGTGAGGCCGACGGCTGCTGCGGAGAGTCGTTGTTGGCGAAGTCTATCAGGCTCCGGATAGTGGCCCTCCATTCCTCGGCCTTGTCGGTCGCTGGAGGAAAATCGAGGAGCAGCTGCGCCCTTGCGAGCGCTTCTGCCGGAGTAGTGGGGAACGCGGGGGAGCGGTGCGAGGAGCGGGATACGCTCGGACTTCTAACGACGTTAGAAGGAGCGGGGTCCCGCGCCGGCGCCTTCGCTTTGCTTGTGCCCGGACGGGGGTCCGGGGCGTCCCGCGAACCTCCAGTTTGGCCTTGTCCCAGCAAGCGGATACCACCTCCCGTGGTATGGCGCTGCGGGGTCGTCGTGTGCTGTGATGGACGAGGCGCGTCCACGGAGACCGAGGTCCGGTCGTCCGTCTTGTTCTTGGATCTGGTGGCGCCGTGAGTGTCCTCGCCGGCAACCACCCTTCCGACGGCGTCTCCCCCGCCCACCGTTGGCTCTGGTGGCGGCGGATGAGACGCAGACGGGCCCCCGACCTCCGAAGGCTTCTTCTTCGGGGCCATGGAGTTGTCGCTGATGAAGTTGCTGATGAAACTTGGAGAGGTTGATGAAGAATGCGCCCGCGCGAACGCCGGATCAGGTTCGCACAACCTCGACGCCCCCTACCTGGCGCGCCAAAGATGTCGGGGGAAACTGTCCGCCACGAACACCTATGGGACCGGAGCCCCTTGTCTGTGCGGTACGAGGGCGGAGGGAGCACAAAGAGCAGATCGGAGCGGACGCGCGGGCAGTTTTACCCAGGTTCGGGCCGCACGGATGCGTAAAACCCTACTCCTGCTTGGTTGTGTATTGAGTTGAGCGCCCGGGAGCTTGAAGAAGCAGCTACACCGTGCGTGAGAGTAATCTAGCTTTCGAACCCCCTCCACGTTGTGCATGGGCCTCCTTTTATAGTGCAAAGGGGTCACCGACAGGTGTCAACGTAGGAGTAAGGGGTAAAAATGTAAAAGAGGTGGTAGTTGTAACAGTGCGGGAACAGTGGAGCTACAGTACAGAACAGTGGTCTATACCTACTTTAACAGTGGGGGACAAGGGCATTTAATGCCCGTCGCCGTCGACCCCAAAAGCTCCCGCCTTAGCGTCTCCGTCCGCCACGGCGACGGACTTATCACCGTGGTGTGCCACCGTGTACCCCAGGCTGCACAGCCATCCGCCACGCGTCCCTGGTTAGGCCCCAGGGCGACGCGTGGGCCGATGAGCTGGAGCGCGGGCACACAGCGTGGCCTTCCCGGCAAGCGCCTTGCCGGGGTCTTGATCTTGCCGGGCCCGGCAACTTGCTGCTCCCCGGGCCCCTTGCCGGGGCGCGCATAGCGCCGAGGCAATATCTTCTAATCTTCCTGGCAAGCTCCTCTTGCCAGGGTCTTGTGTTAGTGGAATAGCCTTGAGCCTGGTACGGCCTTCCCGGCAAGCTCCTCTTGCCGGGGTCTCGATCTTCTGTTTTGTATACTTTGTTTTTGAATGGTTTAATAGGAGGCAGGGAGGTCTCCGGCGAGCACGCAGTATACCTTGCCGCGGGAAGCTGCAACTGCCCGTGCACAAGTTGGGGTACTGGGGTCCCCCTACCTTAGTACACCGACATAACCCCTCCGTGTTCAACTCCCGAATCCCTCTTCGGAAATTGACGGTCACGGAACGCACGCTGGTAGTGTATTAGAAACATTGTGTCAAGTTATCTACAACCGGATATTAACAAGCTCCCATCTGCCACATAACCGCGGGCACGGCTTTCGAAAGTTCAAACCCTGCAGGGGTGTTCCAACTTGACCCATTACAAGCCCACGATCTGCGGAGTCGCAACTCCAAAGTGGGAAGACCCGAGTATTCTCGGAATCCCGTGCTCAAGATATACCGAACTAAGGTAAGGCTAATCCAGCAAATCCTCCCGGCGTGTCGACACCCTGATAGTAGCCGCGCGTATCTAAGTCTCAGGACACGACCGGATGGGCGAAGCTACGGGTTTATATCAATCCTCGAGTTCCCTCGTGGTGACCCCGCAGGCTCCCCGTTTCGGACCAACACTCATGTGGAGCACTGGCCCGGGGTTGTTGATTAAGAACTCGGGTTAATTACTCCCTATGCAAGTTATTTAGTTATTAGGCAAATAGTACCAATGTTGGGACTTGCTGGAAAAGACTTAGCACTTAGCGGTTTATCGAGGGGGTCCCATACACCCCAACCGTGTTAGGAACGCATAATCAAGGAACATAACACCGGTTTATACGGTTCCTAACGGCATGAGTGGAACAAATCACCAAGCAAAAGGCTTAGCCTTCCACCCTTGCCAATATATAGATGATTCCATTTTAAGCATTTATATAGTGTGATAAAACCCAACCAAACTTCAACATGAAGCAAGCATCTTCGATCTTCACCTGCAACTAGCAGCGCTATAAGAAGGGCTGAGCGAAGCGTACTTAGCCAAGCAACGGTTTGCATAGGTAGGTTGGTTAAACATGGCAATTGGTTACAAGTAGGAGGCTGACAAGAAGATCATGGTCATCGAGGCAAAACTATAGATCGAGACTACTAGCAATAGGCAAAGATAGTAATGTTATCGGGGTTCGGTCATCTTGCCTGAAGTGAAGTCGTTCGGATCGTAAGAAGGGTCCTCGTGCTCAACCTCGTTGGTAACCTCGTGCTCGTACTCGTACTCGGTCTCAGCTTCCGGCTCTAAACAAAACAATCACACCAAGCACAAATCAACAAGATGCAATGCGCACTCGAAAAAGATGGATGCATGATGGATGCACTAAGGATGCACATGGAGCACGGAAATTAGCACTCAAGCAAAACACCTCAAAACATGATAACAATATGATATTATGAATCTACACAGAAAATCAATCAAGTTTCATGTAAGACTCGCTGAAATCGGAGTTACGGGCTAAAAGTTATGCCCGAAACAAGAAATGAGCGAAAGCTGAAAATTACAGCAACATAGCAACTTCGGAGCATAAAATAATTGAGCTACAACATTCAAACAACATGGCAAAGGACATGAACACAAACTGACATATACTACAGCAACTAAGTCCAAAGGTGCACGCCTAACGGCGCCACGGATCAATAGCAATGATCTTGGACATATTGAACTTGACAATAAAATTCTGGCAGCAGAATTTTATTGAAACTTTGGAGCAAAAGATAAACATGCTACAGCCACTTAAATAGACATGTGAAAACATGGATGGAAAGACAACAATATATACTACAAGGAACAATCAAGATCCACTCAAAATCTATCATGGTTTGTCCTAGAGCAGCAAGCAAACATGGCATCGGAACGTTACAGATTTCAGACTTAGTGAAATTTCACAAAGTCCTAAAACAGCAATTTCATCATGGCAAATAAAAGAGCAAGTTTAAGTCACCTCGAAACTAATCATGGCAAGTGGTAAGCACCTCATCAAAGTACACATGAAGGTGATTCCGAAACACACAAGCATGCTTCAAGGAGATAAACACAACGATAGCAACGAGCTCAACAAGATGGCATTTCATAACAAGTGAAACAACATCACAGCCACATGGCACTTTGCAACGATGATAAGCATGGCAAGAATAAATCTAACATGCAACCTATCACATACAACGTATAGAGCATGGCAAGACGAACACGTGGACATGTCATTTGCATCATTCAGACAAACGAGCTAAAAGATATCACATGGCAAAGATGGCATAAAAACATCACATAGCAGCAGTTTATATCACGATGCACTCTTGCAACAGCAAAACAAGCACCTAGATGACTTCTAACATGCATGACAACAACAGATGAAACGTAGTGCACGATCCCACGAACGTCTGGACATGCTATATGCGCAAAACGGAGCATCACACACAAAGTTATGCATGTATGAAAAAGGCATCACAGAATAAAAGAACAGGTAGATCTAGGGTTTTTTGAATCAACCTCAGATCTGGGGGGGTACAGATGGGCTCGGCCCGCGGGGAAGATCTGATGCAGCCCGGCTCGCGGCTGAAGTGGCGACGGCCCGCTGGAGCTGCCGTGCTGGCCCGGCCGGCGGTTGAGGCGAAGGGGCCCGGCTCGGGCCTCCGGCGCTGGAGGCGGCCCGGCCCGCGGGGCGGTGCGGTCGCCTGGCGAGGCGCGCGGCTGAGGAGCCTAGTGAGCGGGCCTGCGGCGGAGGGGGGGGCGCTGGCCCGGTGCGGGGCCCAGCGGGAGGCGGCCCGTCTGACTGGCGGACGGCGGGAGAGGCCCAGGCGGGGAAGGCCTGGCGCGGCGGCGTACGGGCCTGGGGCACCCAGCTCGGCGAAGTGGTCCCTGGAAGGCGGGACGGGCCGGTGCGGAGGTGCCTGGGGCTCGAGGCTAGCGGGAGCCCAGCGGCTCGGGGCGGTCGGGCGGAGGCCGGTCCAGTTGGAGCGAAGAGGTTCGGCGGGGAAGTGGCGATGTGGTCCCCTGGGCCGGATCGATCGAAGGAACGGGAGGGGGGGGTCTGCGTTGACCCGATCGAGGGAAGGAGGATCCGGATCGGCGTTCGATCCCAGGCACGGCTGGATCGCTGGTTCGGTGGGGAGCTCGAGGGAAGAGTTCCCAAATGGCAGAGAGGGGGGTGGTTGGATCCAAAATTTTAGGGGAAGGAGGAGGAAGGAGTTAGAGATGCCAAAATTAGACTAGGGTCTAATATATAGCAGATTTTAGGGTTAGGGGAGATTTAGGTGTGCTAGGAGCCCTCCGATCGCGATCCGACGGATCCGATCGCGGGGGTAGTTTAGAAGGGCCTAGGAGAGAGTAGTAGACTGCAGTAGGGGTGTTTCCGGGACACAAAGTGAAGGCACTTTGGACCCACACGAAAACTGATGGGATAGCCAACGGAGTCCAAACGCGACGAGATTTGAGAGGCGGGTTGCACACAACAAAACAACAACACACACAACAACCTCGCGGCACACCGGTAACGTTACACGCCCAAACAACAAAGTAGGCCTATGGGACGTCACGGACACGTGAGGGAGCTCCGGAACGCGAAACGGACAACGGGAAGGAACGCGTGGAACTGGATGCAACCGACAACACAAATGCAATGCAATGCACATGTCTACATGATATGAATGAATGCCACACACTCACACAACAAAACGACGAAAACCCGAAAGACAAAGAACCCGGAATGGAAATAGATGAAGCCGGAGATATATTATATACCCAAAAGGGAAAGTATTACATCCGGGGCATTACAATCGTCAAGCTAGTTTTCATCATGATGATATGATTCGCGTTCGGTACTTTGATAATTTGGTATGTGGGTGGACCAGTGCTTGGGTGCTGCCCTTACTTGGACAAGCATCCCACTTATGATTAACCTCTATTGCAAGCATCCGCAACTACAAAAGAAGTATTAAGGTAAACCTAACCATAGCATGAAACAAGTGGATCCAAATCAGCCCCTTACGAAGCAACACAAAAACTAGGGTTTAAGCTTCTGTCACGATAGCAACCCATCATCTACTTATTACTTCCCAATGCCTTCCTCTAGGCCCAAACAATGGTGAAGTGTCATGTAGTCGATGTTCACATGACACCACTAGAGGAGAGATAACATGCATCTCATTAAAATATCAAACAAATACCAAATTCACATGACTACTGATGGCTTCTCGCCCCTCGTTGGTTACCCCAAGTGGAAGGTTTGAGATGTAGCGTAGCGGTAGTTTTCCCTTGGCAAAGACACCAAGGATCGAATCCCGTGAGACTCCGAGGGTCGACAAGAAGGTGTCAACTGCTAACGGCGCCAACTTAGCGGTTGACAGGACCTGCACATAGATACAAATAACTTTGCTCCCAACGAGTACAGAGAGGTTGTCACTCCCTCCGGCCTTGTTGTTTACAAAGGATCAAACGCAAGAGATAATAGTGATAGGTATGACTGCAACTAGTAAATAAGAACAGAAAGTAAATAACGGGTATGATCAGTGATGGTAATATGGACTGGGGTCCCATGATGTTCACTAGTGATGTCTCTCTCCCAAAAGACGATAAAACAGCTAAGCGAGGTAAACGAATTACAGCTGGGCAATTGACATGATTATGTGCGCAAACCAATGCTAACTATGCTGCAAAGAAAGGTAGAGGCTCAAAAGCATGGGCGGTACGCCAAGGCAAGTAGACCGAAATCCATCTGCATCTACTACTAATCATCCACCTTGAGATATCTATCCAGAACATCTCGCTGGTATTAAGTTGCGAGTCCCACCCATAGTGTAAACTCAAAGCAACAGACAACTGCATTAAAAGAACTTTACGTAAAGTAAACAATCCTTGCACCCGCAAGTACAAGCACCGTTGTTTTCCCCCTTGTGGCAACAGCACATCCCCTAGATTCATGTTTCTGTCACTCAAGCTAGTCATCGAGGGGCATGAACCCACAATCAAGCATAACGTTCCCTCTTGGAGTTACTACCTACTACTTGGCCAAAGCAATAAACAGCAACGGAGAACATGCAAGAATTACTCAAGAACATAAATATAAAAGAGGTGAATCAAATATATTACTCACACACAATCTGAACATAATCTGATAATCCATCGGATCCCAGCAAACTCATCATAGCAACAGCATAAGGATTACATATGTGCCTCGATCATGTAGGGCAGCTCACGAGGTCTAATCTATGAAGAACAAAGAGGGGAGGAGAACATCACATAGCTACTGGTCATGGACCCATGGTCCAAGGGGGACTACTCACAACTCATCCGGGAGGCGTCCATGGTGGTGGAGAAGCTCCCGGTGGTGGTTCTCCCCTCCGGCAGGGTGCCGGGAAGAGTTCTCCTGGTGCTCCCGATCCTGGAAGCGCGTTGGCGGCGGAACAGAGATGAGATCGCGAAAAAGGGTTCCGTCCTCGAGGGTTTCGGGACGCGGTGTAAATATATGCCAAAGGGGGGCACCAGCGGAGGTAAGGGGGCCCAGGCGGCCTAGCGCGGCGGCCAGGAGTGGGGCCGCCCCCTAGGGCGCCTGGAGCCCCTCTGCCCCCCTCTGGCCCTACTTCTACCGCATGGAAGCTTCCGGAACACTGATTTTTTATATATTTTTCCCGGAATTTTTCTGGCAATTTACGTAATGGGAAAACCTGAAATACAAAAACAGCAGAAAACAGAAACTGGCACTGGGGTGCACTGAGTTAATAGGTTAGTCCAAATATGATCAAAATTGTATGGAAGTGCATAAATATCATAGCAATATCACACAAAAGAGGCATGGAGCAAGCAGAAATTATAGATACGTTTTGGACGTATCAACTACTTATAGCAAGACTTCTCCCATGTCCTCGGGAACAAAAGTAACTACTCACAAGACATAATATTGTTCATGATCAGAGGGGTATTAATATGCATAATGGATCTGAACATATGATCTTCCACCAAGTAAACCAACTAGCATCAACTACAAGGAGTAATCAACACTACTAGCAACCTACAGGTACCAATCTGAGGTTTTGCTACAAAGATTGGATACAAGAGATGAACTAGGGTTTGAGAGGAGATGGTGCTGGTGAAGATGTTGATGAAGATAACCCTCCCCAAGATGGGAGAGTTGTTGGTGATGACGGCGGTGACGATTTCCCCCTCCTGGAGGGAAGAGGGAAGTATCCCCGGTAGAACAGCTCCACCGGAGCCCTAGATTGGTTTCCGCCAAGGTTCCGCCTCGAGACGGTGGCGTCTGGTCCCAAAAGCCTCCTTCTGATTTTTTTCCAGGTCAAAACACCTCATATAGGAGAAGATGGGCATCGAGGGTCACCGGCTGGCCCACGAGGCAGGGGGGCGCGCCCAGGGGGAGGGGGCGCCCCCACCCTCGTGGATAGGTGGTGGCCCCCCTGGCAGATCTCTTTCGCCAGATATTTTTTATATTTTTTGAAACAGTGTTTCGTGGGGTTTCAGAGCTTTTTGAGTTGTGCAAAATAGGTCTCCAATGTTTGCTACTTTTCCAGCCCAGAATTCCAGCTGCCGGCATTCTCCCTCTTCATGTAAACATTGTAAAATAAGAGGGAAAAGGCATAAGTATTGTGACATAACGTGTAATAACAGCCCATAGTGCAATAAATATCAACATAAAAGCATGATGCAAAATGGACGTATCAGGGGCGCGCGGTGGTTAACTCCTACCAACCTCCCCCCCCTAGGAGCATGCGTAGTATTACTTTGCTTCGAGGGATAATAAACTTTTGCAATAAGTATATGAGTTCTTTATGACTATTGTGAGTCGATGGATTATACGCACTCTCACCCTTTCATAATTTCTAGCCTCTCTCGTGCTGCACAATTTTCTCCGGTGCATAAAGTTTATTATACCTTCCTCAAAACAGCCACCATACCTACCTATTATGGCATTTCCATAGCCATTCCAAGATATATTTCCATGCACTTCCATCATATAGTTGACTTGAATATTCATTTTGATATTGCTTTGCATGATCGTAAGACAGCTAGCATGATATTTTCATGGCTTGTCCGTTTTTTATATCTTTGCTATGCTAGATCATTGCACATCCTGGTACACTGCCACAGGCATTCATTTAGAGTCATACTATGTCATAGGTAACGAGTTGTAATTTTCATTTCTTTTGAGTTATAAGTAAATAGAAGTGTGATGATCATCATTATCCATTATTAGAGCATGACCCATGATGAAAGGATGATGGAGACAATGATTCCCCCAAAAGTCGGGATAAGAATCCGGATTTTGAAAATAATAAAAGAGGCCAAAGAAGCCCAAATAAAAAAGATGCCAAAGAAGCCCACCAAAAACAATAAAATCTATAAAAAAGGGGAGAGAAAAATGAAAGGAAAAGAAAGGGGCATGCAAATACCACACTTGTGCTTCAAAGTAGCACCATGGTTTTCATGTAGAGAGTCTCCTATACTTTCACTTTCATATACTAGTGGGAATTTTTCATAGTAGTTTGATGCATACCAACTTAGTTTCATATTGAGCTTTGAAACACTTATAGCTCTTAGTTGCATCTGTCGCATGGCAATCCCTACTCCTCACATTGATATCGATTGAAGGACATCTCCATAGTCCATTAGTTTGCCTAGTTGATGTGAGACTTTCTTCCCTTATTTTGTCTACTACCACCGCATTCTATTCCACCTATATTGCTATATCCATGGCTCGCGCCCATGTATTGCATGAGAGTTGAAAATGCTAACGCGCTTTAAAAAGTATGAACCAATTGCTTGGCTGACACCGGGGTAGTACATGATTTATAGTTTGAGCTGGGAAGGCAGAGCATGACAAGACTATATGATTTTGTAGGGATAACATTCTTTAGCATTTTATATTCTGAAAGACATGATTGTTTGTTGCGATGCCCGAGTATTGATGTTTTTATGTCAAATTATAGACTATTGCCTTGAATCACTCGTGTCTTAATATTCATGCCATGACTAGATATATGATCAAGTTTATGTTAGGTAGCATTCCACATCAAAAAATTATCTTTTTTATCATTTACCTACTCGAGGACGAGCAGGAAATAATCTTGGGGATGCTGATACATCTCCGTCGTATCTATAATTTTTGATTGTTTCATGCCAATATTATACAAGTTTTACATACTTTTGGCAACTTTTTATATGATTTATTGGACTAACCTATTGATCCAGTGCCAACTGCCAGTTCCTATTTTCTGCATGTTTTTTGTATCGCAGAGTATCCATATAAAATGAAGTCCAAATGCAATAAAATTTCACGGAGAATTATTTTGGAATATATGTGATTTTTGGGAGTTGGAATCACCGCAAACGGAGGCCCGTGGTGGGCACAACCCACCACGGTGTGCCAGAGGAGCCAGGTGTGGTGTGGTGGGTGGTGCCCACTTTGTATGTCGGTTGGACCTCTACTTCGGGTGCAAGGAAGCTTATATCCGGAAAAAAATCATGTAAACATCTCAACACAATCGGAGTTACGGATCTCCGGGAATATAAGAAACAGTTTCGTCCAGATCTAGGGGACGCGAAACAAAGAGAGACAGAGAGACAGATCCAATATCGGAGGTGCTCTCGCCCCTCCCATTCCATGGAGACCAAATACCAGAGGGGAAACCCTTCCCCCACCTAGGGAGGAGGCCAAGGAAGAATAAGAAGTAGGGGGGCTCTCTCCCCCTCGCTTTCGGTGGCGCCGGAGTGCCACCGGGGCATCGATGGGGACGACTATCTACATCAACAATCTTGCTACCGTCCACACCAACTCTCTCCCCATCATTGCAGCAGTGTAACACCTATTTCCCCCCACTGTAATCTCTACTTAAACATGGTGCTCAACTGCATATATTATTTCCCAATGATATGTGGTTATCCTATGATGTTTGAGTAGATCCGCTTTGTCCTGTGGGTTAATCGTGATCTTGGTTGGTATGATTGTATATTTTATTTATGGTGCTGTCCTACGGTGCCCTCCATTCTCGCGAAATGTTAGGGGGGCTCGATGTAAGGTGTTGCAATATGTTCATGGTTCGCTTACGGTGGGTTGCGAGAGTGACAGAAACTTAAACCTGAGTAGGTGGGGTATGACGTATGGGAGTAAAGAGGACTTGATACTTATGCTATGGTTGGGTTTCACGACCTTAATGATCATTAGTAGTTGTGGATGCTTGCTAGAGTTCAGTCATTAGTGCATATGATCCAAGTAGAGAAAGTATGTTAGCTCATGCCTCTCCCTCATATAAAATTGCAAGAATGATTACCAGTACTTGTTATCGATTACCTAGGGACAAATAAATTTCTTGTTGATAAAAGCTATTGATGTCTACTATGCAACTTTATTTATTTAGAGACGTGTTGGGCCTCCAAGCTCAGAGTTTTGTAGGACAGAGCAATTTTCCCTCAAGTGGATGACCTAAGGTTTATCAATCCATAGGTGGTGTAGGATGAAGATGATCTCTCTCAAACAACCCTGCAACCAAATAATAAAAAGTCTATTGTGTCCCCAACACACCAAATACAATGGGAAATTGTATAGGTGCACTAGTTCGGCGAAGAGATGGTGATACAAGTGTAATATGGAGAGTAGATATGAGTTTTTGTAGTGCAAACAATAAAAAATAGCAAGGTAGCAAGTAACAAAAGTGGGCACAAACGGTATTGCAATGATGGAAAACAAGGCCTAGGGTCCGTACTTTCACTAGTGCAACCTCTCAACAGTGCTAATATAATTGGATCATATAACCACCCCTCAACGTGCAATGAAGAATCACTCCAAAGTTCCTATCTAGCGGAGAACGTAAGAAGAAATTGTTGGTGGGGGTACGAAACCACCTCAAAATTATTCTTTCCGATCAACCTTTCCAAGAGTTCGTACTAAAATAACACAAAGTTACCCTTTCCGATCGATCTATCCAAGAGTTCGTACTAGAATAACACATATCTTTTCCGATCGATCTTTCAAGAGTTCGTACTAAGATAACACAAAGTTATCCTTCCAAATTGATCTATCAATAGTTCGTACTAAGATAGCACCAAAACATATTCAGATTTGTAATACTCAATCCAACACAAAGAACCTCGAAGAGTGCCCCGAGATTTCTACCGGAGAAACAAAGACAAGAACGTGCATCAACCCCTATGCGTAGATTACCCCAATGTCACCGCGATAATCCGCAAGTTGAGTGCCAAAACATATATCAAGTGAATTAATACGATACCCCATTGTCACCATGATTATTCAATTGCAAGACATATTTCAAGTGTTCTCAAATCCATGAAAGTATTCAATTCAAAGAAATCTCAAAGGGAAAACTCAATTCATCACAATATACAGAGGGAGAAACACCATATGATCCAACTACATTAACAAAGCCCGCTATACGTCAAGATTGCGCATCTCAAGAACACGAGAGAGAGAGAGAGAGATTAAACACATAGCTACTGGTACAAACCCTTAGCCCCGAGGGTGGATGTAGGATCGAAAGTATGTCTAGAGGGGGGGTGATTAGACTACTTGACCAAATAAAAATCTAGCCTTTTCCCAATTTTAATTCTTGGCAGATTTTAGCAACTTAGCGCAAGTCAAGTAATCAACCTACACATGCAATTCTAAGAGTATAGCAGCGGAATGTAAAACAATTGCATATGAAGGTAAAGGAGGGAGTTTGGAGGGGGCAAACGCAAGTGTAGACACGGATGTTTTTGTCGTGGTTCCGATAGGTTGTGCTATCGTACATCCACGTTGATGGAGGCTTCAACCCACGAAGGGTAGCGACTGCGCGAGTCCACGGAGGGCTCCACCCACGAAGAAGCAACCTTGTCTATCCCACCATGGCCATCGCCCACGAAGGACTTGCCTCACTAGGGTAGATCTTCACGAAGTTGGCGATCTCCTGGCCCGTACAAACTCCTTGGTTCAACTCGACAATCTTGTAGGAGGCTCCCAAGTGACACCTAACCAATCTAGGAGACACCACTCTCCAAAAGGTAATAGACGGTGTGTTGATGATGAACTCCTTGCTCAAATGCTTCAAATGATAGTCTCCCCAACACTCAAACAGTTCCTCACAGATTTGGATATGGTGGAAGAATGATTTGTGTGGAGAGCAACTTGGGGAAGGCTAGAGAACAAGATTCATATGGTAGGAATGGAATATCTTGATCTCAACACTTGAGTAGGTGGTTCTCTCTCAGAACATGTATGTTGGAAGTGTAGGTACGTTCTGATGGCTCTCTTTTCGAGTGAAGAGTGGGTGGAGGGGTATATATAGCCTCCACACAAAATCTAACCGTTACACACAATATACCAAACTCAGTGGGACCGAGTCAGACAACTCAGTCAGACCGATTTAGTTCATAATGTGACCGTTAGGCATTTTGGTGGGACCGATATGATCAACTCGGTGGGACCAATTTCATTAGAGCTAGGGCATAACGTAATCTTGGTGAGACCGATTACACAAACTCGGTGGGACCGATTTTGGTAATGAGCACATAGAGGGTTGGTCAGGCAAACTCGATGGGACCGATTCGCTTGTTTCGGTTGGACCAAAACATTACGAAGGGGAAACAGAGAGTTTGCATTGCAAACTCGGTGGGACCGATCGCTCATCTCGGTGAGACCGAAATGTTGCGAAGGGAAACAGAAAGTTTGCAATACCATCTCGGTGAGACCGAGATCCCTTTCGGTGAGACCGAAATGATTAGGGTTTAGTGGCAGTGGCTATGTCAAATGAACTCGGTGGCACCGGATAGAAATTTTCGGTGGGGCCGAGTTTGACTTTTGGTTTGGGACATATGTGGATGTGAGAAAGTGGTTGCGGGTTTTGGAGCATATCACTAAGAATTTTGAGCAAGAAACCCATTAAGCAACACCTCATCCCCTTTTAATAGTATTGGCTTTCCTATGGACTCAATGTGAGCTTGGATTAGTAAAATAGAAAATGTAGTGTCTTGAGCTTGAGCCAATATGTGTCCTTAACATTTTGAGTGATCCACATTCCTAGTCCATGCGATGCCAATCATTGAACTTTCCTGAAATATTTATCTTCGAATAGCATTAGTTCAATGAGCTATATGTTGTTAGTAATTACCAAAACCACCCAGGGATAGTTGCACTTCCAGTGGACTACTCCCTCCTCATCACGGTGGCCACCGGGATGATGAAGATGACCACCGATGACGATTCCCCCTTACGGCGGAGTGCCGGAAAGGGCTCTAGATTGGATCTCATGGTGTATAGAGCCTTGCGGCGGCGGAACTTCTAATCTAGGTCTACCCCGAAGGGTTTCGGAATATTTGTGAATTTATTGGGTAAAGAGGCGATGCGGGAGGCCACCGAGGTGGGCACAACCCACTTGGGCGCGCCAGGGGGCCTGGCGCGCCCTGGTGGGTTGTGCCCCCCTCGGGGCACCCCCCAGGTGTAGCTTCAGCCCATTGGGTGTCTTCTGGCCCATAAAAAAATTCCAAAAAGTTTCACGGTGTTTGGACTCCATTTGATATTATTTCCTGCGATGTAAAAAACATACAGAAAACAACAACTGGCACTTGGCACTATGTCAACAGGTTAGTCCCAAAAAATGGTACAAATGACTATAAAATGATTTTAAAACATCCAAGAATAATAATATAATAGCATGAAACAATAAAAAATTATACATACGTTGGAGACGTATCAGCATCTCCAAGCTTAATTCATGCTCGTCCTCGAGTAGGTAAAGGGTAAAAATAGAACTTTTGATGTGGAATGCTGCCTATCATGTCATATGATATTATTTTCTTTATAGCATGGACATTTGGACTTTTATATGGTTCAAAGCAATAGTCTAGTTTTGACATGAGATTTAAATACTCAAACATATCAACAAGCAACCATGAGCGCAAGCCATGAGCGCAACCTGGGTGGAATAGAATGCGGTGGTAGTAGACAAAAGAAGGGAAGAAAGTCTCACATCAACTAGGCAGACTAATGGACTATGAAGATGTCCATCAACGATATCAATGTGAGGAGTGGGGATTTGTAGAGGTGCCCGAGCTCAAAGCTTAAATTGAGAGATAAAATTACTTTGGGGGGGGGGTATAATTTTCCCACCAACGAAAATGACTCAAGGTTCCCAACACTTTCCGTGCTAGATATATCATAGGCGGTTCCCAAACATAAAATAAAGTTTATTCCTTTTCCACCAAACTTTTACAAGCCATGCCTAGCCGAATCCACGGTTGCCTTCCATACCAACACTTTCCAAGGAACTTATTATTTGATAACATAAAGTAAATTTGTTTTTTCATTTCCAGACTGGGCATCCCTAATACCTTTGCCTTATTCTTGTGCAATGACAAGTGAATAAACACTCATCGTGAGAATAACACATCTAGCGGTACGGACACACAAAAGGGAAATTTATTTTGAAAATTAGAGATGGCAGATACAATTTTGCTTAGAGCGGCAAGGGAATACCGCATATGGGTAGGTATGGTGGCTGTTTTGAGGAAGGTATAATAAAGTTTATGCACCGGCAAAAATTGCGCGGTACAAGAGATGCTAACAATTATGAAAGGTTGAGAGTGTGTATAATCCATGGACTCATTAGTCATAAAGAACTCATATAATTATTGCGGAAGTTTATTAGCCCTCGAAGCAAAGTAATACTACACATGCTCCTAGGGGGGAGGTTGGTAGGAGTTAACCATCGCGCGCGCCCGACCTTCACACAAAGATAGGACAATCAAGGATAAATTGTGCTCCAACTTCCCGGCATAACGAGAGACTATACGTGCATGCTTCGGGAATCACAAACCTTAACACAAATATCTTAATAAAGCACAATTACTCATCAACATGACTCACATATCACATCATCATGTCTCAAAACTATTACAAGGAATCAACTTTATTTTGTCCAATGATCTTCATGAAAGTTTTTATTATATCCTTCTTGTTTATCCATCACATTGGGACTAATTTCCATGTGTTGCTTTTGATCAGCTCAAACAAATATAAGTGAAGAACATGAGCATAATTTTTCTTTCTCTCAGATTAATATAAGTGAAGCATGAGAGACTTTCTTCAAAATAATAAATCACACCGTGCTCAAAAAGATATAAGTGAAGCACTAGAGCAACGGTGCTAGAAAAGAGCTTCGTTGATAGGATGTGAATGCCGGTTAACTAGCTTTTACAGCAACTATTTGGGGGCTCTATGTTATTTAAAAACTCCTGGATCTAAGTATTTTATGAAAACAGCAAGCAAGCAAAATAAAATGACATTTCAAGAATAGCACATCTCATGTGAAGAAGCAAAAACTTAGGATCAACCGATACTAACCGATAATTGTTGATGAAGAAAGGTGGGAAGCTTATCGGGGCATCCCCAAGCTTAGATGCTTGAGACTTTTTGATATTATCTTGGGGTGCCTTGGGCATCCCCAAGCTTGAGCTTTTGTGTCTCCTTAATTCTTCTCATGTCACGGTTTCCCTAAAAAGCTTCATCCCCACAAAACTCAACAAGAACTCGTGAGATAAGTTAGTATAAATCAATGCAAAACCTTATCATCCTCTATTGTAGCAAATCACTAAAAGTATTATTCAACATTGCATATTAAATGCCTCTGCTTATTTAATACTCCTATCCTCAAATAGAATCATTAAACACGCAAACATATGCAAACAATGCAAACATAACAGCAATCTGTCAAAACAGTACAGTCTGTAAAGAGTGGAATTGTTCTCATACTTCCCTAGCTCTAAAAATTCTTACAAATTACCACGTTACAGAGAACTTATTCATGCTAGATGTGTAAAAATTTCAAGAATTTATCAGGGTTTGACTATCCGGAAGAATTCAGACAATGATAGAAAACTTTCTGTTTTCAAACAGCAACATATATACTTGCAAAATAAGCATGGTAAACGCTATACTTGTATTTTTTATTGAAATAAAAGATATAGATCATTATTATAAATAACAGCAAGCAAATACTAACAAAATAAAATAATGCTCCAAGCAAAACACATATCATGTGATGAATAAAAATATAGCTTGAAGTGAGGTTACCGATAATCTTGGAGACGAAAGAGGGGATGCCTTCCGGGGCATCCCCAAGCTTAGTTGATCGGACCTTCCTTGAATATTACCTTGGGGTGCCTTGGGCATCCACAATCTTAGGGTCTTGTCACTCCTTGTTCTCCTCATATCGACATCTCACCGAAAACTTGAAAACTTCAATCACATAAAACTTAACAAAACTTCATGAGATTGGTTAGTATGATAAAACAAATCATTCACTTTGGGTACTGTCAAAGACAAGATTCATAATTGTTCTCACACAATGCTTACTGTAGAATATCATTTGTACAATTTATATTGATCAATATAAGCCATAGAAACTAGAAAACAAGCAAACTATGCATTGAAAACAAAATCTGTCAAAAACAGAACAGTCTGTAATGATCTGAACATTCACCATACTTGTGCAACTCTAAAAATTATGAGAAAATAGGACCACGTGAAAAATTTGTATATTAATATTCTGTAAAAAGAATCAACTTAAAAGCACTCTTCTGTTAAAAATGACAATTTTTCGCGTGAGCGCAAAAGTTTCTGTTTTTCAGCAAGATCAAATCTACTATCACCCAACATGATCCTAAGGTTTTGCTTGGCACTTTATTGAAACAAAAGCTATAAAACATGATTACTACAGTATCATAATCATGTGAACACACAAAAATAGTAGGTATAAGTGTTGGGTTGTCTCCCAACAAGCGCTTTTCTTTAATGCCTTTTAGCTAGGCATGATGATTTCAATGATGCTCGCATAAAAGATAAAAGTTGAAACATAAATAGAGCATCATCAATCACATGACAAGCACATTTAAGTCTAACCATCTTCCTTTGCATAGGGATTTTGTGAGCAAACAAATTATGGGAGCAAGAATCAACTAGTATAGGAAGGCAAAACAAGCAAAACTTCAAAACTTTCAACACATAGAGAGGAAACTTGATATTATTGTGATACATCTCCAACGTATCTATAATTTTTGATTGTTCCATGCTATTATATTATCTATTTTGGATGTTTAATGGGCTTTATTATACACTTTTATATTATTTTTGGGACTAACCTACTAACCCAAGGCCCAGTGCAAATTGTTGTTTTTTTTGCCTATTTTAGTGTTTCGCAGAAAAGGAATATCAAATGGAGTCCAAACGGAATGAAACCTTCGGGAAAGTCATTTTTGGAATAATATCAACACATAAGACTTGGAGTACACACCAAGAAGCGAACGAGGCGGCCACGAGGGCAGGGGGTGCGCCCAGGGGGTAGGCGCGACCCCACCCTCGTGGGCGCCTTGTGGCTCCCCTAGCGTGCCTCTTCCTCCTATATATACCTACATACCCTGAAACCATAGGGGAGCACCACGAAACCCTAATTCCACTGCCGCAACCTTCTGTACCCGTGAGATCCCATCTTTGGGCCTGTTCTGGAGCTCCCCCGGAGGGGGCATCGATCACGGAGGGCTCCTACATCACCACCATAGCCTCTCCGATGAGTTGTGAGTAGTTTACCACACATCTTCGGGTCCATAGTTATTAGCTAGATGGCTTCTTCTCTCTCTTTGGATCTTAATACAAAGTTCTCCTAGATCTTCTTGGATATCTATTCGATGTAATTCTTTTTGCGGTGTGTTTGTCGAGATCCAATGGATTGTGGGTTTATGATAAAGATTATCTATGAAAAACATTGGATTCTTTTCTGAAATCTTTTATGCATGATTTAAATATCCTTGCAAGTTTCTTTGAATTATCAGTTTGGTTTGGCCTACTAGATTGGTAGTTCTTGCAGTGGGAGAACTGCTTGGCTTTGGGTTCAATCTTGCGGTGTCCTTTCCCAGTGACAGCAGGGGCAGCAAGACAATTATTGTATTGTTGCCATCAAGGATAAAAAGATGGGGTTTATATCATATTGCTTGAGTTTATCCCTCTACATCATGTCATCTTGCCTAAGGCGTTACTCTGTTCTTATGAACTTAATACTCTAGATGCATGCTGGATAGCGGTCGATGTGTGGAGTAATAGTAGTAGATGCAGAATCGTTTCGGTCTACTTTTCACGGACGTGATGCCTATATACAATGATCATGCCCAGATATTCTCATAACTATGCGCTTTTCTATCAATTGCTCGACAGTAATTTGTTCACCCACCGTAGAAATCTGCTATCATGAGAGAAGCCACTAGTGAAACCTATGGCCCCAGGGTCTATCTTTTATCATATTAGTTTCCCGTCAACTTGCCAATTTCTGTCACCGTTGTTTTACTTTGCATTCTTTACTTTTAATCTATATCAAAACTACCAAAAATATTATCTTATCATCTCTATAAGATCTCACTTTTGTAAGTGACCGAGAAGAGATTGACAACCCCTTTATCGCGTTGGCTACAAGGTTCTTATTTGTTTGTGGAGGTACGAGGGACTCGCGCGTGGTCTCCTACTGGATTGATACCTTGGTTCTAAAAAACTGAGGGAAATACTTAAGCTACTGTGCTGCATCACCCTTTCCTCTTCGAGGGAAAACAACGCAAGCTCGAGATGTAGCAAGAAGAATTTCTGGCGCCGTTGCCAGGGAGATTTATGCAAAAAGTCATATACCAAGTACCTATCACAAACCCTTATCCCTCGCATTACATTATTTGCCTCTCGTTTTCCTCTCCCACACTTCACCTTTGCTGTTTTATTCGCCCTCTTATTTGCTCCGCGAGTTTTATCGTCCGCCTTGCCATCATGGCTAGCCCTCCTATCATTATCAATACTCCCGTGATTGAAGTTCTTAATTTTAAACAAAGGGAGGAAGAAAATCTAAAAGATGCCTGGTATAGAATTTGCAATGCTCAAAATAGATCTACTAGGAAGCTTTCCACTTCCGTGCTTCTTCACAATTTTTATGTTGGCATCACTCCTTGGAATAGATATATTCTTGATACCATTACCGGAGGGAATTTCTTGGGTAGCCATACTTTTGATTCTTATAATGCTATGACAGAATTGTTTGGCCCACCACCTCTTCTGGTTAATGGAACTGTCTTAACTTTAGAGCATGTTATGCAAAGGCTTGAAATTATTGAAAATAAAGTTGCCATTCTAGAGTCGGTTGAGAGTTTGGACAAGAAGATCCATAACCAAATTACCCAATATGCATCTAAGGTAGGAGTTATTCCGATTTTTTAAAGAAAAAGAACCCACAGTTAAAGAGAGAATAGATCAAGATTCCACTAGAATTGATAAACTTGAGGATACTATTACTAGTGTAGGGTCTGCTTTTTCTGCTGTGAGAAATACTTCAAACCCCTCTACTACTAAATTGGCCAAGTTTATGTATGATCCTAAAAATAAGGGTGAATCTTCTAGTAAGGAAACTGCGGATCTCAAATCAGTAAGTGTTCACCCCAAATTTCTCACTATCATGAGGGAACCTGTTGCTACAAACGAATTTCTTGATTTCTTGCCTAGAAGTTTGATTATTAATAGGAAGTAAGAAACTCCTAAGAATTACAAGTGTTCAATTGAAGAATTGCCTACCAAAGATGGCAATACCTAGATCTATTCTTGTATCGTGCCTAGCTAGGGGCGTTAAACGATAGCGCTTGTTGGGAGGCAATCCAATTTTATTTTATTTATTTTATTTGCTTTTGCTTCTGTTTAGTAATAAATATTGCATCTAGATTCTGTTTAGATGTGGTTTTGTGTTTTAATTAGTGTTTGTGCCAAGTAGAAAGAACCTTTGGGAAGACTTGGGTGAAGTTTATGCGATCATGCTGTAAAAAACAAAAACTGTAGCGCTCACGAGATTAGCTACCATTTTTTACTAGAGAGTGCTTTTTAGTTGATTCTTTTTGCAGATGGTTAATAGACAAATTCCTCACGTCCACCAATTTATGTTAATTTTTTTAGACTTACAGAAGTATTCGAAAGTTACAGATTGCTACAGACTGTTCTGTTTTGACAGATTCTGTTTTTCGTGTGTTGTTTGCTTATTTTGATGAATCTATGAGTAGTATCGGGGGGTATGAATCATAGAGAAGTTGGAATACAGTAGGTTTAACACCAATATAAACAAATAATGAGTTCATTACAATACCTTAAAGTGGTGGTTTGTTTTCTTATACTAACGGAACTCATGAAATTTTTGTTAAGTTTTTTGTTGTGAAGTTTTCAAGTTTTGGGTAAGGATTTGATGGACAATGGAACAAAGAGTGGCAAGAGACTAAGCTTGGGGATGCCCAAGGCACCCCAAGGTAAAATTCAAGGACAACCAAAAGCCTAAGCTTGGGGATGCCCCGGGAAGGCATCCCCTCTTTCGTCTTCGTCTATCGGTAACTTTACTTGTGACTATATTTTTATTCACCACATGATATGTGTTTTGCTTGGAGCATCATGTATGATTTGAGTCTTTGGTTTTTAGTTTACCACAATCATCTTTGCTGGACACACCTTTTGAGAGAGATACACATGAATCGGAATTTATTAGAATACTCTATGTGCTTCACTTATATCTTTTGAGCTAGATAGTTTTGCTCTAGTGCTTCACTTATATCTTTCTAGAGCATGGTGGTGGTTTTATTTTATAGAAATTATTGATCTCTCATGCTGCACTTATATTATTTTGAGAGTCTCTTAGAACAGCATGGTAATGTGCTTTGGTTATAAATTTAGTCCTAATATGATAGGCATCCAAGATGGGTATAGTAAAAACTTTCATATAAAGTGCACTGAATATTATGAGAAGTTTGATACTTGATGATTGTTTTGAGATATGAGGATGGTGATATTAGAGTCATGCTAGTAGAGTAGTTGTAAATTTGAGAAATACTTGTGTTGAGGTTTGCAAGTCACGTAGCATGCACGTATGGTAACCGTTGTGTTACAAATTTGAAGCATGAGGTATTTCATTGATTGTCATCCTTTGTGTGGAGGTCGGGATCGCGTGATGGTTAACTCCTACCAACCCTTCCCCTAGGAGCATGCGTGTAGTACTTTGTTTTGATGACTTGTAGATTTTTGCAATAAGTATGTGAGTTCTTTATAACTAATGTTGAGTCCATGGATTATACGCACTCTCACCCTTCGACCATTGCTAGCCTCTCTTGTACCGCGTAACTTTCGCCGGTTCCATACACCCACCATATACCTTCCGCAAAACAGCCAAAATACCTACCTATCATGGCATTTCCATAGCCATTCCGAGATATATTGCCATGCAACTTTCCACCGTTCCGTTCTATGACACACTTCATCATTCTCATATTGCCATGCATGATCATGTAGTTGACATCGTATTTGTGGCTAGGCCACCATGCATAATATTTCATACATGTCACTCTTGATTCATTGCACATCCTGGTGAACCACCGGAGGCATTCATATAGAGTCATACTTTGTACTACTATCGAGTTGTAAGTAAATAAAAGTGTGATGATCATCATTATTAGAGCATTGTACCAAAGAAAAAAAAAGGCCAAAGAAAAAAGAAAGGCCCAAAAAAGAAAAAAAGGAGAAAAAAGAAAAGAAAAGAAAACAAGGGACAATGCTACTATCTTTTTCCACACTTGTGCTTCAAAGTAGCACCATGATCATCTCTTGTTTTGTCACTTTCATATACTAGTGGGAATTTTCATTATAGAACTTGGCTTGTATATTCCAACGATGGGCTTCCTCAAATGCCCTAGGTCTTCGTGAGCAAGCAAGTTTGATGCACACCCACTTAGTTTCTTTTGTTGAGCTTTCATACATTTATAGCTCTAGTGCATCCGTTGCATGGCAATCCCTACTCACTCACATTGATATCTATTGATGGGCATCTCCATAGCCCATTGATACGCCTAGTTGATGTGAGACCATCTTCCTCTTTTGTCTTCTCCACAACCACCACTCTATTCCACCTATAGTTCTATATCCATGGGTCACGCTCATGTATTGCGTGAAAGTTGAAAAAGTTTGAAAAAATTTAAGTATGAAACAATTGCTTGGCTCAAACCGATGTTGTGCATGATTTGAGTATTTTGTGTGACGAAGATGGAGCATAGCCAAACTATATGATTTTGTAGGGATGAACTTTCTTTGGCCATGTTATTAAAAAAAATGATTGCTTTGTTAGTATGCTTGAAGTATTATTATTCTTATGTCAATATTAAACTTTTGTCTTGAATATTTCGGATCTGAACATTCATGCCACAATAAAGAAATTACATTGAGAATTATGTTGGGTAGCATTCCACATGAAAAATTCTGTTTTATCATTTACCTACTCGAGGACAAGCAGGAATTAAGCTTGGGGATGCTTGATACATCTCCAACGTATCTATAATTTTTGATTGTTCCATGCTATTATATTATCTGTTTTGGATGTTTAATGGGATTTATTGTACGCTTTTGTATTTTTTTGGGGACTAACCTACTAACCCAAGGCCCAATGCAAATTGTTGTTTTTTGCCTATTTCAGTGTTTCGTTGAAAAGGAATTTCAAACGGACTCCAAACGGAATGAAACCTTTGGAAAGTCATTTTTGGAACAATATCAACACAGAAGACTTGGAGTACACGACAGGAAGCGAATGAGACGGCCACGAGGGCAGGGGCGCGCCCAGGGGGTAGGCGCGCCCCACCCTTGTGGGCCCCTCGTGGCTCCCCTAATGTGCCTCTTCCTCCTATATATGCCTACACCCTGAAACCATCGGGGAGCACCACGAACCCCTAATTACACCGCCGCAACCTTCTGTACCCGAGAGATCCCATCTTGGGGCCTGTTCCGGAGCTCCGCCGCAGGGAGCATCGATCACGGAGGGCTTCTACATCAACACCATAGCCTCTCCGATGAGTTGTGAGTAGTTTACCACGGACCTTCGGGTTCATAGTTATTAGCTAGATGGCTTCTTCTCTCCCTTTGGATCTCAATACAAAGTTCTCCTTGATCTTCTTGGAGATATATTCGTTGTAATTCTTTTTGCAGTGTGTTTGTCGAGATCCGATGACTTGTGGGTTTATGATCAAGATTATCTATGAACAATATTGGATTCTTTTCTGAAATATTTTATGCATGATTAAATATCCTTGCAAGTCTCTTTGAATTATTGGTTTGGTTTGGCCTACTAGATTGGTAGTTCTTGCAATGGGAGAAGTGCTTGGCTTTGGGTTCGATCTTTTGGTGTCATGTCCCAGTGACAGCAGGGGCAGCAAGGCACGTATTGTATTGTTGCCATCGAGGATAAAAAGATGGGGTTTATATCATATTGCTTGGGTTTATCCCTCTACATCATGTCATCTTGCCTAACGCGTTACTCTGTTCTTATGAACTTAATACTTTAGATGCATGCTGGATAGCAGTGGATGTGTGGAGTAATAGTAGTTGATGCAGAATCATTTCGGTCTACTTGTCACAGACGTGATGCCTATATACAATGATCATGCCTAGATATTCTCATAACTATGCTCTTTTCTATCAATTGCTCGACAGTAATTTGTTCATCCACCGTAGAAATCTGCTATCATGGGAGAAGCCACTAGTCCAACCTATGGCCCCCGGGTCTATCTTTTATCATATTAGTTTCCCGTCAACTTGCCAATTTCTGTCACCGTTGTTTTACTTTGAATTCTTTACTTTTAATCTATATCAAAAATACCAAAAATATTATCTTATCATCCCTATCAGATCTCACTTTTGTAAGTGACCGAGAAGGGATTGACAACCCCTTTATCACGTTGGCCGCAAGGTTCTTATTTGTTTGTGCAGGTATGAGGGACTCGCGCATGGTCTCCTACTGGATTGATACCTTGGTTCTCAAAAACTGAGGAAATACTTACACTACTGTGCTGCATCACCCTTTCCTCTTCGAGGGAAAACAACGCAAGCTCGAGAAGTAGCATATTGAAATACCTACAAGCATATGTTCCTCTCTCATAATAATTTTCAGTAGCATCATGAATGAATTCGAGAATATAACCATCACATAAAGCATTCTTTTCATGATGCAAAAGCATAGAAATTTTGCTACTCTCCACATAAGCAAATTTATTCTCATGAATAGTGGTGGGAGCAAACTCAACAAAATAACTATCATGAGATTGAAAATTAAAGTCATGATGACAAGTTTCATGGTTATCATTATTCAATGTAGCATACATGTCATCATCATAATCATCATAGATAGCAAGTTTGTTATCATAGTCAATTGAAACATCCTCCAAAGTAGTGGATTCATCACTAAATAAAGTCATGACCTCTCCAAATCCACTTTTATCAATATAATCATCATAAATAGGAGGCATGCTATCATCATAATAAATTTTCTCATCAAAACTAGGGGAACTAAAAATATCATCTTCATCAAACATAGCATCCCCAAGCTTGTAGCTTTGCATATCATTAGCATCATGGATATTCAAAGAATTCCTACTAACAACATTGCAATCATGTTCATCATTCAAATATTTTGTGCCAAACATTTTCTTGACTTCTTCTTCTAACAATTGAACACAATTTTCCAATCCATCATTTTCAAGAAAGATATTATAAAGATGATCAATAGTATGATGCAACCTCAATTCCATTTTTTATAGTTTTCTTTTTATAAACCAAACTAGTAATAAAGCAAGAAACTAAAAAGATTTGATTGCAAGATCTAAATATATACCTTCAAGCACTCACCTCCCCGGCAACGGCTCTAAAAAAGAGCTCGATGTGTACTACGCAACTTTATTCTTGTAGACACATGTTGGGCCTCCAAGCGAAGAGTTTTATAGGATAGTAGCAATTTTCCCTCAAGTGGATGACCTAAGGTTTATCAATCTGTTGGAGGTGTAGGATGAAGATGGTCTCTCTCAAACAGCCCTGCAACCAAATAATAAAAAGTCTCTTGTGTCCCCAACACACAAAATACAATGGGAAATTGTATAGGTGCACTAGTTCGGCGAAGAGATGGTGATACAAGTGTAATATGGATAGTAGATATGAGTATCTGTAGTGCGAACAATAAAAAATAGCAAGGTAGCAAGTAACAAAAGTGAGCACAAACGGTATTGTAATGATGGAAAACCAGGCCTAGGGTCCATACTTTCACTAGTGCAATCTCCCAACAGTGCTAATATAATTGGATCATATAACCACCCCTCAACGTGCGATGAAGAATCACTCAAAAGTTCCTATCTAGCGGAGAACATAAGAAGAAATTGTTGGTGGGGTACGAAACCACCTAAAAGTTATTCTTTCCGATCAATCTTTCCAAGAGTTCGTACTAAAATAACACAAAGTTACCCTTTTCGATCGATCTATCCAAGAGTTCGTACTAGAATAACACAAGGTTATATTTTCTGATCGATCTTTCAAGAGTTCATACTAAGATAACACAAAGTTATCCTTACCGATCGATCTATCAAGAGTTCGTACTAAGATAACACCAACACATATTCAGATTTGTAATACACAATCCAACACAAAGAACCTCGAAGAGTGACCCAAGATTTCTACCGGAGAAAGAAAGACAAGAACGTGCATCAACCCCTATGCATAGATTACCCCAATGTCACCGTGGGAATCCGCAAGTTGAGTGCCAAAACATATATCAAGTGAATCAATACGCTACCCCATTATCACCACGAGTATTCAATTGCAAGACATATATCAAGTGTTCCCAAATCCATAAAAGTATTCAATCCAAAGAAATCTCAAAGGGAAAACTCAATTCATCACAAGATAGAGAGGAAAAACACCATATGATCCGACTACATTAACAGAGCCCGCGATACATCAAGATTGTCCATATCAAGAACACGAGAGAGAGAGAGAGAGAGAGAGAGAGAGAGAGAGAGAGAGATTAAACACATATCTACTTGTACAAACCCTCAGCCCCGAGGGTGGACTACTCCCTCCTCATCATGGTGGCTGTCGGGATGATGAAGATGGCCACCGGTGACAATTTCGCCCTCCGTCGGAGTGCCAGAAAGGGCTCTAGGTTGGATCTCGTGGAGTACAGAGCCTTGCGGCGGCAGAACTTCTGATCTAGGTCTACCCTGAAGGGTTTCGGAATATTTGTGAATTTATAAGGTAAAGAGGCGGTGCGGGAGGCCACCGAGGTGGGCACAACCCACCTAGGCGCGCCAGGGGGGGCTGGCACGCCATGGTGGGTTGTGCCCCCCTCGGGGCACCCCCCAAGTGCAGCTTCAGCCCATTTGGTGTCTTTTGGCACATAAAAAAACTCCAAAAAGTTTCGTGGTCTTTGGACTCCATTTGATATTGATTTCATGCGATGTAAAAAACATGCCGAAAACATCAAGTAGCACTTGGCACTATGTCAATAGGTTAGTCCCAAAAAATGATACAAAATGACTATAAAATGATCGTAAAACATCCAAGAATGATAATATAACAACATGGAACAATACAAAATTATAGATACATTGGAGACGTATCAGCTATCCACTTTTATTATCTTGCAAAGTACTTCTAGTTTTATTCTTGCAAAGTAGTTCTAGCATCACACCTACAAAATAGTTTCATACTTGTTTCCGGTAAAGCAGACGTTAAGCATGCATAGATTTGTATCGGTGGTTGATAGAATTTGAGGGAATATTTGTTCTACCTTTAGCTCTTCGTTGGGTTCGACACTCTTACTTATCGAAAAAGGCTACAAACGATCCCCTATACTTGTGGGTTATCATGTCCATATCCTACTCATGCTGATATCCAATGTCTATTATGAAGGAAATATGCCCAAGAAGCAATAATAAAGTTGTTATTTATATTTCCTTATATCATGATAAATGTTTATTATTCATGCTAGAATTGTATTAACCGGAAACTTAGTACATGTGTGAATACATAGACAAAACAGAGTGTCCCTAGTATGCCTCTACTAGACTAGCTCATTGATCAAACATGGTTATGTTTCCTAACCATAGACATGAGTTGTCATTTGATCAACGGGATCATATCATTAGGAGAATGATGTGATGGACAAGACCCATCCGTTAGCTTAGCACTATGATCGTTTAGTTTTACTGCTATTGCTTTCTTCATGACTTATACATGTTCCTATGACTATGAGATTATGCAACTCCCGAATACCATAGGAACACCTTGTGTGCTATCAAACGTCACAACATAACTGGGTGATCATAAAGATGCTCTACAGGTGTCTCCGAAAGTGTTCGTGGTGTTGGCATAGATCAAGACTAGGATTTGTCACTCCGAGTGTCGGAGAGGTATCTCTGGGCCCTCTCGGTAATGCACATCATAATAAGCCTTGCAAGCAAAAGACAAATGAGTTAGTCACGAGATGATGTATTACGGAATGAGTAAAGAGACTTGCCGGTAACGAGATTGAACTAGGTATAGAGATACCGACGATCGAATCTCGGGCAAGTAACATACCAATGACAAAAGGAACAACGTACGTTGTTATGCGGTTTGACCGATAAAGATCTTCGTAGAATATGTAGGAGCCAATATGAGCATCCAGTTTCCGCTATTGGTTATTGACCGGAGATGAGTCTCGGTCATGTCTACATAGTTCTCGAACCCGTAGGGTCCGCACGCTTAACGTTTGATGACGATCGGTATTATGAGTTTATGAGTTTTGATGTACCGAAGGAGTTCGGAGTCCCGGATGAGACCGGGGACATGACAAGGAGTCTCGAAATGGTCGAGACGTAAAGATTGATATATTGGACGACTATATTCGGACATCGGAAAGGTTCCGAGTGATTTGGGTATTTTTCAGAGTATATGGGCCTTATTGGGCCATACGGGAATAGAGGAGAAATGCCAAAAGGAAGGAGGCGCGCGCCTCCCCTCTGGTCCGAATTGGACAAGGGGTGCAGCCCCCTTTTCCTTCTCCCTCCCCACCTCTTTCCTTCTCTCCTACTCCGGAAAGGAAAGGGGAATCCTACTAGGACTTGGGAGTCCTAGGTTGACTCCCCACACTTGGCGCGCCCCCTCTAGGGCCGGCCTCTCCCTTGCTCCTTTATATACGGGGGCAGGGGCACCCTAGGACACACAAGTTGAATTGTTTTAGCCGTGTGCGGTGCCCCCCTCCACGGAAACACACCTCGGTTATAAAGTTGCAGTGCTTAGGCGAAGCCCTGCGCCGGTAGATACATCATATCCGTCACCACAACGTCGTGCTGACGAAACTATCCCGTGAAGCTCAACTGGATCAAGAGCTCGTGGGACGTCATCAAGCTGAACGTGTGCTGAACGCGGAGGTGTCGTACGTTCGGTGCTTGATCGGTTGGATCGCGAAGAAGTTCGACTACATCAACCGCGTCACTTGACGCTTCCGCTCCCGGTTTACGAGGGTACGTAGACACACTCTCCCCTCTCGTTGCTATGCATCTAGTAGATAGATCTTGCGTGATCGTTGGAAAATTTAAAAATACTACGTTCCCCAACAGTGGCATCATGAGCCAGGTCTATGCGTAGATGATATGCACGAGTAGAACATAATGAGTTGTGGGCAATACTAGTCATACTGCTTACCAGCATGTCATACTTTGCTTCGGCCGTATTGTGAGATGAAGCGGCCCAGACCGACATTACGCGTACGTTACGCGAGACTGGTTTCACTGTTATGAGCACTCGTTGCTTAAAGGTGACTGGTGGGTGTCCGTCTCTCTCACTTTAGCTGAATCGAGTGTGGCTACGCCCGGTCCTTGTGAAGGTTAAAACAGCACATACTTGACGAAACATCGTTGTGGTTTTATATGCGTAGGTAAGAACGGTTCTTGCTAAGCCCGTAGCAGCCACGTAAAACTTGCAACAACAAAGTAGAGGACGTCTAACTTGTTTTTGCAGGGCATGTTGTGATGTGATATGGTCAAGACATGATGAGATATACGGTTTTGTATGAGATGATCATGTTTTGTAAAGTTATCGGCAACTGGCAGGAGCCATATGGTTGTCACTTTATTGTATGACATGCAATCGCCATGTAATTGCTTTACTTTATCACTAAACGGTAGCGATAGTCGTAGAAGCAATAGTTGGCGAGACGACAACGATGCTACGATGGAGATCAAGGTGTCGCGCCGGTGACGAAGGTGATCATGACGGTGCTTTGGAGATGGAGATCGAAAGCACAAGATGATGATGGCCATATCATGTCACATATTTTGATTGCATGTGATGTTTACCTTATTATGCTTCTTATTTTGCTTAGAACGACGGTAGCATTATAAGATGATCCCTTATTAAATTTCAAGGTATAAGTGTTCTCCCTGAGTATGCACCGTTGCGAAAGTTCGTCGTGCTGAGACACCACGTGATGATCGGGTGTGATAAGCTCTACGTTCAAATACAACGGGTGTAAGCCAGTTTTGCACACGCAGAATACTCGGGTTAAACTTGATGAGCCTAGCATATGCAGATATGGCCTCGGAACACTGGAAACCGAAAGGTTGAGCGTGAATCATATAGTAGATATGATCAACATAAGATGTTCACCATTGAAACTACTCCATCTCACGTGATGATCGGACATGGTTTAGTTGATTTGGATCACGTGATCATTTAGATGACTAGAGGGATGTCTATCTAAGTGGGAGTTCTTAAGTAATATGATTAAATTGAACTTTATTTTATCATGAACTTAGTCCTCGTAGTATTAGCATATCTATGTTGTAGATCAATAGCTCACGATGTTGCTCCCCGTTTATTTTTTATATGTTCCTAGAGAAAACTAAGTTGAAAGATGTTAGTAGCAATGATGCGGAATTGTTCCATGATCTGAGGATTATCCTCATTGATGCACAGAGAATTATGTCCTTGATGCACCGCTAGGTGACAGACCTATTGCAGGAGTAGATGTAGACGTTATGAACGTTTTGACAAAAGCTCGGTATGATGACTACTTGATAGTTTAAGTGCACCATGCTTTAGGGCTTAGAACCGGGACTTCAAAAACATTTTGAACGCCACGGAGCATATAAGATGTTCCAAGAGTTGAAATTAGTATTTCATACTCATGCCCGTGTCGAGAGGTATAAGACTTCTAACAGTACTTTGCCTACAAGATGGAGGAGAATAGCTCAACCAGTGAGCATGTGCTCAGATTGTCTGGGTACTACAATTACTTGAATCAAGTGGGAGTTAATCTTCCAGATAAGATAGTAATTGACAAAGTTCTCTAGTCACTATCACCAAGTTAGTAGAACTTGGTGATGAACTATAATATGCAAGGGATGACGAAAGGAATTCCCGAGCTCTTCGCGATGCTGAAGTCGGCGAAGGTAGAAATCATGAAAAAGCATCAAGTGTTGATGGTTAACAAGACCACTTGTTTCAAGTAAAGGGCAAAGGGATAGAAGGGGAACTTCAAGAAGAATGACAAGCAAGTTGTCACTCCCGTGAAGAAACCCAAAGCTAAAACTCAAGCCTGAAACTAAGTGCTTCTACTGCAAAGGAAATGGTCACTAGAAGTGGAACTGCCCTAGATACTTGGCGGATAAGAAGGATGGCAAAGTGAACAAAGGTATATTTTGATATACAGATTATTGATGTGTACATTACCAGTGTTCATAGCAACCCCTGGGTATTTGATACTGGTTCAGTTGCTAAAATTAGTAACTCAAAACGAGAATTGCAGAATGAACATAGACTAGTTAAAGGTGAAGTGACGATGTGTGTTGGAAGTGGTTCCAAGATTGATATGATCATCATCGCACACTCCCTATACTTTCAGGATTAGTGTAAAACCTAAATAAATGTTATTTGGCATTTGCGTTGAGCATGAATATGATTTGATCATATTTGTTGCAATACGGTTATTCATTTAAAGTCATAGAATAATTGTTATTCTGTTTACATGAATAAATCCTTCGATGGTCATACACCCAATGAAAATAGTTTGTTGGATCTCGGTCGTGGTAATACACATATTCATAATATTGAAGCCAAAAGATGCAAGGTTAATAATGATAGTGCAACTTATTTGTGGCACTGCCGTTTAGGTCATAATGGTGTAAAGCGCATGAAGAAACTCCATAGTGATGGACTTTTGGAATCACTTGATTATGAATCACTTGGTGCTTGCGAACCATGCCTCATGGGCAAGATGACTAAAACTCCGTTCTCCGGAACAATGGAGCGAGCAACAGATTTGTTGGAGATCATACATACAGATGTATGTGGACCAATGAGTGTTGAAGCTCGCGGCGGGTATCGTTATTTTCCGACCTTCACTGATGATTTGAGCAGATATGGGTATATCTACTTAATGAAGCACAAGTCTGAAACATTTGAAAAGTTCGAAGAATTTCAGAGTGAAGTGGAGAATCATCGTAATAAGAAAATAAGAGTTTCTACGATATGATCGTAGAGGTAAAATATTTGAGTTAGCGAGTTTGACCTTCAGTAAAAACAATGTGAAATAGTTTCACTACTCACGCCACCTGGAACACCACGGTGTAATGGTGTGTCCGAACGTCATATCCGTACTTTATTAGATATGGTGCGATCGATGATGTCTCTTACCGATCTACCACTATCGCTTTTGGGGTTATGCATTAGAGACAGCTACATTCACGTTAAATAGGGCACCATCTAAATTCGTGGAGATGACACCGTATGAACTGTGGTTTGACGAGAAACCTAAGCTGTCATTTCTTTAAGTTTGGGACTGCGATGCTTATGTGAAAAAGTTTCAACATGATAAGCTCGAACTCAAATCGGAAAAGTAAATCTTCATAGGATACCCAAAAGAAACTGTTGGGTACACCTTCTATCACAGATCCGAAGGCAAGGTCTTTGTTGCTAAGAATGGATCCTTTCTAGAGAAGGAGTTTCTCTTGAAAGAAGTGAGTGGGAGGAAAGTAGAACTTGATGAGGTAACTGTACCTTCTCCCGAATTGGAAAGTGGAACATCACAGAAACTAGTTCCAGTGATTCCTACACCAATTAGTGAGGAAGCTAATGATGATGATCATGAAACTTCAGATCAAGTTTCTGCTGAATTTCGTAGATCAACCAGAGTTCATTCCGCATCAGAGTGGTACGGCAACCCGGTTCTGGAAGTCATGCTACTGGACCATGATGAACCTACGAACTATGAGGAAGCGATGATGAGCCCAGATTCCGCAAAATGGCTTGAGGCCATGAAATCTGAGATGGGATCCATGTATGGGAACAAAGTGTGGACTTTGGTTGACTTGCCCAATGGTCGGCAAGCCATCGAAAATAAATGGATCTTCAAGAGGAAGACTGACGCTGACGGTAATGTTACTGTTTACAAAGCTCGACTTGTTGCGAAAGTTTTTCAACAAGTTCAAGGAGTTGACTACGATGAGACTTTCTCACCCGTAGCGATGCTTAAGTCTGTCCGAATCATGTTAGCAATTGCCGCATTTTATGAAATCTGGAAAATGGATAACAAAACTGCATTCTTTAATGGATTTATTAAAGAAGACTTGTATATGATGCAACCAGAAGGTTTTGTCAATCCTAAAGGTGCTAACAAAATGTGCAAGCTCCAGCGATCCATCTATGGACTGGTGCAAGCATCTCGGAGTTGGAATATACGCTTTGATAAGTTGATCAAAGCATATAGATTTATACAGACTTGCGGTGAAGCCTATATTTACAAGGAGTGCGAGCACTACAACCTTTTTGATAAGTATATGTGAATGATATATTGTCGATCGGAAATGATGTAGAATTTTCTGGAAAGCATAAAGGAGTGTTTGAAAGGAGTTTTCCAAAGAAAGACCTTGGTGAAGCTGCTTACATATTGGGCATCAAGATCTATAGAGATAGATCAAGGCGCTTGATAAGACTTTCGATGAGTACATACCTTGATAAGATTTTGAAGTAGTTCAAAATGGATCAGTCAAAGAAGGAGTTCTTTCCTGACTTGTAAGGTGTGAAGTTGAGTAAGACTCAAAGCCAGACCATGATAGAAAAATATAGAGAGAATGAAAGTCATTCCCTATGCCTCAGCCATAGGTTCTATAAAGTATGCCATGCTGTGTACCAAACATGTTGTGTACCTTGCCATGAGTTTGTCAAGGGGGTACAATAGTGATCCAGGAGTAGATAATTGTACAGCGGTCAAAATTATCCTTAGTAACTGGATGACTAAGGAAATGTTTCTCGATTATGGAGGTGATAAAGAGTTCGTCGTAAAGGGTTAGGCCGATGCAAGCTTTGACACTAAATCCAGATGACTCTAAGTATCAATCTGGATGCATATTGAAAGTGGGAGCAATTAGCTAGAGTAGCTCTATGCAGAGCATTGTAGACATAGAAATTTGCGAAATACATACGGATCTGAATGTGACAGACCCGTTGACTAAACTTCTCTCACAAGCAAAACATGATCACACCTTATTACTCTTGGGTATTAATCACATAGCGATGTGAACTAGATTATTGACTCTAGTAAACCCTTTCGGTGTTGGTCACATGGCGATGTGAACTATGGGTGTTATTCACATAACGATGTGAACTATCAGTATTAAATCACATGGCGATGTGAGCTAGATTATTGACTCTAGTGCAAGTGGGAGACTGAAGGAAATATGCCCTAGAGGCAATAATAAAGTTTTTATTTATATTTCCTTATATCATGATAAATGTTTAGTATTCATGCTAGAATTGTATTAACCGGAAACTTAGTACATGTGTAAATACATAGACAAAACATAGTGTCCCTAGTACGCCTCTACTAGACTAGCTCATTGATCAAAGATGGTTATGTTTCCTAACCATAGACATGAGTTGTCATTTGATCAACGGGATCACATAATTAGGAGAATGATGTGATGGACAAGACCCATCCGTTAGCTTAGCACTATGATCGTTTAGTTTTACTGCTATTGCTTTCTTCATGACTTATACATGTTCCTATGACTATGAGATTATGCAACTCCCGAATACCGTAGGAACACCTTGTGTGCTATCAAACGTCACAACGAAACTGGGTGATCATAAAGATGCTCTACAGGTGTCTCCGAAAGTGTTCGTGGTGTTGGCATAGATCAAGACTAGGATTTGTCACTCCGAGTGTCGGAGAGGTATCTCTGGGCCCTCTCGGTAATGCACATCATAATAAGCCTTGCAAGCAAAAGACTCATGAGTTAGTCACGAGATGATGTATTACGGAACGAGTAAAGAGACTTGCCGGTAATGAGATTGAACTAGGTATAGAGATACCGATGATCGAATCTCGGGCAAGTAACATACCAATGAAAAAAGGAACAACGTATGTTGTTATGCGGTTTGACCGATAAAGATCTTCGTTGAATATGTAGGAGCCAATATGAGCATCCAGGTTCCGCTATTGGTTATTGACCGGAGATGAGTCTCGGTCATGTCTACATAGTTCTCGAACCCATAGGGTCCGCACGCTTAACGTTTGATGACGGTCGGTATTATGAGTTTATGAGTTTTGATGTACCAAAGGAGTTCGGAGTCCCGGATGAGACCGGGGACATGACGAGGAGTCTCGAAATGGTGGAGACGTAAAGATCAATATATTGGACGACTATATTCGGACATCGGAAAGGTTCCGAGTGATTCGGGTATTTTTCGTAGTATATGGGCCTTATTGGGCCATACGGGAATAGAGGAGAAAGGCCAAAAGGAAAGAGGCGCGCGCCTCCCCTCTGGTCCGAATTGGACAAGGGGTGCAGCCCCCTTTTCCTTCTCCCTCTCCACCTCTTTCCTTCTCTCCTACTCTGGAAAGGAAAGGGGAATCCTACTAGGACTTGGGAGTCCTAGTAGGACTCCCCACACTTAGCGCGCCCCCTCTAGGGCCGGCCTCTCCCTTGCTCCTTTATATATGGAGGCAGGGGGGCACCCTAGGACACACAAGTTGAATTGTTTTAGCCGTGTGCGGTGCCCCCCTCCACAGAAACACACCTCGGTCATACCATTGCAGTGCTTAGGCGAAGCCCTGCGCCAGTAGATACATCATATCCGTCACCACGCCGTCGTGCTGACGAAACTATCCCGTGAAGCTCAACTGGATCAAGAGCTCGTGGGACGTCATCAAGCTGAAGTGTGCTGAACGCGGAGGTGTCGTACGTTCGGTGCTTGATCGGTTGGATCGCGAAGAAGTTCGACTACATCAACTGCTTCACTTGACGCTTCCGCTCCCGGTCTACGAGGGTACGTAGACACACTCTCCCCTCTCGTTGCTATGCATCTAGTAGATAGATATTGCGTGATCGTAGGAAAATTTTAAAATATTACGTTCCCCAACATATTATGCATAATGTATGTTCATGACCATTGTTGCTCTCTAGCTGGCCGTTTCCCAACCTACTTGCTAGCTTTCACTGTACTAAGCGGAAATACTGCTTGTGCATCAATTCCCATAACCCAAGTTATTCTAGATGAGTCCACCATACCTACCTATATGCGGTATTACCCTGACGTCCTAAGTAAATTTGCATGTGCCACCTCTAAAACTTCAAATAAACATCTTTTTTTGTGCTTGGATTATTCATAGAGTGACATGAGGTAGTCGGAATCTTCCATGCTAAGTGGGTTATTCTCATGACGAGTGTTCATTCACTTGTCCTTGCACAAGAGGGGCGGTAATAGGGATTCACAGTCCCAAATTCAAAACAAAAAAGACTTACAAATAATCAAACAAAAACTCCCATGGAGTAAAAACCTTTACTTTACGGCTTAGGAACCGCTACTAATGTGTTTAGCATGGATGATATTGATAACTGATGGTCGCGAAGTAAATATGAAGGGTGCATCTCTCAAAAGTACATTTACCTCTGTTTTAAAACCTTGACCTCTGGCACCTCTGCAGATCACTGCTTCCCTCTGCGAAGGGACTATCTATTTTCTTCTATGTCGAGTCATCACCTTCTCAAATAAGCGCCAGACCTGAGAGCAGTGTTGTCATCCTCATGCATTGTGTATAGTTAATGTTGGGTGTTACCATTACTAGATCTTCTCTACCATGAATTACAATGTTTAGTCGTTGCTTGAACTTCGGAGTTGCTCTGCATTTATGTTTTGCGGTCTCAGAAAGGGCTAGCAAGATACCACTGTTGTCATATTATATCATGGTTGTTTTAACAAAGTGTTGTCATTTGAGATATCTTATTATTTCCCTCTAGTTGTTTACGCTATTGATATGAGTTAATATAATTTTTAAGAGTTATTGTTGCCATGGTTAGTCATGATCTTTGCTGAAAACCTGGGTGTGACTTAAGCTTATTTATGTAAACAAGAGCAAAAGAGTTCGTAAAAGTTTTTCTTTTTCACTTTCAGTTTAGCAACTGAATTGCTTGAGGACAAGCAAAGGTTTAAGCTTGGGGGAGTTGATACGTCTCCATCGTATCTACTTTTCCTCTTGATTTGGACTCTAATTTGCATGATTTTAATGAAACCAACCCAGACTGACGTTGTTTCAGCAGAACTACCTTGGTGTTGTTTTTGTGCAGAAATAAAAGTTCTTGTATTGGAACAAAACTTTGCGAGGGTTTTTTAAGTAATAAAAGAAAATTACTGGAGCCAAGAACCACCGGAGGGGGGCACCTGGGTGGGCACAACCCACCAGGGCGCCCCCCTAGCGCGCCCAGGTGGGTTGTCCCCACCTGGTGGCCCCGCAGACCTCAACCATGATACTATAAATTCACATTTCCGGAGTAAAAAAATAACGAGGAAGAATTATCTCGTTTCGCGATACAGAGACGCCGCCACCTCTTGTTCTTCATCGAGAGGCCAGATCTGGAGTCCGTTTGGGGCTCCAGAGAGGGGAATCTTCGGTCTTCGTCATCACCAACCCTCCTCCATCGCCAATTCCATGATGCTCTCCACCAGGAGTGAGTAATTCCTTCGTAGGCTCGCTGGTCGGTGAGGAGTTGGATGAGATTCATCATGTAATTGAGTTAGTTTTGTTAGGGCTTGATCCCTAGTACCCACTATGTTCTCAGATTGATGTTGTTATGACTTTGCTATGCTTAATGCTTGACACTTTGGGCCCGGGTGCCATGATTTCAGATCTAAATCGTTTATGTTCTCACCATTATATCTATGTTCTAGATCCGATCTTGCAAGTCATGGTCACATACTACGTGTTATGATACGTAAACCCTGTAGTGACAATATGCGGGATACTTTTCGGTGATGATCGTAGTTTGAGGAATTCATGTATTCACTATGTGCTAATGCTTTGTTATGGTATTCTATTAAAAGGAGGCCTTAATATCTCTTAGTATCCTTATGGACCCCGCTGCCACGGGAGGGTAGGACAAAATATGTCATACAAGTTCTTTCCATAAGCACGTATGACTATTTACGGAATGCATACCTACATTACATTTATGAACCGGAGCTAGTTTTGTATCGCCCTAGGTTGTGACTGTTACATTATCAGTATCATCCTACAAATTGCCGATCCAATGCCTACGAATTTCGTACATATTGATCTTGCTAAGTTACTACTGTTGTTGTTACTATTGCTACTGCTACAAAATCACTGCTATCATAGTTACCGTTACTATTGCTGCTACCGTTACTATCTAAACTATCATACTACTATGCTACTAATCACTTTGCTATAGATACTTAATCTCCAGGTGTGGCTGAATTGACAATTCAGTTGCTAATACCTAAAAATATTCTTTGGCTCCCCTTGTCTCGAACCTATAAATTTGGGTTCAATACTCTACCCTCGAAAACTGTTGCGATCCCCTATACTTGTGGGTTATCATCATTATAATACGATCCCTTCACTAAATTTGAAGATAATAGTGTTCTCCCCGAGTATGCACCGTTGTTACTGTTCGTCGTTTCGAGTCACCACGTGATGATCGGGTGTTAGAGACTCTACGTTCACATACAAAGGGTGTAAGACAGTTTTACACACGCGGAATACTTGGGTTAAACTTGACGAGCCTAGCATGTACATACATGGCCTCGGAACACTGGAGACCGAAAGGTAGGACATGAGTCATATAGTAGATATGATCAACATAGTGATGTTCACCATTGATGACTACTCCATCACACGTGATGACCGGACATGGTTTAGTTGATTTGGATCATGTATCACTTGGTTAACATGAGGGATGTTAGTTTAAGTGAGAGTTCATTAGTAATTTGATTAATTCAACTTAATTTATCATGAACTTAGTCCTGATAGTATTTGCATATCTATATTGTAGATCAATGGCCCGTGCTACCGTTCCCTTGAATTTTAATGCGTTCCATAGAAAGCTAAGTTGAAAGATGATGGTAGCAACTACACAGACTGGGTCCGTAACCTGAGGATTATCCTCATTTCTGCACAAAAGAATTATGTCCTTGATGCACCGCTAGGTGACCCACCCGCTCCCGCTAACCTGGATGCTATGAACAACTGCCAAGCGCGAAGTACTGACTACTCTATAATTCAGTGTGCCATGATTTAGGGCTTAGAACCGGGACTTCAAAGATGTTTTGAATGTCATGGAGCATATGATATGTTCCAGGAGATGAAATTGATATTTCAAGCTAATGCCCGTGTTGATAGATATGAAGCCTCCAACAAGTTCTATAGCTGCAAGATGGAGGAGAATAGTTCTGTCAGTGCACACATACTCAAAATGTCTGGGTATCATAACCACTTGACTCAGTTAGGAATTTATCTTCCACCCGAGAGTGTTATTGACATAATTATTCAATCACTGACACCAAGCTAAAAAGGCTTTTTGATGAACTATAATATGCAAGGGATGGATAAGACAAATCCCGAGCTCTTCGTGATGTTGAAATCGGTAGAGGTAGAAATCAAGAAGGAGCATCAAGTGTTGATGGTTAACAAGGCCACTAGTTTCAAGAAAAAGGGCAAATGAAAGAAAGGGAACTTCAAGAAGATTGGCAAACAAGTTGCCGCTCCCATGAAGAAACCCAAAGCTGGTCCTAAGCCTGGAACTGAGTGCTTCTACTGCTAAGGGAGTGGTCACTGGAAGCGAAACTGCCCCAAGTATTTGGCTGATAAGAAGGATGGCGAAGTGAACAAATGTATATTTGGTATACATGTTATTGATGTGTTCCTTACTAGTGCTCGTAGCAGTGCCTGGGTATTTGATACTAGTTTGGGTGATCATATTTGTAACTCGAAACATGAGCTGTGGATTAAACGAAGATTGGCTAAGGATGAGGTGACAATGCGCGTCGGGAATGGTTCGAAGGTCGACGTGATCGTCGTCGGCACGCTACCTCTACATCTACCTTCGGGATTAGTTTTAGACCTAAATAATTGTTATTTGGTCCCTATGTTGATCATGAACATTATATCTAGATCTTGTTTGATGCAAGACGGTTACTCATTTAAGTCAGAGAATAATGGTTGTTCTATTTATATGAGCAATATCTTTTATGGTCATGCACCCTTAAGGAATGGTCTATTCTTATTGAATCTCGATCGTGGTAATACACATATTCATAAAATTGATGCCAAAAGATGCAAAGTTGATAATGATAGCGCAACATACTTGTGGCACTGCCATTTAGGTCATATTGGTGTAAAGTGCATGAAGAAACTTCATGCTGATGGACTTTTGGAATCACTTGATTATGAATCATTTGATACTTACGAACCATGCCTCATGGGCAAGATGACTAAAACTCCGTTCTTCAGAACAATGGAGCGAGCTAATGACTTATTGGAAATAATACATACCTATGTATGCGGTCTGATGAGTGTTGAAGCACGCGGCGGGTATCGTTATTTTATCACCTTCACAGATGATTTGGGTAGATATGGCTATATCTACTTGATGAAACACAAGTCTGAAACATTTGCAAGGTTCAAAGAATTTCATAGTGAAGTAAAGAATCATTATAACAAGAATATAAAGTTTCTATGATCCGATTGCAGAGGTGAATATTTGAGTTACGAGTTTGGTCTTCATTTGAAACACTGTGGAATAGTTTCACTTCTCACGCCACCTGGAACACCATAACGTAATGGTGTGTCCAAACGTCGTAGTCGTACTCTATTGGATATGGTGCGTTATATGATGTCTCTTACCGATTTTCCTTTATCATTTTGGGGTTATGCATTAGAGACAGCTGCATTCACGTTAAATAGGGCACTATCTAAATCCGTTGAGAGGACATCGTATGAACTATGGTTTGGCAAGAAACCAAAGTTGTCATTTCTTAAAGTTCGGGGTTGCGATGCTTATGTGAAAAGCTTCAGCCTGATAATCTCGAACCCAAATCGGAGAATTGTGTCTTCATAGGATACCCAAAAGAAACTGTTCGGTACACCTTCTACCACAGATTCGAAAGCAAGATTTTTGTTGCTAAAATGGGTCCTTTCTAGAGAAAGAGTTTCTCTCGAAATAAGTGAGTGAGTGGAAAGTAGAATTTGATGAGGTAATTGTACCTTCGCTCGAATTGCAAAGTAGATCAGTAGAGAAAACCATTACCATGATGCCTACACCAACTAGAGAAGAAGCTAATGGTAATGATCATGAAACTTCGGATCAAGTTACTACCGAACCTTGAAGGTCGACCAGAGCACGTACTGCACCAGAGTGGTACGGTAACCCTGTCCAGGAGGTCATGTTGTTAGACAACGACGAACCTTCGAACTATGAAAAATCTATGATGAGCCCAGATTCCGAAAAATTGCTTGATACCATGAAATCTGAGATAGGATCCATGTATGAGAACAAAGTATGAACTTTGGTGGACTTGCCCGGTGATCGGAAAGCCACGGAGAATAAATGGATCTGCAAGAAGAAGATTGACAGATGGTAATGTTACCGTCTACAAAGCTTGACTTGTCGCAAAAGGTTTTTGACAAGTTCAAGGAGTTGACTACAATGAGACTTTCTTACCCGCAGCGATGCTTAAGTATATCCAAATCATGTTAGCAATTGTCGCATTTTATGATTATCAAATCTGGCAAATGGATGTCAAAATTGCATTCCTTAATGGGTATCTAAAAGAAGAGTTGTATATGATACAACCAGAAGGTTTTGTCGATCCTAAAGGTGCTAACAAAGTGTGCAAGCTCCAGTGATCCATCTAGATTAGTGCAAGCATCTCGGAGTTGGAATAGACGCTTTGATAAGGTGATCAAAGCATATGGTTTTATACAGACTTATGGTGAAGCCTATTTTTACAAGAAAGTGAGTGCGAGCTCTGTAGCATTTCTGATATTATATGTGGATGACATATTGTTCATTGGAAATGATGTAGAATTTCTAGATAGCATAAAAGGATACTTGAATAAGAATTTTTCAATGAAAGGCATCAGTGAAGCTACTTATATATTAGGCATCAAGATCTATAGAGATAGATCAAGACACTTAATAGGACTTTCACAGAGCACTTACCTTGACATTGTTTTGAAGAAGTTCAAAATGGATCAGTCAAAGAAAGGGTTCTTGCCTGTGTTACAAGGTGCGAAATTGAGTTAGACTCAATGCCCGACCACTACAGAAGATAGAGAGAAAATGAAAGTGATTCCCTATGACTCAGCCATTGGTTCTATCATGTATGCTATGCTGTGTACCAGACCTGATGTGTGCCTTGCCATAAGTTTGGTAGGGAGGTACTAAAGTAATCCAGGAGTGGATCACTGGACAACGGTCAAGAACATCATGAAGGACGAAGGATATGTTTCTCATTTATGGAGGTGACGAAGAGCTCGTCGTGAAGGGATACGTCGATGCTAGCTTCGACACAAATATGGATGACTCTAAGTCATAGACCGAATACGTATTTATATTGAATGGTGGTGCTGTCAGTTGGTGCTGTTCCAAGCAGAGCGTCGTGGCGGGATCTACGTGTGAAGCGGAGTACATAGCTGCTTCGGAAGCAGCACATGAAGGAGTCTGTATGAAGGAGTTCATATCCGGTCTAGGTGTAATACCTAGTGCATTGGGTCCAATGACAATCTTTTGTGACAACACTGGAGCAATTGCCTTGGCAAAGGAATCCAGGTTTCACAAGAGAACAAAATACATCAAGAGACTCTTCAACTCCATTCGTGAAAAGGTCAAGGATGGAGACACAAAAAATTTCAAAGTACATTTGGATCTGAATGTTGCAGACCGGTTGACTAAGTCTCTTCCATGGGAAAAACATGATCAGCACCAAGACTTCACGGGTGTTAGATTCATTACAATGTAATCTAGATTATTAAATCTAGTGCAAGTGGGAGACTGATGAAAATATGCCCTAGAGGCAATAATAAAGTTGTTATTATTTTATATTTCCTTATTCACGATAAAGGTTTATTATTCATGCTAGAATTGTATTGATCGAAAACCTAAATACATGTGTGAATACATAAACAAATATCGTGTCCCTAGCAAGCCTCTACTAGACTAGCTCGTTAATCAAAGATGGTTAAGGTTTCATAACCATGGACATGAGTTGTCATTTGATAACAGGATCACATCATTATGAGAATGATGTGATGGAAAAGACCCATCCGTTAGCTTAACATTTGATCCTACAGTTTAATGCTACTGCTTTCATGTATGTCAAATACATATTCCTTAGACTATGAGATCATGCAACTCCTGGATACCGGAGGAATGCCTTGTGTGTTATCAAATGTCAAAACATAATTGGGTGATTATGAAGATGCTCTACAGGTATATCCGATGGTGTTTTGTTGGGTTGGCATGAATAGAGATTAGGATTTGTCACTCTGAGTATCAAAGAGGTATCTCTGGGCCCTCTTGGCAATAGACATCATAATAAGCCTTGCAAGCAAATGACTAATTAAGTTAGTCTCGGGATGATGTATTAAGGAACGAGTAAAGATACTTTCCGGAAACGAGATTGAACTAGTTATAGAGATATCGACGATCGAATCTCGGGCAAGTAACACACAGACGGACAAAGGGAATTATGTGTATTGTCATAATGGTTCGACCGATAAAGATCTTCGTAGAATATGTAGGAGACAATATGGGCATCAAGTTCCGCTATTGGTTATTGACCGGATAGGTGTCTCGGTCATGTCTACACTGTTCTCGAACCCGTAGGGTCCGCTCGCTTAACGTTCGTTGATGATATAGTATTATATGAGTTATGTGATTTGGTGATCGAATGTTGTCCAGAGTCGCGAATGAGATCACAGACATGACGAGGAGTCTCGAAATGGTCGAGAGGTAAAGATTGATATATAGGACGATGGTATTCTGATACGTCTCCAATGTATCTACTTTTCCTAACGCTTTTCCTCTTGTTTGTGACTCTAATTTGCATGATTTGAATGAAACTAACTCTGGACTGACGTTGTTTTTAGTAGAACTACCATGGTGTTATTTTTGTGCAGAAATAAAAGTTCTCGGAATGGTACGAAAATTTGCGAGGATTTTTTATATAATAAAAAAATACTGGAGCCAAGAACCAACGGAGGGGGGCACCTGAGTGGGCACAACCCACCAGGGTGTGCCACCCCCTCCTGGCGTGCCCAGGTGGGTGGTCCCCACCTGCTGGCCCCGTAGACACCAACCCTGATACTATAAATTCATAATCGCTGAGAAAATTTGGGAGAAAGAATTATCGCGATCTACGAGACAGGGCAGTCGCCACCTCCTGTTCATCCTCGGGAGGACAGATCTGGAGTCCGTTTGGGGCTCCAGCGAGGGGGGTCTTCATTATACGTCATCACCAACCCTTATCCATCGCCAATTCCATGATGCTCCCCACGAGGAGTGAGTAATTCCTTCGCAGGCTTGCTGGTTGGTGAGGAGTTGGATGTGATTCATCATGTAATCTAGTTAGTTTTTGTTAGGGCCGATCCCTAGTATCCACTATGTTCTAAGATTGATGTTGCTATGACTTTGCCATGCTTAATTCTTGTCACTTTGGGCCCGGGTGCCATGATTTCAGATCTGAACCGTTTATGATATTATCATTATATTGATGTTTTAGATTCGTTCTTGCAAGTTAGTCACCTACTACGTGTTATGACCCGGCAACCCCGGAGTGACAATAACCGGAACCACTCCCGGTGATGACCTTAGTTTGAGGAGTTCATGTATTCACCATGTGTTAATGCTTTGTTCCGATTGTCTATTAAAAGGAGGCCTTAATATCCCTTAGTTTCCAATGTGGACCCCGCTGCCACGAGAGGGTCGGACAAAATATGTCATGCAAGTTCTTTACATAAGCACGTATGACTATTTACGGAATACATGCCTACATTATATTTATGAACTAGAGCTAGTGCCGTATCGCCCTAGGTTATGACTGTCACATGATGACTATCATCCAACAAATTGTCGATCCAATGCCTGCGAATTTATCCTATATTGTTCTTGCTAAGTTACTACTGCTATCGTTACTGCTACACTTGCTACAAAACTACTGCTACCATTGTTACTGTTACTATTGCTACTATCACTACTATCAAAACTATCATATTACTATGCTACTGATCACTTTGCTGCAGATAATTAATCCCAGTTGTGGTTGAATTGACAACTCGGCTGCTAATACTTGCAAATATTCTTTGGCTCCCCTTGTGTCGAATCTATAAATATACTTCTGGGTTATCAAGACCCTTTTCTGGCGTCGTTGCCGGGGAACATAGCTATATTTGTTGAGTCACTTGGGATTATTATCAATCTATCACTATGAAGAATCTGAAGGATGCTAAGACTAAGATTTATCCCTCTAATAAGAGGGGAGGTAAGGAACTGCCATCCAGTTCTGCTTTAGATTCACCCTCTGTTATAAGTAAACTTGCAACACCACAACATGATATTACTCCTGATATGTCGCAAGTTATAGATGATGCTACATGTGTTATGAATGATACCTATGATGATGCTAGTACCTTGCATGATGATGATGTGCCACTTGTTGACTTTCTTTATGAACAAATTACTAGAGTAAGACAACATGATGTTGTTGAATCTGATGATGTGCTTGAAACTGAAATTTCGTAAACACCTGCTAGAACTAGCCTCTTAGATATGAATTGCCTAAGGTACCCGACGGTTTTGTTATGAGTGAGGAAACAACTACATATATTCTTGCTTGTAATGATGGAGATGATCTAGAAAAATTATTATGCAAGTATAAAGAAAAGTCTCTAAATGCTAGAATGAAATATGATCCTTAGTTTGCTACCTCACCAATATTTATTTATGATAAGGATTATGAATTCTCTATTGACCCAGAGTTAACCACTTTGGTTGAATCTGATCCTTTCCATGGTTATGAAACTGAAACTTTTGTGGCACGTCTCACTAAGCTAAATGACATAGCCACCCTTTTTACTCATGATGAGAAAACCCGTTACTACTATATTCTTAAATTATTTCCATTCTCATTAAAGGGTGATGCTAAAGCTTGGTACAATACTCTTACTCCTGGTTGTGTGCGTAGTCCCCGGGATATGATTTATTACTTCTCTGAAAAATATTTTCCTGCTCATAAGAAACAAGCTGCCTTATAGGAAATTTTTAACTTTGTGCAAATTAAAGAAACAAGCTTGGGGAGGCTTTGCTAGTTACTTAATGCTTTGCCTGATCATCCTCTTAAGAAAAATGAAATACTTGATATCTTCTATAATGGACTAACCGATGCTTCTAGGGACTACCTAGATAGTTTTGCTGGTTGTGTTTTCAGGGAATGGACCATTGGAAAAGATGAGGAATTATTGAATAACATGTTGAAAATTTATGATGATTGGACTCTTCAGGAACCACTACCTAAGCCTACTCATAAGAAGAGGGGTATATTATATCTCAGTCCTGAAGATATGCAAGAGGCAAAGAAATCTATGAAGGAAAAAGGTATTGAAGCCGAGGATGTTACAAATTTACCTCCTATTGAAAAGTACATGGGCTTAATAAACCACCACTGTCTAAGGTGGTAGAGGTAAATTCTCTAATGAAATTCAATGACAATGATAATCCTCACAATATGCACCCTAGTCAATGCCTTCATGAGTTTGAAAACTACATTGGGAAACAAGATCACTTCAATGCAAATGTTATGCAACAATTGAAATAAAATTCTGATATGAATGCTCGCTTGAGTGACTTGTTATTTAGAATTTCAAATGATGTTAGAGGTGTAGGAAAACATGCTTCCATGGTACAAACCCAGCTAGAACAAGTTGCTAAATCTCAAAGAAAATTACTTGATGAAATGAATAGCAACATACATGACTTTGCTGTTAGACTTGCAACTAGAGGGCGGAAAATGACTCAGGAACCACTTTATCCTGAGGGACATCCAAAAAGAATTGACCGGGATTCACAAAGAAACAACACCACTGCACGTAGTCCCTCTAAAAATAAAAATAAAAGGAAAACTGATAGGACTTTGCATGCTACTAGTGAACCTGAAGTAGAAAAACCTCCAGATAATGATAATGATGTTTCTATCTCCGATGCTGAAACTCAATCTGGCAATGAACATCCACCTAGTGATAATTAAAAATATAATGATGAGGTTCATGAAGATACTCAACCAAATAATGAAAAAGAACCATATAATGATGTTGAGATAGAACCACCAGTTGATCTTGATAACCCACAACCTAAGAATAAAAGATATGATAAAAAAAACTTTGTTGCTAGGAAACACGGTAAAGAAAGAGAACCATGGGTCCAAAAATCAAAGACCTTTCCACCCAAGTTAACTAAAAAGAAAGATGATGTAGAATTTGAACGCTTTGCTGAAATGCCGAGGCCGATCTTTTTTGCATACTCGCTTGACTGATATCTTGAAAATGCCTCCTTATGCAAAGTACATGAAATACATCATCACCAATAAGAGAAAAATACCAGAAGCTGAAATATCCACCATGCTTGCTAATTATACTTTTAAGGATGGAGTACCTAAAAAACTTGGAGACCCAGGAATACCAACTATACCTTGCTCCATCAAAAAGAATTATGTGAAAATTGTTTTATGTGATTTAGGAGCTGGTGTTAGTGTTATGCCTTTTTCCTTATATATGAGACTTGATTTGAATAAACTCACACCTGCTGAAATATCTTTGCAAATGGCTAATAAATCAACTGCTATCCCTATCGTTATCTGTGAGGATGTGCTCGTTGTTGTTGCTAATGTTACTATTTTGACTGACTTTGTTATACTTGAGATGCCCGAGGACGACAATATGTCGATTATCCTTGGTAGACACTTCTTGCATACTGTAGGGGCTTTTATTGATTGCAATAAAAGCAAGGTCACTTTTCATATCAATGGTAATGAGCATACGGTGCACTTTCCGAAGAAACAATTCCAAGTGAATGGCATTCATGTTATTGAAAAATCGCCGACAATCACTATTGGAAGTTTTCAAATAACTCTACCAACTGTTCAAAATAAATATGAAATGGTTACTGTTGGGGACTTTCATATCCGCGTTGAGGTAACTTAGTGATTTACGAAAGTTCTTCAGTTTCATGCTAATCGAAAGTGGTTGTTAATAAGACTTGATCAACCTTATTAATGAATCATTTTTTAGGAGTATGAAGTCGATGAATTTAGTAAGCACTACCTTATGTCCCTACCTTTTGTTTTATGTTTTTATTAGTTAAATAAAATAAAATGCCATGTTTTCCCATTTTCTGAATTTCACGTACAATAAAAAAATGGCCCCAAAATACAAGTTCTCAGAATGTCCTAAAAATTTAAGACGATTTTTTCCTGATTATTTAAGAATTTCTGGTGCAAATAATATCAGAGGGGGGTGCACCAGGTGGGCACAACCCACCTGGGCGCGCCAGGACCCCCAGGCACGCCCTGGTGGCTTGTGGTTCCCACGTGGGCCGTCTTCATTATCTCTCTACACCACCTCATCACCTACCTCCAGAAAAAATTCACCATTGCTCTCTCCCTTGTTTTCTTACTCTCAAACCCGTGGATTTTGACCTCTTTGCTCGAAGCTCCGTTTCCGAAACTGTTTCGGGGGATTTTTGCTTGGTATGTGACTCCTCCGTTTGTCCAATTAGTTTTTGTTTTAGTGGTTTATATTTTGAATATTTAGCTACTCTTGGTGCAGCTGTAGATGAGCTTGCATGTTGAATTCTTAGAGTTCTAAGTAGTTTGAATGCTTGTTATGGCTTCTATGTATCCCTATGAGTAGTTGCTATCAGTTTTATAAAGTTTTGTTCACAAAATTTTGTGGATTAAAAATTTCAGAATTTTGTTCATAGGAAAACATGAGTATCTTTAGGAAGTTTGCTTCCAAGAAGAACTCCAAAGGAGTGATTGGGGAGTCATTTGATAGTGATCTCCATGTCCGGAGATTGGCGGAAATACGGCCATGTAAATGGCCGCATACTCCGTTCATGCAAGATGCCGAATTCTTCAAGAGTTTGCACAATATGTTGCTAATGCCGGCCTCACCGACTTCATTACGGCTGAATGTGAACAGTATCATCTCCTCACAAATACCATTGTGCAAAGTTTTAATTTTCTCCCTAGGAATAATACCCCTGAGGTGCAGTTTAAATTATATGCTGAACCCTATCAGATACCGCTTACAGAATTTTGCGAAATATGCTTGCTTCTTTCTGATGGTAGTTTGGCAGAGCCCAGACCCGCAGAGTTTGAAAGTTTTTACCGTACTCTTACAGTGGGTGACGAGAGAGGGGTGTCGGGCATCACTGTTGCTGGCCTGCATTTTCCTGTTGTTCGTTATTTTGCCTTTTTCATTACAAAATGCTTGCTAGCTAGAGAGAAGGAGGGTGCACTCAGTTCACCAGACCTCGCCATTTTGCGTCGTGCACAAGAGGGCTACAACACTTATAGCTTGGGAGCTATTGTGGCACGCTGCCTCCACATTAATAAGTCTAAGAGTAAAATACAAGGAGGTATTTACGCCACTCGTTTGGCGACTCGCTTTAACATTCAGATACGCCTCCATGATTTTCTTTTACCCAAGGTCTACCTAGATCGTGTTGCTATGGATCACCACCAGTTTACTCCTGCTGATTATCCTAACATTCATATTCCTTATAACCTAGTTTTTAGTGTAATTACTTGTGATATCATTCCACTTCCTGCACCTGCTTTGTTTGATCTTGTCGCAAAGGGTGGATACATGATTATGCATGCGGATATCATTGCCTATCGGAACGCCCAGGCTGCAGGAGAGGAGGAGCCTCAATAGTGGGATGAGTAGATGCCTGCTCCTCACTACCCCGACGACTATCCAGGCTACTGACTCCATGCCAAGTTAGACCAAAAGCCTAAGCTTGGGGGAGTACTTGTTTCTCACCGACTTTACATTCATGATCACACATTTCAATGTCGGTGTTCACACTTTTTCATTGTATTATCCATGCTTAATTTATTTTCTCGCTTTCTTCTTGTGTGTTTGGAAAACCTTGGAAAAACAAAAAAAATATCTAGATGTAGTTAGTTTACTTTCTATACTTGCCTAGTTGTAATATTAAGAAGAAAACCCAAAAAGATTTATTTGTTCTTCTTTTGCTTGTTGGGAGTTTTCCCATGTAAATAGTTTTTCTTGTTTTTGTTTCCTTCTTTCATTTGCATGTTCTAGAAAACCAAAAACTCCAAAAATATTTTAGTTTGTTTCTTTGAATTTCTTTCTTTTTATTTTTTATTTTCGAGTCGTACTAAGGAGAAGACCATGATGAAAATGTTGAGTTGCTCTCTTTTGCATAATTGTTGACCTAATGAAGAGCCCATTTTACCTTGTCTTCTCATGTTGAATAAAATGTTTGCATATTCTAGCTTAGTCCACAACACTCTTGCACCATTATTATTATTTCACATCATTCGGTCGTGCAAGTGAAAGGCAATAATGACGATATTCGATGAACTGGCAGTGGCAGAGGGAAACTGGTATGAACTCGACTTGTTCTGTTTTTGTAAATAGGTTTAACCTAGTATCCATGACTCAACCCATTATGATTAAACATGTTTGCAATGACGATTAGATATTATAGTTTCACATGCCATGTATATGTAGCTAAGAGTTGATAATGATTTATCTTGGATATCAGCATTGCGTTAAAATGACTGTGATGTAGTATGATGATATGGTATCCTCCTCCGAATGTTCGAGTGGCTTGACTTTGCACATGTTTATGCATGTAGTTGAATCAAAGCCAACATAGCCTCTATGATATTTATGTTCATGGTGTTCATATCCTACTCATGCGGGTGTCCAATGTTTATTATGCATGATGCATGTTCATGACCATTGTTGCTCTCTAGCTGGCCGCTTCCCAACCTATTTGCTAGCCTGCACCTATACTAAGCGGGAATACTGCTTGTGCATAAAATTCAAAAACCCAAGTTATTCCAGATGAGTCCACCATACCTACCTATATGCAGTATTACCCTGCCGTCCTAAGTAAATTTGCATGTGCCACCTCTAAAAACTTCAAACAAATATCCTTTTGTGTGCCTGGATCGTTCATGGAACGAAAGGAGGTGGTCGGTATCTTCCATGCTAAGCGGGTTATTCTCAGGTCGAGTGTTTATTCACTAGCCATCACACGAGAAAAGGGCGGTAATAGGGATTCCCAGTCACAAATTGCAAAAAGGAAAAGCTTATAAATAAACAAACAAAAACTCCCAATGGTACAAAAACTCCCAATGGTACAAAAACTCCCAATGGAGTTCGAACCTTTACTTTTCTGCTTGGGAACCGCCACTAGCATGTTTAGCATGGGAGATATTGATAACTGATAGTCGTGAAGTAAATGAGAAGGGTGCATCTCTCAAAATATCATTTACCTCTATTTTAAAAACTTGAGCTCTGGCACCTCTGCAAATCACTGATTCCCTCTGCGAAGGGTCTATCTATTTACTTTTATGTTGTGTCATCACCTTCTCTAATAAAGCGCCAGATCTGAGAGCACTGTTGTCATGCCTATGCATTGTGTGTAGTGAATGTTGGGTGTTATCATGACCATATATTTTCTACCATGAATTACAATGTTTAGTCGCAGCTCGGACTTTGGAGGTGCTCTGCATTTATGTTTTGCAGTCTCGGAAAGGGCTAGCGAGATACCACTATTGTCATATTATATCATGGTTGTTTTGATAATGTGTTGCTATTTGAGATATCTTATTATTGCTCGCTAGCTGATTATGTCATTGATATGAGTCATTATAATTTTTCAGAGTTATTGTTGACATGGTTAGTTATAATGCTGGCTGAAAACCTGGGTGCTGTTTAAGCTTATTTATGCAAACATGAGTAAAAGAGTTCGTAAAAGTTTTTCTTTCTCACTTTTAGTTTATCAACTGAATTGCTTGAGGACAAGCAAAGTTTTAAGCTTGGGGGAGTTGATACGTCTCCAACGTATCTACTTTTCCTAACGGTTTTCCTCTTGTTTTGGACTCTAATTTGCATGATTTGAATGAAACTAACCCCGGACTGACGTTGTTTTCGGCAGAACTACCATGGTGTTGTTCTTGTGCAGAAATAAAAGTTCTCGAAATGGTACGAAACTTTGCGAGGATTTTTTATATAATAAAAAAAATACTGGAGCCAAGAACCACCGGATGGGGCACCTGGGTGGGCACAACCCACCAGGGCGCGCCACCCCCTCCTGGTGTGCCCAGGTGGGTTGTCCCCACCTGGTGGTTCCGTAGATGCCAACCCTGATACTATAAATTCATATTCGATGAAAAAAAATTGGGGAGAAAGGATTATCGCGATCTACGAGACGGAGCAGCCGCCACCTCCTGTTCATCCTGGGGAGGCCAGATCTGGAGTCCATTTGCGGCTCCAAAGAGGGGGATCTTTGTTATTCGTCATCACCAACCCTTCTCCAATGCCAATTGCATGATGCTCCCCACCGGGAGTGAGTTATTCCTTCGTAGGCTCGCTGGTCGGTGAGGAGTTTGATGAGATTCATCATGTAATCTAGTTAGTTTTTCTGGGGCCGATCCCTAGTATCCTCTATGTTCTGAGATTGATGTTGCTATGACTTTGCCATGCTTAATGCTTGTCACTTTGGGCCCGGGTGCCATGATTTCAGATCTGAACCATTTATGATATTATCATTATATTCATGTTTTAAATCCGATCTTGCAAGTTATAGTCACCTACTACGTGTTATGACCCGGCAACCCTAGAGTGACAATAACCGGAACCACTCCCGGCAATGATTGTAGTTTGAGGAGTTCATGTATTCATCGTGTGTTAATGCTTTGTTCCGGTTCTCTATTAAAAGGAGGCCTTAATATCCCTTAGTTTCCAATATGGACCCCGCTGCCACGCGAGGGTAGGACAAAAGATGTCATGCAAGTTCTTTACGTAAGCACGTATGACTATTTACGAAATACATGCCCACATTATATTTATGAACTGGAACTAGTGCTGTATCGTCCTAGGTTATGACTGTCGCATGATGAATATCATCCAAAAAATTGCCGATCCAATGCCTATCAATTTATCCTGTATTGTTCTTGCTAAGTTACTACTTCTATCATTACTACTACACTTGCTAAAAAACTACTGCTACCACTGTTACCGTTACTATTGCTGCTATCACTACTATCAAAACTATCATATTATTGTGCTACTGATCACTTTGATGCAGATAATTAATCCCCAGGTGTGGTTGAACTGAAAACTCAGCTACTAATACTTGCAAATATTCTTTGGCTCCCCTTGTGTCGAACCTATAAATTTGGGATGGATATTGTACCCTCGAAAACTGTTGTGATTCCCTATACTTGTGGGTTATCATATTCTGACACCGGAAGTGTTCCGGAGGGTATCAGGTACTCATCGTGTCACCGGAATGTGTTTCGGGTACCCCAGCAAAAGTTATGGGTGTTATTGGTCAAGAGAGGGAACCCACCAGCCACAAGGGGCTAGTGCGCCCACCATAGCAGGCGGGCCTAGGAGGAGAAGGAAAGAGGGGAAGGGAAGGGAAAGGAAAGTGTGGATTAGGATTCCCACTTCCTTCCCTCTCCCCCCTCTTTCCTTCCCCCTCGGTTATATATGGCAGGGGGCGCGCGGCTTGGGAGGGACTCCAAGTAGGATTCCTCCAACTTGGGCGCCTCTTATGGCTCCTCCTCCCTCCCACCCACCTATATATATTTGGGGAGGGGGCACCACACAAGAACCAACATTGTCTTAGCCGTGTGCGGCGCCGCCGTCCACCGTTTACTCCCCCGATCATATTTTCGTAGTGCTTAGGTGAAGCCCTGCATAGATCACTTCACCATCACCGTCACCACGCCGTCGTGCTGACGGAACTCATCTACTACCTCGAAGTTTTGCTAGTTCAATAAGGCAAGGGACATCACCGAGCTGAACGTGTGCCGAACGCGGAGGTGTCGTTTGGTACTTGATCGGTTGAAGTGTGAAGAAGTTCGACTACATCAACCGCGTTGTGAAACGCTTCCGCTTACGGTCTATGAGGGTACGTAGACACACTCTTCCCCTTGTTGCTATGCATCTCCATGGATACACTGGTACGCGTCGTTGCTATACGAACGGTTTTAAACCCCTTTCTGCAATGGCATTTGGAACCGTCGCCTAGTGAGTGTGGGCGATAGGGGGGTCCTTCCCACACGACCCAAAAATCATCGGGGATAGGCATCGAAACCCAATCATTTCCGTATGTATGTACATCCCACACGGTGAATCCTAGAAAAACATTTCTGTAGGTATGTATATCACACACAGTAAATCCAAGGAATACGTTTCCGTTCTTATGTACATCCCACACAGTAAATCCAGGGAAAAGGTTTCCGTTCGTATGTATATCACACACAGTCAATCCAAGGATATGTTCTTATGTACAACCACACAGTCAATCCAAGGAAAACGTTTTCCATTCATATGTACATCCCACACAGTTTTATGTGTAGGCTTGTGTGTGAAAGGTGTAACTATCACACACGCTCTGCCTTGGTTAACTGTTTGCTTTTATCAACTACATCACACATGATTTGATGAAGAAAACTATGTGGCATTGGGCTATCCATCACAAGCACTTTTACTGCTAGAACCGTTTGCAAAGATCCATGACACCTTTAGCAGGTTTATTAGTTGACAATTAATAATTCTAATATTACGCAAATTCACATTTCATATCGAACAACTACTTGCCAATTTCATATCAGGCACATAAATATATTATAACATCACAGTGTGATAGCTACATGAAAACATCACAGTACAACATATAGCTAGCTCAACATCATAAGAACAATATTAGAACAATATATTCATTTCCCTAATCGAGATCATCCAGGCTCGTCTTATCCACCTCTGCTTTCAGTTCAGTAAGAACCTGTTTTGCACAGTCCAACTGGGAAAGTGCCTCCTCCTTCGCCAACACCATCTTAGCAAAGTCTGATTTAAAAAAAATCTAAGCTCATTCTCTACCTTCCACATTTTATCCCGCATCTTCAAATATTCTTCAGCGTTGATAACAGTTTATCTAAGCCTACGCCTGTTCTCTTCCTCATACATGCTCCAAAGCTTCGCTAGGCACATCTTCAAACACTGTGGCCACTCTTGATCAACCCACTCCAAGTAAGAACACTTCCGTCCATCCTATAATATTTAAAACTAGATCAGTAACAATTGTAGGGGAAATGGGTTTATGACAACATAGAAAATCACCAATGCTTATTTGAAAAACTAAAGAAACATGTTAATTATGACATATCTTCTCAAAAAGATCAATGTGCAAATGAATTAATTGCTATTGAGACAACAACCAAATTCTAGAACATCAGAAGCTATAATTAACTACAACAACGCTACAAGTTCTTACTCTTGTAGAATAAATAACACATTGAACATTTTATGAAGAAGGTAAATATAACTGAAACAACATAGCGACAGTGTTTGGATGACAGCAAATTGATACTAACAGGTGTGTATATGCACAAATTTAGTAACATAGAACTAATAGCACTAAGGCCATCCACTATGTATGCTAAAAGTGGTGTAAAGAAAACTGCTGCTACATCTCGCACCGGTGTCCTGCACTGGCGAGCCGATGCAGCGGAAAAAAATCAGGGACCCGGACTCCAGAGCATGTAGTTGCTCCGATGCTCAGTTCCTTCGTGCCATAAAGATTTAGTATTTTACAGCTTGGCTGCTCGGATGTGTGGACCAAAGTTGGCTCCACAAACTGCTGAAGCGGTGCCAAATAATTTTCTAATGGCACCGCTGATTGAGATGGAAACAATTTAAGATACTAGGCACAAACTGTGACACTGTCTTAGGATGCGTTTGGTTGAAGGTGTGGTATGAATGGGTTGGGACCATGACAGTGTCTGAATCACATCTAACGAATGATTTGCAACAACGAAAGAGGGCCTAACTTTCTCTGCACATGCCAGAAACTTCCTGCCACTATCCACAAATTCAAACGCAACTAGCTCCACGCACGGAGATTGATGGTGACAACGAGCAGATAGATCTTCAGTCACCCCGCTCCATTCGTTGCCACTGATTGTCCTAGGGAGCTACAAGAGGAAGAAATGGCTGAAATCGACCATCGGGTAAAAATTCTTCATTCCAAGTCATAGCCCGAGAGATAGAAGAGAGGCATACCCAGGTGGTGAAGGAGTCGTCGCCGGAGGAGGAACCGCTGGAGAGGTCTTGGAAGAAGACCATGGCGACCCCGGCGGTAGGATGCGAGACGGCGAGAGCGAGGAAGCGGCTATAGATTACGAAGGAAGGAAGGAGAAAACAGGGGAAATGTGACTTGTGGTAGGGGAGAAAAGGGGGTGGGGAAGGGGGGAGGGGCGGGGGTAGAAAATTTTGGCGGTAGGCCAAAATTTTGGAAATGTGGAGGGAAACTTTGCGCGCGGTGCCGCCGGGCGATTCACTTTGAACGATTGTGTGCATCGCAAACGATTCTTCTGCTTTATGCACATGGGATGAGTTTGATGATTCAAATTTTCTTGGAAATTTCCCCGGATACGTCATTGCATAATTTAACATCGCTTGCTAATTTGGGCACACAAAAGAGCGTACAATAGACAGACCACACTTACTGAATCGAGCAATTTTAGTAATTAAACAGAGCCGGTTGACCTAGACATTGCTCTAAAAAAAGACCAGCATTAAAAACAAAGCCTAAGATGCATAATTTTAACAAATCCGCCGCCGCGCTGGCCTATGCATCACCGGTGTGAGATAAGACGTCGATGACTTGTCCTGGCGACATGCCGCTGTTGGTGTGTAGGGGAACGTAGTATTTCAAAAAAATCCTACGATCACGCAAGATCTATCTAGGAGAAGCATACAACGAGTGGGAGAGTGTGTCCACGTACCCTCGTAGACCGAAAGCGGAAGCGTTTAGTAACGCAGTTGATGTAGTCGAAAGTCTTCGCGATCCAACCGATCCAAGCACCGAACGTACGACACCTTCACGTTCAGCACACGCTCGGCTCGATGACGTCCCACGAACTCTTGATCCATTTGAGTGTCGCGGGAGAGTTTCGTCAGCACGGCGGCATGGAGACGGTGATGATGAAGTTACCGGCGCAGGGCTTCGTTCTAAGCACTGCAACGATATGACCGAAGTGTGTAATTCTGGATGGGGGCACCGCACACGGCTAAGAAATCAACTTGTGTCTATGGGGTGCCCCCTGGCCACGTATATAAAGGAGTGGAGGAGGGGGTCGGCCGGCCTCCTATGACACGCCCCATGGGGGGATTCCTACTCCTACTACGAGTAGGTTTCTCCCCTTTCCTAGTCCTACTAGGAGGGGGGAGGAAGGAAGAAGAAGGGAGAAGGAAAGAGGGGGTCGGCCCCCCTTTTCCCTAAACAAATTCGGTTTGGGCCTAGGGGGCACGCCCCATGGCTCCCTTGCTGCCCTCTATTTCCACTAAGGCCCATATAGGCCCATTAAGCCCCCGGAGGGTTCCGGTAACCTCCTGGTACTCCGGTATTTATCCGGTGACCCCCGGAACCCTTCCGGTGTCCCAATATAACCTTCCAATATATCAATCTTTATGTCTAAACAATTTCGAGACTTCTCGTCATGTCTGTGATCACATTCGGGACTCTGAACTACCTTCGCTACATCAAAACACATAAACTCATAAGACCGATCGTCATCGAACGTTAAGCGTGCGGACCCTACGGGTTCGAGAACTATGTAGACATGACCAAGACTCATCTCCGTTCAATAACCAATAGCGGAACCTAGATGTTCATATTGGCTCCCACATATTCTACGAAGATTATCGGTCAAACCGCATAACAACATACCTTGTTCCCTTTGTAATCGGCATGTTACTTGCCCGAGATTCGATCGTCAGTATCATCATACCTAGTTCAATCTCGTCATCGGCAAGTCTCTTTACTCGTTCCGTAATACATCATCTCGTGACTAAATCATTAGTCCTTTGCTTGCAAGGCTTATTACGATGTGTATTACCGAGAGGGCCCAGAGATACCTCTCCGACACTCGGAGTGACAAATCTTATTCTGGATCTATGCCAACACCACAAACACCTTAATAGACACCTATAGAGCATCTTTATAACCACCCAGTTACATTGTGACGTTTGATAGCACACAAGGTGTTCCTCTGGTATTCGGGAGTTGCATAATCTCATAGTCATAGGAACATGTATAAGTCATGAAGAAAGCAATAGCAGAAAAACTAAACGATCATATTGCTAAGCTAACGGATGGGTCTTGTCCATCACATCATTCTCCTAATGATGTGATCCCGTTGATCAAATGACAACTCATGTATATGGTTAGGAAACATAACCATCTTTGATTAACGAGCTAGTCTAGTAGAGGCATACTAGGGACACTCTTTTTCGTCTATGTATTCACACATGTATCAAGTTTTCGGTTAATACAATTCTAGCATGAATAAAAGACATTTATCGTGATGTATAAGGAAATATAAATAACAACTTTATTATGCCTCTAGAGCATATTTCCTTCTGTCTCCCACTTGCACTAGAGTCAATAATCTATATTACATAGTAATGATTCTAACACCCATGGAGTCTTGGTGTTGATCATGTTTTGCTCGTGGTAGAGGCTTAGTCAACGGGGCTGCGACATTCAGATCCGTGTGTATCTTGCAAATTTCTGTGTCTCCCTCCTTGACTTGATCGCGGATGGAATTGAAGAATCTCTTGATGTGCTTGGTTCTCTTGTGAAACTTGGATTCCTTCGCTAAGGTTATTGCTCCACTGTTGTCACAAAACATTTTCATTGGACCCGATGCACTAGGTATTACACCTAGATCGGATATGAACTACTTCATACAGACTCCTTCATTTGCTGCTTCCGAAGCAGCTATGTACTCCGCTTCACACGTAGATCCCGCCATGACGCTCTGCTTGGAACTGCACCAACTGCCAGCTCCACCGTTCAACAAAAATACATATCCGATTTGTGACTTAGAGTCATCCAGATCAGTGTCAAAGCTTGAATCGATGTAATCGTTTACGACGAGCTCTTTGTCACCTCCATAAACGATAAACATATCCTTTGTCCTTTTCAGGTACTTCATGATGTTCTTGACCGCTGTCCAGTGATCCATTCCTGGATTACTTTGGTACCTCCCTGCTAAGCTTATAGCAAGGCACACATCAGGTCTGGTACACAACATTGCATACATGATAGATCCTATGGCTGAGGCATAGGGAATGACTTTCATTTTCTCTCTATCTTCTGCAGTGGTCGGACATTGAGTCTTAGTCAACTTCACACCTTGTAACACAGGCAAGAACCCTTTCTTTGACTGATCAATTTTGAACTTCTTCAAAACTTTATCAAGGTATGTGCTTTGTGAAAGTACGATTAAGCGTCTCGATCTATCTCGATAGATCTTGATGTCCAATATATAAGCATCATCATCGAGGTCTTTCATTGAAAAATTCTTATCCAAGTATCCTTTTATGCCATCTAGAAATTCTATATCATTTCCAATCAACAATATGTCATCCACATATATTATCAGAAATGCTACAGAGCTCCCACTCACTTTCTTGTAAATACAGATTTCTCCAAAAGTCTGTATAAAACCATATGCTTTGATCACCTCATCAAAGCGTATATTCCAACTCCGAGATGCTTGCACCAGTCCATAGATGGATCGCTGGAGCTTGCATACTTTGTTAGCACCTTTAGGATCGACAAAACCTTCTGGTTGCATCATATACAGCTCCTCTTTGAGGTATCCATTAAGGAATGCAGTTTTGACATCCATTTCCAGGATTTTATAATCATAAAATGCGGCAATTGCTAACATGATTCGGACAGACTTAAGCATCGCTATGGGTGAGAAAGTCTCATCATAGTCAACTCCTTGAACTTGTAGATAACCTTTCGCAACAAGTCGAGCTTTGTACATAGTAACATTACCATCGGCATCAGTCTTCCTCTTAAAGATCCATTTATTTTCAATGGGTTGCTGATCATCGGGCAAGTCAACCAAAGTCCACACTTTGTTCTCATACATGGATGCTATATCAGATTTCATGGCCTCAAGCCATTTTGCGGAATCTGGGATCATCATCGCTTCCTCATAGTTCGTAGGTTCATCATGGTCTAGCAACATGACTTCTAGAACCAGGTTACCGTACCACTCTAGCGCGGAACGCACTCTGGTTGACCTACGAGGTTTAGTAGTAACTTGATATGAAGTTTCATGATCATCATCATTAGCTTCCTCGCTGATTGGTGTAGGAATCACCAGAACTAGTTTCTCTGATGTACTACTTTCCAATTCGGGAGAAGGTACAATTATCTCATCAAGTTCCACTTTCCTCCCACTCACTTCTTTCGAGAGAAACCCCTTCTCTAGAAAGGATCCATTCTTAACAACGAATATCTTGCCTTCGGATCTGTGATAGAAGGTGTACCCAACAGTTTCCTTTGGGTATCCCATGAAGACACATTTCTCCGACTTGGGTTCGAGCTTATCAGGTTGAAGCTTTTTCACATAAGCATTGCAACCCCAAACTTTAAGAAACAACAACTTGGGTTTCGTGCAAACCGCAATTCATAAGGTGTCGTCTCAACGGATTAAGATGGTGCCCTATTTAACGTGAAGGCATCTGTCTCTAAAGCATAACCCAAACGATAGTGGTAAATCGGTAAGAGACATCATAGATCGCACCCTATCTAATAAAGTACGGTTACGACGTTCGGACACACCATTACGCTGTGGTGTTCCGGGTGGCGTGAGTTGTGAAACTATTACACATTGTTCCAAATGAAGACCAAACTGGTACCTCAAATATTCGCCTCCGTGATTAGATCGTAGAAACTTTATTTTCTTGTTACGATGATTCTCTACTTCACTCTGAAATTCTTTGAACTTTTCAAATGTTTCAGACTTGTGCTTCATCAAGTAGATATACCCATATTTTCTCAAATCATCAGTGAAGCTGAGAAAATAACGATACTCGACGCGAGCCTCAGCACTCATCGGTCCACATACATCAATATGTATGATTTCCAACAAATCAGTTGCTCGCTCCATTGTTCCGGAGAACGGAGTTTTAGTCATCTTGCCCATGAGGCATGGTTCGCAAGCACCAAGTGATTCATAATCAAGTGATTCCAAAAGTCCATCAGCATGGAGTTTCTTCATGCGCTTTACACCAATATGACCTAAACGGCAGTGCCACAAATATGTTGCACTATCATTATCAGTTTTGCATCTTTTGGCTTCAATATTATGAATATGTGTATCACTACGATCGAGATCCAACAAGAATAGACCACTCTTCAAGGGTGCATGACCATAAAAGATATTACTCATATAAATAGAGCAACCATTATTCTCTGATTTAAATGAATAACCATCTCACAACAAACAAGATCCAGATATAATGTTCATGCTCAACGCTGGCACCAAATAACAATTATTTAGGTCTAAAACTAATCCCGAAGGTAGATGTAGAGGTAGCGTGCCGACGGCGATCACATCGACTTTGGAACCATTTCCCACGAGCATCGTCACCTCGTCCTTAGCTAATCTTCGTTTAATCAGTATGCCCAGTTTCGAGTTACAAATATTAGCAACCGAACCAGTATCAAATACCCAGGTTCTACTACGAGCATTACTAAGGTACACATCAATAACATGTATATCAAATATACCTTTGTTCACTTTGCCATCCTTCTTATCCGCCAAATACTTGGGGCAGTTCCACTTCCAGTGTCTAGTCCCTTTGCAGTAGAAGCACTCAGTTTAAGGCTCGGCTCTAGACTTGGGTTTCTTCGCTATAGTAGCAATTGGCTTGCTATTCTTCTTGAAGTTCCCTTCTTTCCCTTGCCCTTTTTCTTGAAACTAGTGGTCTTTTTAACCATCAACACTTGATGCTCCTTTTTGATTTCTACCTCCGCAGCTTTGAGCATAGCGAAGAGCTCGGGAATTGTCTTCTGCATCCCTTGCATATATTTCATCACGAAGCCTTTATAGCTTAGTGGCGGTGATTGAAGAGCTCTATCAATAACACTATCTTCGTCAACTTTGCAACCAAGTTGAGTCATATGATTGTAGTACCGAGACATTCTGAGCAAGTGTTCACTGATAGAACTGTTCTCCTCCATCTTGCAGCTATAGAACTTATTGGAGACTTCATATCTCTCAATTCGGGCATTTGCTCGAAATATTAACTTCAACTCTTGTCGTGGAATTGTCACGGCAGATGTCCTAGTGTGAGGACTTAGTCGTGAAGCCAACTCATCTATGTGGTAACTTGAGAGGGGTTGAGCGGAATGAAGAGAAGCAACACAAGACAAGGATTTAGATAGCTCGGGCCCCGGGAAACATCATACGGTAACAACCCTACATGTTGTTTGTGGCTAGGTCTAATTATCATCACGAGAGAGTCACCGGGTAAACCGGCTCTTTGTGTCTAGCCCTAGAGATTGTTTCTTCTTGCATGTCCCCCTTTTGGGGAGCCCCGCTCCTCCTTGTATATGTTGAAGGGGTGGGTTACATGACTGGTCCTAGTAGGATTAGGATTACTCTATTACAAGTGGAGTCCTAGTCTTGCTTCCTTTGTAGGAGAATATTCCTTGTGCTTTCCTCATAAACTGGCCCACCATAACATGAACCGGCCTTCTGGGTCTTGGGCCTTGTCATCCGCCCGCCGTCCGCCGGGTTACCAGTGAGTCATACTAACCAGGCAGGTTGCTTGTAAACCATCTGGTCAAGGCGGGTCACCAGTGAATCACCAAGTGTAAACCGGGTCTCAAGTAAACCGCCAAGTCCGGCCGGGTCATACTGCGGGGTATATCCCCGACATCAGCCCCCATTTTAGCTTGGATTTATCCATGGTAAACTTATGCTGCAAAATAAACACAAGAACACATTTGACAGGTTGTGCTCCGGGTTAAGAATTCTTGTAAGCCGACACCTGATCATCCTTAAATCCTTGTCCTTTCCTTCTTCTAGAAAACCCGGGTCAATATACCAGCTTCATAATCAACTTGCTTGCATTAGAAATATTGTAAATCAAGAATCCATTTGACTCGGCCTTCAATGCTCTGACTTGACAAAAATATTGGTCTTTGAAATATTCAACTGATATCCAGCCAGCTTGATGATGCCGGTTTATGATTACCACCATTGCCGGGTATAAAAACTGATAATTTTGGGTCATGACTATTTATAGACGCCAGGTTATGATTGTTGCCAACGCCGGGTTACACAATTAATCTTCCTGATTTGCCCGAAACTAAGAATTTGAAGATGTTCCTCCTTTATATGCATATTACATGTAGCCCCCAAGTCTTAAGAGGAGAACATAGTGATAGCTTAAGACTTGTTTCAATATAAATGTTGCAACCTTGAAGAAATCCAGATTCTTCATCTTAGTCACTAGTAAAAACTGAATACTCCATATTATGTAGCCCCCAAGTGCCGGGTTGTCATGCTTGCAGCAACCTGGGACTTGTAATTGCCTGATGCTCAAAAACATCAACTAGTGTAGCCCCCAAGGATCGGGTTATTATGTAATAATGAGCAGGGACTATGTAAATATGATCATGTAGACTTGAACAGCAACGTGTAGCCCCCAAGGGTTGGCTCGGTAAAAATATTGAGCTGGGATTTTATATATACTTCATTGAAAATAACATTATATAATGTAACTCCCATCATGGGGCTTGAACCCACGTCCACAAGGTTAAGAACTTTGTGCTTTACCAACTAAGCAGTGGACCCTTCAATGTAATGGATTAATACTTGTGTGCCTTGAATTGTTGACAGGAGAAATTGGTAGCCCCCAAGGGCCGGCTCACTACAATGTGATGAGTCGGGTCTTCAATAAGTTGAGCAAAAAATGACCTTGCATTAGCCCCCAAGTGCCATGGTGCATGCTGCCAGTGACATGGGACTTGCGTATTTGATGTAACCTCAATTTGAATAATGTAGCCCCCAAGTGCCGGGCCGTAAGCCTGCAGCGACTCAAGACTATTCCTTTGTAGAATAAATCATACACATTGATAAAATAATATCCATTGCGCTGAAGCGACTTTGAAAACCTCAATCATAATATTAGTTATTGATAACCGTAATAAAAATCCAGCCATGTTGGCTATTTAAAGATTTGAATAATATAACCCGGTTTGAAAACCGGTTCCAGTGATATTTGATCACACTATTGGTTTTACAAAGCCAGTGTAGCAAGGGTGATAACCCAAAAATTGAACACTGGTAATTATCACAGCTTGCCGGTTTATAAACAAAACCAGGCCGGGTTAATAAACACCGGCCATTATCTTGTCTCATACTGGCGACTTATAGTCGAAAGCCAGGCCGGGTTAATAAACAGCGCTCGTTATCTTATCTCATACTAGTGACTTATAGTCAAAATCCAGGCCGGGTTAATAAACACCGATCATTATTTACCATCATATACTGGCGACTTATAGTCCAATGCTAGACCGGGTTAATAAACACTAGTTTATCATAAAGAATGTTGTAAACCTCAACAAAAGAGAAAAACTTGTCAAATAAAATCATGCGAGGCTTTTTATGGGCTGCCATGCCTAAATTCGAGGCTTTTCATGGGCTGCCAGGCCACTGAGTTAAACCATTTCACAAAGCCTGTTAAGATGGACCTCACATTAACCAATCGTCGGTTTAACGTTGACAAGTTCAGGGTCTGTATAAGATTGACTTGTCAAACGTTCGGCGGGTCATACCAGGTTTACTTGGATGGAGTGACTTACTTGATGTAGGCAGGTTAACCCGGGGTTTTAGGTGAATACACCTGGCTTCCAAGCCCGGCTTGATAGCCTATTACAAGGGCCTTAAAAACTCTTTGTTGATGTGCAACAAGAGCCCCCATGTAACATTGTGAGCTGTGCTGAGCGGGTGCCTAAGTGTGAGTTGTGCTTTGCAACAAACTCTCTTTGGCCCCTTATGATAATATTGGCTTGATAACCGGATTACTGAAGTAACCAGAGTTGTGCTCTTATGATAATATTGGCTTGATAGCCGGATCAATGGGTAATCAGAACTCCGCTTTATAAACAGAAGCCCCCATGTGATATATTTCTGAGCTGTGCTCGCCGGGTGCCTATGTTTGAGTTGTGATGTGCAACAAACTCTCTTTGGTCCCTTTAATTTTTCCTGAGAACTCGAACTTGCGATAGATTATTCTTTTGAACCGAAAATTCTTAAACTGGATTTGAGAGCTTCAGAGCTTTGTGGGAGACAGCTTTCCCTTGAACCGGATCTTAAACTGGAATCTTCATTTTGAGCCAAAATTTTTCTAACGGCCTTTAAACTCGAACTTGCGAGATATTAATTCTTTTTGAACCGGAAATTCTTAAACCAGATTTGAGAGCTTCAGAGCTTTGTAGGAGACATATTTCCCTTGAACCGGATTGCGAACCGGATATTTGAGAGCTTCAGTAAGACTGATGTTCCTTGAGTCGGATTTTAAACCGGATTCCTTTCTGATGACCCGTAAACTTCTTCATTGAGCCGGAATTTTGTAATTGTCATATACTTTTTAAGCCGGAAATTTTCTAGCGGCCTTTAAATTTTCATCAATATAGAAGTTGCCTCTGGGACCGGGTTATCTTTCCCTCCATCGTCCTGGGGTTCTTTAAATTTAATAAAACTGGCAAGATTTGCTGAATCATGTCATCGTAGCCCCCGAGTCTTAAGACGACTCGAGGAGTTGTCTTGAGATTCTCTGCATTTGGCCATAGCAGAAGGTGTATATCATTGGTGTTGATAGCGCTATGTGAATCCACAGAAGGGTGAGGTGACTACAACGGGTTATAAATGATCCCGTACGAGCCATGTCAGCAACTCGGCCAATGGTTCCTTCCAACTGGCGATTTGAAATTAACCAATCTGTAGTGGCGGCGCTTGTGCGCCTGCCCATTGAGCCACCCAGTGCAGACGGCGGTTGATAGTATATGATAATTTGCCTCCATTTTGTTGAAAGAAAACCGGGCTACCCAAGCTGTGACTTGCTCATACTGAATAAACAGCTCATCCAGATAGGTGCGGCCTAGTATGTTGATGTAAACCAGGACGCGATGGTCGGACAGCAAAGACGACCGCAACATCAGAGGTGATATAGATAAATGAGTCGGCCACGGTGTTGTAAGCCGGTGTAGTCTGATGAACCGGCCACGGGGGTGGACGGGAGTTGTCTGCGGCGTTGTAAACCAGTGCAGACGGGTGAGTCAGCCTTTAAATTTGCACCAATATGGCGGTTTAGGGTCCTGCATTAGGTAACTTTGCAAGCCGGAGTAATTGCTCTTTTTAAAGAAAGCGATATATAATATAAAAAATATACTGAATGGATTTCACCTGATATGTTAGGCCAGTATTTATTCACCACGGAGTTGATATTCACCATGGTGAGGCTGAAATCAATCACTGCCAAATTGGTGATAACCCTCAACCGTAAGGGATCGAGATAGTCTTCGCGGGTAAGAATAACCCAATTTATTGATTCGACACACGGGGAGCCAAAGAGTATTTATAAGCTTTGACAGTTGAGTTGTCAATTCAACCGCACCTGAAATATACTTACTTGCAACAAAAGATAAGTGGTAACAGTGATACGATAGTGATGGTAGTGATAGTAAAAGTAACAGTAAAAGTAAATAGCAAAAGTAGCGACTAGAAACAAGCAAGGTTTAAAACACTGTAGGCTAGGGAGATGGATGGTTGGGCGCTGCATGGATGAGATAGATTCTAACTTGGGGCACGGCACAAGGAAAAGTAATGATCATCTAGGCAAATATCAAACATTAGGCATGTATCCCATAGGTAGTTGTACGTGCTTGCAATAAGAACTTGCACAACATCTTTTGTCCTACCATCCCGCTACGAACGGGGCCAAAAGGAACTAATGGAGATTAAGGTGCTCCTGTCAAAGAGCACCGGAACAAAGCAATGAACTCAATGGATAAATGTAATCCTCAAACTACGGACCATCCCCTTTGGTGTCCCAAGCTGTCACTTTTGGGATCGCCGGTTCCGAACCGTAACAGGTGCAAACAACTCATAGATAGGATCACGAACACAAATATATTCATACAAACACATATGGTTCAGATCTAAAATCATGGCACTCGGGCCCTAAGTGTCAAGCATTAAGAATAACAAGTTGAAGCAAAGATGATAAACACCATAGTAGATGATAGGCAACATGCCCCCAACGATCTGATAAACTATTACATGATCTAACTCATCCAATCCCTACCATCCCCTTCGCCTACAGCGGGGGAATTACTCACACATGAAAGGGGAAGTCATGGAAGGATGATGGAGTGGTGATGATGATGACGATGGCGATGATCTCCCCTCTCCGGAGGCCAATTCAGCCTCCAGATTAGCCCTCCCAAGGAAGAACAGAGGGTGGCGGCGGCTCCGAGATGGAAAACTGCGAAAGAACTTCTGATCTGGGGTTTCTGCGTCGGGAGTAAAAATACGAGGCGAAGTAGGGCACCAGGGGGCGTGGGACCCACCCAGGCGGCCCCCCGGCGCGGCCCAGGGGGGGCGCGCCCACAGGGCGCCTGGGCACCCCCTGGCCCCCCTCTGGCCCCACTTCTGGCTCCAGGTTCCTTCGGGTGCGTGGATTTTCTCTGATTTTTCGTGGATTTTTCTGAGATACTTAAAAATCCGTTTTCCTGCACACAAATAAACCATACAGGCAGCTCTGCTGAAAACAGCGTCAGTCCGGGTTAGTTTAGTCCAAATCATGCAAGAATGAGGCCAAAACAATATCAAAAGTGTTTGGAAAAGTAGATACGTTTGAGACATATCAACTCCCCCAAGCTTAGCATATTGCTTGTCCTCAAGCAATTCAGTTCAACGAACTGGACGCGACAATGAAAACTTTGACAAACTCTTTTGCTTCATTAGATGTATATAAGCATGTACTACGAAAAGAGTTTAGCAAGTATTGAAACAGTACTATGAGGACAATGCAAGAAGCAATCCTTCTCTCAAGTGACCAGTCACAAATACTTAAAAGTAAATAATATATTACTGAAAATCAAGACAAGATTACATTGCACATAGCTCGAGCATATTAGGGTGGTATCTCGCTAGCCTCCATGAGTGAAGCAAAACATAAATGCAGAGACTCCTCCAGAGTTTTAAAGGAGACTAGAACTAAGAATTTCAGAATAAATCATATCACAAGTATGCAGAAGACAATGTAATACTTTGGGACAATGCACATTACACTCAGAATGACAATTATGCTCTCCTAGTCGGTGCTTTGAAGAAAGAAGGCGAGACTCTCGAACCGTGGCTTTTGTTGGCAAAGTTGAAAACCCTTGGTCGGAAACAAAACTAAACATGTACCAGAGCTCTTGGTTTTAAAAACAGAAGTAAACATGTTTTGAGAAGTGCATATTTCGTCAACGAATGCTAGCAGATAACTCAATCACTTTTTGAGTGGACAAGTCTCGAGGAACGGCTCCCGCATGAGGACGATCACATCCTCTTAATCTCCTTTGTTTATCACTGCCAAAGTTTTCTGATTTCTCATGAACAAAGCGTGAAGGAGGGTTTGTTTGTTATATTATCTTTTTGAGCCGGGCGCACCCAATGCCAGTTCCTTTTCGTATTAGGGGTTTGCACATTATACATGCAATCCAGGGGTGAAACTTGTCCAACTTAAAAAGATCATGAATTAACTACTACTTCCTCATGAGCTAAAACATAGGCACAAAAGAGAAATGCTTTTGATTAGTTTAGAGATGGTACATGAAAGTCTTCGTTAGGAATGGCAGGTAAATACCATGTATGGGAAGGTATAGTGGACTCATATGGCATAACTAGTTTTAAGGATTTTGGATGCACAAGCAGTCAGTCCGCTTAGTACAGGTGGAGGTTTAGCAAAAGACTGGGAAGCGACCAACTAGAGAGCAATAACGGTCATAATCATGCAGAGCGACAAAGCAACATTGAATCGGGCATGAAAGTGATATAACTATTCTAAAACTCAAAGATCATCAAGGCAGAGTAGACTTTTTAGTCTTAAACATGTGTAAGCATGTGCCAAGTCAATCCAAAAATTCTCTAAAGGGAAATACCACCTTAGTATACCAGACTATGAACAGTGCAATGCATGTAGATCATTTCAACAACACATTATATACTTTAGTTATTCGAGACTAGCCACAAGGAAAGCATGAACCACTGGAAGAGCATTGTAAACATAGCACTATGTCGCTACAAGCTGGTCTCTAGATCATAAGTACAGGCATATGTACAAAAGTAGAAACAAAAAGAGTTCATACCGGTCTTCCTTGTTGCTTCCTTTCAGTCGATCTTCGTCATTACTGCTTGTCACTTGCACGATCGAACGTAGGAAATATAATCAAATGCCATCACGGACTCGAGCTGATCTCTGAAAACAAAGCAAACTTAAGAGAAAAAGGAAATCTTTTTGGATTTTTCAAAGGTTGAATGAAAGCAAAAGAGAGAGAAAATCTTTTTGTTGTTTTTGCAAAGAGATAAATAAAGAGGAATGGGCAAAAACTTCTAAAAGATCAAAGCAAATAAAACGGATAATACAATGGAAAAGTGAGAAGGGCACGTACTCCCCCAAGCTTAGGCTTTTGGCCTAAGTTGGTAGCAGCTACTGCCCCCAGGAGCCTCCTGCTCCGGGGGTGTGGTGGTGAGTCCACGGGTCGTAGAAGGATGCTGGCGCGTACACCGAACTCCTCGGAGTCTCCCACGAGGAAGGTTCCGAACGCCAAACAAAGGAAGAACCTTCACCAAACTCGGTGGCGGTCTCTTCCTGAAAATGTGGTGTCTCACCGTGCCTCTCCTCGTCGGGCACAACCCCCTCCATGGGGTTATGAAACTGATGCTGGACCATGAACTCATCGAACTGAACAACATCAAAGGACCATCCGTTCCTGCGAGAAAAATCAAACAAAAGAGGTGCAGGTAGACGGATCTAGCGTTTCGCGGCAGTTCTGTAACGCAAGATATAAATAAGATTATCAAGCTCAGAACCCATGGTAACAAACTTATGTCTTTTCATAGCAGCAAGATCAAAGCTTAAATAAGTAAAAGGAGTATCATCAGGGTGTGGGGTGCCTCCAAGATGCTCTAAGATATGTGTGGCATAAACGCCACCATATAAGTCTCCCTTGTTACCGTTCATAGCAAGGCGTCGAGCAATTAAGGCACCCAGATTATAATCAAACCTCCCTGAGAGGGCTGCTGCCAGGATAGCAATATCCGGAGCAGAAATTCTGCTCGTGTTGTCACGAGCTAACACCCCTCTGGCAATATAATATGCAAAATACCTGAGGTGAGGAAACAAGATGCTGGAGATCTTCGACCGATGAATATCCTTCGTACCCATGCTGCAGAGGGAGTTGATGACGGTTTTCAGCTCGGAGGGCTGAGTGGCCATCCTAGCCGTCCTCCCAACGTTCGGCACACCTATTACTTCACAAAAACTTCCCAAAGTCATGGTGATAAGATCATTGTAAATTTTAAACTCAATAGCACCTGAATCAGGATTATATCTAAAACTGTTAATGAAACTGGAGGTGAGTTTTTGATACTGAGTAACACGGCTCGTGACGAGTCGTGACAAACCTGCATTAGCACAAAGATTATAAAACTCATCCTTGATTCCCGCAGCTTCCATGAATTCATCACATGGAAATGTCATCGCACGTGCTGGACTTGTGTCTTCTAACAACTCCAGGGGCACATGATCTTCATTATAGCTCACCCTAGAGGTCGATGGTGAAGCTGCGGCTCTAGTAACTCGATCAGAGTGTGCGGGCCTCCTCTTCTCAAGCCACCCTTTTGCCCTTCCTAACAAACTCATTTCTGAAAAAAAAATACAATTTACAAAAACGAGGATTAAAACAAAGTGAGCTAAGGCAAACTACTCAACTCACTTGCCCAAGGCATAAACTTGCATCAAAACTTGAAAAATAACTTTCTACACATGCATGCAAGCTCATCTCTACAGCACCAAGAACTACTAAATACTCACAAATGAGGCCACCAATCAAAAATCTAATTGGAGGGGTGGAGGAGTCACATACCAGGGAGTATTTGCTCAAAATTTCAGCTCAAATGAGGGGCTGTAGAGAGAGATCGAAGAATCGCCTCCAAGAACAGCAAGAACACAAGAACAAGACCAGAACTCGAGTTTTTGGAGAAAGAGAGAGAGGGAGGAAGAAGACATACCTGGACGGGGTCCCGTGGGCCCCAGGCGCCCTATGGGCGCGGCCAGGGGCTGGGCCGCGCCAGCTGGCCGCCTGGGCCACTGGTGGCCCCCTGGCTGGCCCCAGGACTTTCTGGGTCTCTCCCGTCGTGGAAAATTTTATTATGATTTTTCTGGAATTTTTCTGAAAACTTCACTGTTGAAAAAATTTCGAAGTTCAAAAAGCTGCGAAACTCTCTGAAAACTTGAAGCAGTTAGTAGTATTGTGAAGCTTCAAAAACATAAATACTTGGTACAACAAGTAGGACAAAACTAAAAACAAATGAAAACATAACAAGCTCAACTTTTTATCCATATAAAACATGTTCACTAGTAAGGTTGATCAAGTCTTACCAACAAACAAGCGATATATAGAGCAAAAAGTCTCACCTCCTACGAAGTAATCACTGAACCTTTACCTTGATGGACATTGTCCCTACCATGATAGTTTTGTATTTGTGAGGCACATGTAGTGGACAGTCCCATTCTCCAATCTTCACGGTCTCGATATTCTCTATAGAGTTGAGGGCATGCCTCCTGTCGGTCTTCTTCGGAAAATATACCGTGTGTTTTTTATCATTCACATGGAAGGTAACCTTCCCTTTATTGCAATCAATAATAGCACCTGCGGTGTTAAGGAAAGGTCTACCAAGAATAATGGACATGCTCCCATCCTCGGGCATGTCAAGCACAACAAAATCAGTAAGAATTAAACAATTAGCAACTTCTACAGGAACATCCTCACAAATACCTATCGGAACAGCGGTTGACTTGTCAGCCATCTAAAGGGAGATATCTGTAGGAATTAGTTTCTCTAAACAAAGCCTCTCGTAAAGAGAGAGAGGCATAACACTCACTCCTGCTCCAAGATCACATAAAGCAGTTTTGACATAATTATTCATTATGGAGCAAGGAATGGTGGGTATACCTGGATCACCGAGCTTCTCAGGAATCTTTCCACTGAAAGAATAGTTAGCAAGCATAGTAGATATTGCATCATTAGGAACTTTTCTTTTATTAGTGACAATATCTTTCATATATTTTGAATAAGGAAGTAACTTAATAGCATCAGTCAAAGGAATTTGAAGAAAAAGAGGTTTAATCCATTCACAAAACTTATTGTAATGCTCTTCTTCTTTAGATTTGATGGACTTACTTGGAAAGGGCATGGGTTTCTGTACCCATGGTTCTCTCTCCTTCCCATGTTTTCTTGCAATGAAGTCTTCTTTAGTGTACCTCTTACGCTTGTCAGGTGCTTCTTCTTCTCGTACTTCAGGCGGATCATTCTTCTCATTATCATTACCTTCAGGTTCAGCACCGTCTTCAGTTTCAGCATCGGAGATAGATACACTGTTGGGATCAATAGCTGGCTCTTCATCTGCAATAGGATCATTAGAATTGTAAGTCTCTTTATGTTTCTTCTTCTTCTTTGGAGAGACAACAATTTCTTCTTCCTGCATTTGAGAATCCTGCTCGATTCTCTTCGGATGTCCCTCTGGATAGAGAGGATCTTGAGTGCTAGTTCCTCCTCGGGTCTTAATCCCGAAAGCCTGCAAATTATCTTGTTTGGCATTGTTAGCAAGCAAATCTCTTTGCACATTAGAAATTTGATCAAGCTGAGTTTGAACCATATGAAAATGCTTCACAAGACATTGAACATCATTAACTGTTCTATCTAAAACATCAAGCAGTCTTTTGATAGCAAGGGAATTATCATGCAATTGACTTTCTATCCTCTCATTAAAATGATTTTGTTTCATAATAAAATTATCAAACTCATCTAAACAATGATCAGGAGGTTTACCATGAGGGATGTCACTTGCGTTGAAATCTAAAAGAGAGTGTACCTCTTCCATAGGAGGGTGAGTAGTAGGCTCACACAGCTTCTCAATAGGGGGTAGATTCTTCACGTCTTCAGCTTTAATACCTTTCTCTTTAATAGACTTCTTTGCTTCTCGCATATCCTCGGGGCTCAGAACAAACATGCCCCTCTTCTTTGTTGGTGGAGGTGGTTCAGGGACGGACCAATCTTCATGGTTTTTGGCAATCCTGCCCATTAAATCTTCCGCATCGTCCGGTGTTCTTTTCCTGAAAACACAACCAGCACAACTGTCCAAATAGGACCTGGATTCATCAGTTAGACCAGCATAGAATATATCGATTAATTCATTCTTAGGGATTTCATGTCCAGGTCTAGCCCGAATCAGACCGCAGTACCTCCCCCAAGCTTTAGGGAGGGACTCATCCTGCAACTGTTTAAAGTTATAAATTCTTTGTAAAGCAGCATGTTGCATGTGAGCAGGAAAGTACTTATCAACAAAAGAGTGAGCTAAGTCCTGAGGACTCTTAATGGAACCGCATGGGAGTGAATCATACCATGCTTTAGCACCTTCCTTCAACGAGAAAGGAAGAAGCTTGGTGATATAAAAGTATCGTATCTTCTCATCTGTGGTAAACAGGCCACCTAACTCACCGAGTTTAGTCAGGTGTGCAATAGCATCATCATTTTCTCTGCCATAAAAGGGGTCAGCTTTAACCATAGGTATAAGTGAAAGATCAACAGAGAAATCATAATCAGGATCATCAATGCATATAGGAGATGTAGCAAATTCAGGATTAGGAATGGTTTTGTTCTTCAGAGAGTGTTTTTCAAACAGTTTCTTAATAGCTTCAGGGTCAGAGCCGGAAAACTCTGTCAGTTCCCTGCATAAATCTTCATCTAGTATATAGTAATCATCATCAAGGAGACTCTCCTTGAGTTTACTCAAATCAGGATAATCATAAGTTTCACCAATAGGGTAGCGAGTAACAGGAAGTTCAATTCCAGACTTTTTAGCAGCAGCAGCAATTTGTTTCTCAAGAGCATAACCAAGCGAACTAATATCATCAAAAGTAGTAGAAGCATCATCAAGAGTATCAGACATAGTAACAGATTCAGTAGGAGCATCATGTGGTGGTGGTGAGGCAAACTTACTCATAACGGAAGGTGAATCAAGTGTAGCACTAGTGCTCAGAGCAGTACCTCTTCTTGTAGTGGATAGTAAGATCGGAACCTTGGGGTCTCCTTTCTTACCCATAGTGGATAAAGTGCAGCAGGTAGAATACCTCAAGTAGACTTGTAAATATTGCTATGCTCCCCGGCAACGGCGCCAGAAAACGGTACTTGATAACCCTCAACCGTAAGGGATCGAGATAGTCTTCGCGGGTAAGAATAACCCAATTTATTGATTCAACACACGGGGGGCCAAAGAGTATTTATAAGCTTTGACAGTTGAGTTGTCAATTCAACCGCACCTGAAATATACTTACTTGCAACAAAAGATAAGTGGTAACAGTGATACGATAGTGATGGTAGTGATAGTAAAAGTAACAGTAAAAGTAAATAGCAAAAGTAGCGACTAGAAACAAGCAAGGTTTAAAACACTGTAGGCTAGGGAGATGGATGGTTGGGCGCTGCATGGATGAGATAGATTCTAACTTGGGGCACGGCACACGGAAAAGTAATGATCATCTAGGCAACTTGTTGGAAATATGCCCTAGAGGCAATAATAAAAGAGTTATTATTATATTTCCTTGTTCATGATAATCGTTTATTATCCATGCTATAATTGTATTGATTGGAAACTTAAATACATGTGTGGATAAATAGACAAACTTTGTGTCCCTAGTAAGCCTCTTCAGGACTAGCTCGTTGATCAAAGATGACCGCGGTTTCCAGGTCATAGACATGAGTTGTCACTTGATAACGGGATCACATCATTAGGAGAATGATGTGATGGACGAGACCTAAACGTTAAACATAGCTTTTGATTGTATCAGTTATCGCTATAGTTTTCTGCATGTCAAGTATAAGTTCCTATGACCATGAGATCATGTAACTCACTGACACCGTAGGAGTGCCTTGTGTGTGCCAAACGTCGCAACGTAACTGGGTGACTATAAAGGTACTCTACAGGTATCTCCGAAGGTGTCTGTTGAGTTGACATGGATCGAGACTGGGATTTGTCACTCCGTGTGACGGAGAGGTATCTCCGGGCCCACTTGGTAATACGTCATCTCAATGAGCTCAAAGTGACTAAGTAGTTAGTCACGGGATTATGTATTACGGAACGAGTAAAGAGACTTGCCGGTAACGAGATTGAACTAGGTATAGAGATACCGACGATCGAATCTCGGGCAAGTAACATACCGACGAGACAAAGGGAACTGTATACGGGATTGCCTGAATCCTTGACATCGTGGTTCATCCGATGAGATCATCGAGGAACGTGTGGGAACCAATATGGGTATCTAGATCCCGCTATTGGTTATTGACCTGGGAGTGTCTCTGTCATGTCTGCATAGTTTCCGAACCCGCAGGGTCTACACACTTAAGGTTCGGTGACGCTAGGGTTGTTAGTGAGAACAGTGCATGGTAACCGAAGTTTGTTCGGAGTCCCGGATGAGATCCCGGACGTGACGAGGATCTCCGGAATGGTCCGGGGACGAAGATTGATATATGGGATGATGGGAATCGGAGTCCGGAAGTGTTCCGGGGAGTCGTCGGATGACCGAAAGGAGTTTCGGGGGGTCCCGGCAAGTGTTGCGGGCCTCATGGGCCAAAAGGGGGGAGGCACATCAGCCCACACAGGGGCTGTGCGCCCCCCCTAGGCCCCTCCACCTGCGCCTAAGGGGCTGGGCCCCCCTAGGGCAGCCGCACCCCCTTGGCTTGGGGGGCAAGGCGCCTGGGGGGGAAACCCTAGCCCTGGCCGCCCCCCCCCCCCTTGGCCGGCCCCATCTGGCCTTGGCCGCCGCCCCCTAGGGGGAACCCTAGGGGCGCCCCCTCCCCTCTCTCCCCCCTATATAAAGAGAGACAGAGGGAGGGCAGCAACACAAGTTTGTGCCTCGGCGCTGCCCTCCCTCTCCCACGAATATCTTCGTCTATTTTGCAGTGCTTGGCGAAGCCCTGCTGGAATTCCTCCACCACCATCTCCACCACGCCGTCGTGCTGCTGGTTTTCTCCGTCAACCTCTCCTTCCCCCTTGCTGGATCAAGAAGGAGGAGACGTCCCCGAGCTGCACGTGTGAAGAACGCGGAGGCACCGTCCGTTCGGTGCTAGGATCTTCGGCGATTTGAATCGCGGCGAGTACGACTCCATCAACCGCGTTCTTGAACGCTTCCGCTTAGCGATCTACAAGGGTATGTGGATCCGACTCTTCCCTCGTAGATGCATCTCCTAGATTGATCTTGGTGAGCGTAGGAAAATTTTTGTTTCCCATGCGACGTTCCCCAACAGTGGCATCATGAGCTAGGTTCTTGCGTAGATGCTTTCACGAGTAGAACACAAAGGGGTTTGTGGGCGTTGATGTTTAGATTGCTTCCCTCCTTGGTCTTTCTTGATTCAGCGGTATTATGGGATGAAGCGGCCCGGACCAACTTTACATGTCCACGTACATGAGACCGGTTCCATCGACAGACATGCGACTTTTGTTGCATAAGATGGCTGGCGGGTGTCTGTCTCTCCTATCTTAGTTGAATCGGATTCGACCAAGGCGGTCCTTGTAGAAGGTTAAATAGCAACTTAAATATCACCGTTGTGGCTTTGCGTAGGTAAGAAGCGTTCTTGCTAGATACCCATAGCAGCCACGTAAAACATGCAACAACAAATTAGAGGACGTCTAACTTGTTTTTGCAGGGTATGTATGTGATATGATATGGCCAAAGACATGATGAGATATATTTGATGTATGAGATGATCATGTTGTAATAGTTAATATCGACTTGCATGTCGATGTATACGGCAACCGGCAGGAGCCATAGCGTTGTCTTTAATTTTTGTATGACCTGCGTGTCAATCATTAAGCGCTATGTAATGCTTTACTTTATCGCTAAACGGTAGCAATAGTAGTAAGAGCATGGTGGGCGCGCGACAACCCCGATGGCGACACGATGATGGAGATCATGATGATGGGGATCATGGTGTTACGCCGGTGACGATGGAGATCATGCCGGTGCTTTGGAGATGGAGATCAAAAGCACGAGTTGATGGCCATATCATGTCACTTATGATTTGCATGTGATGTTAATCCTTTTATGCATCTTATTTTGCTTAGGACGACGGTAGCATTATAAGATGATCCCTCACTAAAATTTCAAGATAAAATTGTGTTCCCCCCGAGTGTGCGCCGTTGCGAAGGTTCGTCGTTTCGAAGCACCACGTGATGATCGGGTGTGATAGACTCTACGTTCGCATACAACGGGTGAAAGCCAGTTTTGCACATGCAGAACACTCGGGTTAGACTTGACGAGCCTAGCATGTACAGACATGGCCTCGGAACACGGAAGACCGAAAGGTCGAGCATGAGTCATATAGTAGATATGATCAACATGAAGATGTTCACCATTGACACCACCTCATCTCACGTGATGATCGGACTTGGGTTGGTGGATTTGGATCATGTCACGCTCGGATGACCAGAGGGATGTCAATTTCAGTGGGAGTTATAAGTAATTTGATTAGTTAAAACTCACTTATCATGAACAATAGTCTAAGATGTCTTTGCAAATCTTTTGTTGTAGATGGCTCCCGCAGTAGCTCCCCTGAATTTTAATGCGTTCCTAGAGAAAACTAAGCTGAAAGATGATGGGAGCAACTTTGTGGACTGGCTCCGCAATCTGAGGATCATCCTCACAGCTGCCCAAAAGGTTTATGTCCTAAATGCACCGCTAGGTGAACCCCCCGCTCCGGCCTCTGTGGACGTTATGAACGCCTGGCAGTCGCGTGCGGATGACTACTCAGTAGTACAGTGTGCCATGTTGTATAGCTTGGAAGGAGGACTTCAAAGGCGTTTTGAACGTCATGGAGCATATGAGATGTTCCAGGAGTTGAAGTTCATCTTTGAGAAGAATGCCAAGATCGAGAGGTATGAGACCACCGATAAATTCTTTGCTTGCAAGATGGAGGAGAATTCGTCTGTCAGTGAGCACTTACTGAAGATGTCTGGGTACTATACCCGCATAGCTGATCTGGGACTTGTGTTCCCGGAGGAGGCTATCATTGACAGAATTCTCCAGTCACTCCCACCTAGCTACAAGAGCTTCGTGCAGCATTATAACATGCAAGGGATGAACAAAACCATCGCCGAGCTGTTTGCGATGCTGAAAGTCGCTGAGTCAGATATCCAGAAGGAGTATCAAGTGTTGATGGTCAATAAAACTACCAGTTTCAAGAAGAATGGCAAGGGCAAGAAGGGTAACTCTAAGAAGGGTGGCAAGGCAGTTGCTCATCCAGTGAAGAAACCCAAGGCTGGGCCCAAGCCAGAGACTGAGTGTTTCTATTGCAAGGGGAACGGCCACTGGAAGCGGAACTGCCCCAAGTATCTGGCAGACAAGAAGGGGGCCAACAACAACAACAAGCAAGGTATATGTGATATACATGTTATTGATGTGTACCTTACCAACTCTCGTTGTAGTGCCTGGGTATTTGATACCGGTTCGGTTGCTCACATTTGCAACTCCAAACAGGAACTACGGAATAAACGGAGGCTGGCGAAGGACGAAGTGACGATGCGCGTGGGGAATGGTTCCAAGGTTGATGTGATCGCCGTCGGCACGCTCGCTCTTCGATTACCATCGGGATTAGTTATGAACCTGAATAATTGTTATTTAGTGCCTGCGTTGAGCATGAACATTATATCTGGATCTTGTTTATTGCGAGACGGTTACTCATTTAAATCAGAGAATAAAGGTTGTTCTATTTATATGGGTAATATCTTTTATGGTCATGCACCCGAAGTTAGGGGTTTATTCTTATTGAATCTCGATAGTGATGATACACATGTTCATAACATTGATGCCAAAAGATGTAGAATTGATAATGATAGTACCACTTTCTTGTGGCACTGCCGTCTGGGTCATATCGGCGTGAAACGCATGAGGAAGCTCCATGCTGATGGACTTTTAGAGTCTCTTGATTTTGAATCACTTGACACATGCGAGCCGTGCCTCATGGGCAAGATGACTAAGACCCCGTTTTCAGGAACAATGGAACGGGCAAGTGACTTATTGGAAATCATACATACTGATGTGTGTGGCCCGATGAGTGTCACGGCGCGCGGTGGATATCGTTATTTTCTCACCTTCACTGACGACTTAAGTAGATATGGGTATATTTACTTGATGAAGCATAAGTCTGAAACGTTTGAAAAGTTCAAGCAATTTCAGAGTGAAGTTGAGAATCATCGTAACAAGAAGATCAAGTTCCTACGATCTAATCGAGGGGGAGAGTATCTGAGTTATGAGTTTGGCAATCACTTAAGAAAATGTGGAATTGTTTCACAGTTGACGCCACCTGGAACACCACAGCGTAATGGTGTGTCCGAACGTCGTAATCGAACCCTATTAGATATGGTGCGTTCTATGATGTCTCTTGCCGATTTGCCACTATCATTTTGGGGATATGCGTTAGAGACGGCTTCATTCACTTTAAATAGGGCTCCATCCAAGTCCGTTGAGACAACACCATATGAACTGTGGTTTGGTAAGAAACCTAAGTTGTCTTTTCTCAAAGTTTGGGGTTGCGATGCTTATGTCAAAAGGCTTCAGCCAGAAAAGCTCGAACCCAAAGCGGACAAATGTGTCTTCATAGGATACCCAAAAGAGACGGTTGGGTACACCTTCTATCTCAGATCCGAGGGCAAAGTGTTTGTCGCTAAGAACGGGTCCTTTCTCGAGAAAGAGTTTCTCTCGAAAGAATTGAGTGGGAGGAAGGTAGAACTTGATGAGGTTATTGAACCTCTGCTTCAACCAGAGAGTAGCGCAGCACAGAAAGATGTTTTTGTGGAGCCTGCAACGGTTGAAGAGGAAGCCAATGATGATGATCAAGAAGCTTCTGATCAAGTTACTACCGAACCTCGTAGGTCGACAAGGGTACGCACTGCACCTGAGTGGTATGGTAACCCTGTCTTGGAGGTCATGTTGTTGGACAACAGTGAACCTGCGAGCTATGGAGAAGCGATGGTGGGCCCAGATTCCGACAAATGGTTAGAGGCCATGAAATCCGAGATGGGATCCATGTATGAAAACAAAGTATGGACTTTGGAAGTATTACCTGAAGGGCGGAAGGCCATTCAGAATAAATGGATTTTTAAGAGAAAGACGGACGCTGACGGCAATGTCACCGTGTATAAAGCTCGACTTGTGGCAAAGGGTTTTTCACAAGTTCAAGGAGTTGACTACGATGAGACTTTCTCACCCGTAGCGATGTAGCAAATTCAGGATTAGGAATGGTTTTGTTCTTCAGAGAGTGTTTTTCAAACAGTTTCTTAATAGCTTCAGGGTCAGAGCCGGAAAACTCTGTCAGTTCCCTGCATAAATCTTCATCTAGTATATAGTAATCATCATCAAGGAGACTCTCCTTGAGTTTACTCAAATCAGGATAATCATAAGTTTCACCAATAGGGTAGCGAGTAATAGGAAGTTCAATTCCAGACTTTTTAGCAGCAGCAGCAATTTGTTTCTCAAGAGCATAACCAAGCGAACTAATATCATCAAAAGTAGTAGAAGCATCATCAAGAGTATCAGACATAGTAACAGATTCAGTAGGAGCATCATGTGGTGGTGGTGAGGCAAACTTACTCATAACGGAAGGTGAATCAAGTGTAGCACTAGTGCTCAGAGCAATACCTCTTCTTGTAGTGGATAGTAAGATCGGAACCTTGGGGTCTCCTTTCTTACCCACAGTGGATAAAGTGCAGCAGGTAGAATACCTCAAGTAGACTTGTAAATATTGCTATGCTCCCCGGCAACGGCGCCAGAAAACGGTACTTGATAACCCTCAACCGTAAGGGATCGAGATAGTCTTCGCGGGTAAGAATAACCCAATTTATTGATTCAACACACGGGGGGCCAAAGAGTATTTATAAGCTTTGACAGTTGAGTTGTCAATTCAACCGCACCTGAAATATACTTACTTGCAACAAAAGATAAGTGGTAACAGTGATACGATAGTGATGGTAGTGATAGTAAAAGTAACAGTAAAAGTAAATAGCAAAAGTAGCGACTAGAAACAAGCAAGGTTTAAAACACTGTAGGCTAGGGAGATGGATGGTTGGGCGCTGCATGGATGAGATAGATTCTAACTTGGGGCACGGCACACGGAAAAGTAATGATCATCTAGGCAAATTGTTGGAAATATGCCCTAGAGGCAATAATAAAAGAGTTATTATTATATTTCCTTGTTCATGATAATCGTTTATTATCCATGCTATAATTGTATTGATTGGAAACTTAAATACATGTGTGGATAAATAGACAAACTTTGTGTCCCTAGTAAGCCTCTTCAGGACTAGCTCGTTGATCAAAGATGACCGCGGTTTCCAGGTCATAGACATGAGTTGTCATTTGATAACGGGATCACGTCATTAGGAGAATGATGTGATGGACGAGACCCAAACGTTAAACATAGCTTTTGATTGTATCAGTTATCGCTATAGTTTTCTGCATGTCAAGTATAAGTTCCTATGACCATGAGATCATGTAACTCACTGACACCGTAGGAGTGCCTTGTGTGTGCCAAACGTCGCAACGTAACTGGGTGACTATAAAGGTACTCTACAGGTATCTCCGAAGGTGTCTGTTGAGTTGACATGGATCGAGACTGGGATTTGTCACTCCGTGTGACGGAGAGGTATCTTCGGGCCCACTCGGTAATACGTCATCTCAATGAGCTCAAAGTGACTAAGTAGTTAGTCACGGGATTATGTATTACGGAACGAGTAAAGAGACTTGCCGGTAACGAGATTGAACTAGGTATAGAGATACCGACGATCGAATCTCGGGCAAGTAACATACCGACGAGACAAAGGGAACTGTATACGGGATTGCCTGAATCCTTGACATCGTGGTTCATCC
>LR738711.1:663299637-663366090 GCA_902687465.1 Secale cereale
CCCCCCCCCCTTGGCCGGCCCCATCTGGCCTTGGCCGCCGCCCCCTAGGGGGAACCCTAGGGGCGCCCCTTCCCCTCTCTCCCCCCTATATAAAGAGAGACAGAGGGAGGGCAGCAACACAAGTTTGTGCCTCGGCGCTGCCCTCCCTCTCCCACGAATATCTTCGTCTATTTTGCAGTGCTTGGCGAAGCCCTGCTGGAATTCCTCCACCACCATCTCCACCACGCCGTCGTGCTGCTGCTTTTCTCCGTCAACCTCTCCTTCCCCCTTGCTGGATCAAGAAGGAGGAGACGTCCCCGAGCTGCACGTGTGAAGAACGCGGAGGCACCGTCCGTTCGGTGCTAGGATCTTCGGCGATTTGAATCGCGGCGAGTACGACTCCATCAACCGCGTTCTTGAACGCTTCCGCTTAGCGATCTACAAGGGTATGTGGATCCGAATCTTCCCTCGTAGATGCATCTCCTAGATTGATCTTGGTGAGCGTAGGAAAATTTTTGTTTCCCATGCGACGTTCCCCAACACAAATATCAAACATTAGGCATGTATCCCATAGGTAGTTGTACGTGCTTGCAATAAGAACTTGCACAACATCTTTTGTCCTACCATCCCGCTACGAACGGGGCCAAAAGGAACTAATGGAGATTAAGGTGCTCCTATCAAAGAGCACCGGAACAAAGCAATGAACTCAATGGATACATGTAATCCTCAAACTACGGACCATCCCCTTTGGTGTCCCAAGCTGTCACTTTTGGGATCGCCGGTTCCGAACCGTAACAGGTGCAAAGAACTCATAGATAGGATCACGAACACAAATATATTCATACAAACACATATGGTTCAGATCTGAAATCATGGCACTCAGGCCCTAAGTGTCAAGCATTAAGAATAACAAGTTGAAGCAAAGATGATAAACACCATAGTAGATGATAGGCAACATGCCCCCAACGATCTGATAAAATATTACATGATCTAACTCATCCAATCCCTACCATCCCCTTCGCCTACAGCGGGGGAATTACTCACACATGAAAGGGGAAGTCATGGAAGGATGATGGAGTGGTGATGATGATGACGATGGCGACGACCTCCCCTCTCCGGAGGCCAATTCAGCCTCCAGATTAGCCCTCCCGAGGAAGAACAGAGGGTGGCGGCGGCTCCGCGACGGAAAACTGCGAAAGAACTTCTGATCTGGGGTTTCTACGTCGGGAGTAAAAATACGAGGCGAAGTAGGGCACCAGGGGGCGTGGGACCCACCCAGGCGGCCCCCCGGCGTGGCCTGGGGGGGGGCGCGCCCACAGGGCGCCTGGGCACCCCCTGGCCCCACTTCTGGCTCCTGGTTCCTTCGGGTGCGTGGATTTTCTGTGATTTTTCGTGGATTTTTCTGAGATACTTAAATATCCGTTTTCCTGCACACAAATAAACCACACAGGTAGCTCTGCTGAAAACAGCGTCAGTCCGGGTTAGTTTAGTCCAAATCATGCAAGAATGAGGCCAAAACAATATCAAAAGTGTTTGGAAAAGTAGATACATTTGAGACGTATCAATTGGCCGTGGGAGCAGATAGATGAGCCGGCCGCGGCATTGTAAGCGAGCGCGGACAGACGATTAATTATAGGTGTGGTAAGCCACGCGGACGGGCGAGTCAACCGCATCATATTGATGTAAATTGGGCCGTAAATCGGCGGTTTGCACATATATTCGTCGAGCATCATGGAATGGTCAGATAATGGTGGCGCGAGCTATACATCCATGACACGACCATCACTCTTGCAATGAACAATTGTCCTGCATAAACAATATTGCAGACCAAGGCAAAGATAAACTCCTCTTTGACAAAAATAACATGTGCTAATAAAACAGACTTGGATGGATATCACCTGATTCGCCCGGACAACAGATGAGTCGGCCTTTGCATTGTAAGCCGGTGCGGACAGGCAACTTGTCCTCAGCGTTGTAAGCCGGCGTGAACGCGTGAACCGGCCGCGAGGGCGGACGGGCGAGTCAGCCGGCGCATTGATGTAAATTGGACCGCGACACACACACGTCCGTGAAGCCGCGCGGCACAGCCGAACATGCATCCGTGGTATAACACCACCCCTTTTTCTTTTAATAGTCATCCTGCGTAAAAAATATTACAGGCCAGAATAATTATTGTCGGATTAATTAACATGTACTGATAAAATATATAGGAAAAATAACACCTAGTAGATAGTGGACCAAGCAAGGATCAGCCAAGTAGTACTAGTACTTTAGTCACGTGAGCAAGTAATCAACTAGTAGTAGTAGGTAGTGGTAATTCCCTTGTGTGATGATGTGGAGCGTGGAGCAGTCTCCCGATCCCCTCGGGACTTGAACGAGTAGCAGGCGCAACTTGAACGGCCAGGGACGGCTTGATTGATGTAGTAGCAGTGGTCGTGCGCAGCAGCGGCAACTCGGCGCTAAAAACCTATACGTAGCAGCAGCGACTCGGTGGATTTATCCGACGGTGGCCTGCTGGATCTGTGGTGGCATGCTAGTTTGACTTTCCACTGACCACCAAGTATACCCACACGCACATGAGCTGGAACCAAGACGAGCGTGGTATATGTGCATGAAACAATGTACACTTTTTACAGCTCACGTGAGCCCCAAGTAGTACTTGTGGTTGATGAAATTATCTTCGGTCTTTTCCTAAAGTGCCGTAGCACCGGCAGCTTATGAATTCATGCCTCGGGGTTTGAAATCAGCAAAACAGTGTACTGCCATAGAAATTAACTGTCTCGGTGATTTTACAACTAACCAAAACGCGGCGCAGGTAATCTTGACGACTCGATTGCATAGAAGTTGAGTTGGGGCTGACCTTCGTCGCCATGTACGAGTTGAATCAGCAGAAGAAATACTTGCCGGTCTCGATAACGTATGACCATGCGGAAGAAAAAACGATCTTGCTTCAGATTGGTGGATCACTAGGTTACATCGACGGGGGCTCGCAGGATGCTCCAACCCTAGTTCTCTCGAACCAAGGTTGCCGGCGGCTCACGCGATCGTTCCATGCCGGCTCTTCTTCATCCGATCAATCGCGAGCTCCACGATCCCTCAGATAGATCCCTTCAAAACTCAACACCATCTTGCGCATGCCCCACGGTGGGCGCCAACTATCGTGGAATTGTCATGGCAGATGTCCTAGTGTGAGGACTTAGTCGTGAAGCCAACACATCTATGTCGTAGCTTGAGAGGGTTTGAGCGGAATCAAGAGACGCAACACAAGACAAGGATTTAGACAGCTTCGGGCCCCGGGAAACATCATCCGGTAACAACCATACATGCTGTTTGTGGCTAGGTCTCATTATCATCATGAGAGAGTCAACGGGTAAACCGGCTCTTTGTGTCTAGCCCTAGCGATTGTTTCTTCTTGCCTGTCCCCCTTTTGGGGAGCCCCGTCCGTCCTTATATATGTTGAAGGGGCAGGTTACATGACTAGTCCTACTAGGATAAGGATTACTCTATTACAAGTGGAGTCCTAGTCTTGCTTCCTTTATAGGAGAATATTCCTTGTGCTTTCCTCATAAACCGGCCCATCATAACATGAACAGGCCTTCTGGGCCATGGGCCTTGTCATCCGTCCGCCGTCCGCCAGGTTACCAGTGAGTCATACTAACCAGTCAGGTTGCTTGTAAACCGTCTGGTTAGGGCGGGTCGCCAGTGAATCGCCAAGTGTAAACTAGGTCTCAAGTAAACCACCAAGTCCGGCCGGGTCATATTTCCGGCCGGGTCATACTACGGGGTATATCCCCGACTTGGAACATCTCATATGTTCCATGACGTTCAAAAACGTCTTCGAAGTCCCGATTCTAAGTCGTAAAGCATGGCACACTGAACTATCGATTAGTCATCAGAACGAGCTTGCCAGACATTCATAACGTCCAGAGTTGCTCCTGCAGTAGGCATGTCACCTAGCGGTGCTTCCAGGACATAATTCTTCTGTGCAGCAATGAGGATAATCCTCAAGTTACGAACCCAGTCCGTGTAGTTGCTACCATCATCTTTCAACTTAGCTTTCTCTAGGAATGCATTAAAATTCAAGGGGATGGTAGCACGGGCCATTGATCTACAACAACATAGATATGCAAAAAAACTATCAGGACTAAATTCATGATAAATTAAAGTTCAGTTAATCATATTAGTTAAAGAAATCCCACTTAGATAGACATCCCTCTAGTCATCTAAATGATCACGTGATCCAAATCAACTAAACAATGTCAGATCATCACGTGAGATGGAGTAGGTTTCAATGGTGAACATCTTATGTTGATCATATCTACTATATGATTCATGCTCGACCTTTCTGTCTCCAGTGTTCCGAGGCCATGTCTGTACATGCTAGGCTCGTCAAGTTTAACCCGAGTATTCTGCATGTGCAAAACTGTCTTACACCCGTTGTATTTGAACATAGAATTTATCACACCAGATCATCACATGGTGTCTCAGCACGACAAACTTTCGCAACGGTGCATACTCAGGGAATGCACTTGTACCTTGAAATTTTAGTAAGGGATCATCTTATAATGCTACCGCCATACTAAGCAAAATAAGAAGCATAATAAGATAAACATCACATGCAATCAAAATATGTGACATGATATGGCCATCATCATCTTGTGCTTTTGATCTCCATCTTCAAAGCATCGTCATGATCTCCATCGTCACCGGCTTGACACCATGATCTTCATCGTAGTGTCGTGGTTGTCTCGCCAACTATTGCTACTACTACTATCGCTAACTCATAGTGATGAAGTAAAGCAATTACATGGCCTTCGCAATTCATACAATAAAGAGACAACCATAAGGCTCCTGCCGGTTGTCGATAATTTACAAAACATGATCATCTCATACAATAACGTATAACTCATCACGTCTTGACCATATCACATCACAACATGCCCTGCAAAAATAAGTTAGACGTCCTCTACTTTATTGTTGCAAGTTTTACGTGGCTGCTACGAGCTTAGTAAGAACCGTTCTTACCTACGCATACAAAACCACAATGTTTTTTCGTCAAGTGTGATGTTTTAACCTTCACAAGGACCGGGCATAGCCACACTCAATTCAACTAAAGTGAGAGAGACAGACACACGCCGGTCACCTTTAAGCAACGAGTGCTCGTAACGGTGAAACCAGTCTCGCGTAAGCGTATGCGTAATGTCGGTCTGGGCCGCTTCCTCACACAATACCACCGAATCAAAGTATGACATGCTGGTAGGCAGTATGACTATTATCGCCCACAACTCATTGTGTTCTACTCGTGCATATCATCTACGCATAGACCTGGCTCATGATGCCACTGTAGGGGAACGTAGTATTTCAAAGAAAATCCTACGATCACGCAAGATCTATCTAGGAGAACCATAGCAACAAGCGAGAGGTGTGTCCACGTACCCTCGTATACCGAAAGCGGAAGCGTTTAGTAACGCGGTTGATGTAGTCGAACGTCTTCACGATCCAACCGATCCAAGCACCAAACGTACGGCACCTCCGCGTTCAGCACACGTTCAGCTCGATGACATCCCACGAACTCTTGATCCAGTTGAGTGTCGTGGGAGAGTTTCGTCAGCACGACGGTGTGGTGACGGTGATGATGAAGTCACCGGCGCAGTGCTTCGCCTAAGCACTGCAACGATATGACCGAGGTGTGCAATTGTGGAGGGGGGCACCGCACACGGCTAAGAAATCAACTTGTGTCTATGGGGTGCCCCCTGGCAATGTATATAAAGGAGTGGAGGAGGAGGCCGGCCGGCCTCCTCTGGCGCGCCCCATGGGAGGATTCCTACTCCTACTAGGAGTAGGTTTCCACCCTTTCCTAGTCCTACTAGGAGGGGGGGGAAGGAAGAGGAAGGGAGAAGGAAAGAGGGGGCCGACCCCAGTTTGTCCTAAACCAATTCGGTTTTGGCCTAGGGGGCGCGCCCCATGGCTCCCTTGATGCCCTTTATTTCCACCAAGGCCCATATAGGCCCATTAAGCCCCCGGGGGGTTTTGGTAACCTCTCGGTACTCCGGTATTTATCTGGTGACCCCCGGAACCCTTCGGATGTCCGAATATAACCTTCCAATATATCAATATTTATGTCTCGACCATTTCGAGACTCCTCGTCATGTCCGTGATCACATCCGGGACTCTGAACTACCTTCGGTACATCAAAACACATAAACTCATAATACCGATCGTCATCGAACGTTAAGCGTGCGGACCCTACGGGCTCGAGAACTATGTAGACATGACCGAGACTCATCTTTGGTCAATAACCAACAACGGAACCTAGATGTTCATATCGGATCCCACATATTCTACGAAGATCTTTATCGGTCAAACCACATAACAACATACGTTGTTCCCTTTGTCATCGGTATGTTACTTGCCCGAGATTCGATCGTCGATATCATCATACCTAGTTCAATATCGTCATCGACAAGTCTCTTTACTCATTTTGTAATACATCATCTCGTGAAAAACTCATTCGTCGTTTGCTTGGAAGGCTTATTACAATGTGTATTACCGAGAGGGCCCAGAGATAGGTCTCCGACACTCGGAGTGAAAAATCCTATTCTCGATCTATGCCAACACCACAAACACCTTCAGAGACAACTGTAGAGCATCTTTATAATCACCCAGTTACGTCGTGGCGTTTGATAGCACACAAGGTGTTCCTCCGGTATTCGGGAGTTGCATAATCTCATAGTCATAGGAACATGTATAAGTCATGAAGAAAGCAATAGCAGAAAAACTAAACAATCATATTGTTAAGCTAACCGATGGGTCTTGTCCATCACATCATTCTCCTAATGATGTGATCCCGTTGATCAAATGACAACTCATGTCTATGGTTAGGAAACATAACCATCTTTGGTTAACGAGCTAGTCTAGTAGAGGCATACTAGGGACACTCTGTTTCGTCTATGTATTCACACATGTATCAAGTTTCCGGTTAATACAATTCTTGCATGAATAAAAGAAATTTACCATGATGTATAATTAATATAAATAACAACTTTATTATTGCCTCTAGGGCATATTTCCTTCATGGTGGACACCGCGTCCCCCCTGCTGAAGTCGACCGCATCCTCGTCCTCGTCCTCGGCGACGCCCTCAAGGTTGTAGTACTCGTAGTAGTGGTTGTGCCTGAGCTCGCGTTGGTACTCCGCCGCCGATTCCTCGATGGACAAACTCTTCTCTACCTCGATCTCGGCCCTCCTCCCGGCGCTCCTGGATCTCGGTCGTGACCTCATGAGGAAGCAGGTGCTCCATGGCCACCGTCACCGTTTCGAACGTGGGTTGCGTGATGGAGTCTGAGGTGGCCTAGAATATCTTGGCGTGTGCATCCTCGATCTTGGCGTGGATGTCCTCGACCCGGGCCAGGGCGACATCGGCGGCACAGACGGCAGCTCGAGCGCTCTCGGCGTTTGCAGCCACCATCATAGCAGTAGTTGCAGCCGTCTCGGCTGCTACAGCTGCCTTGTCGGCCGCCGCATGATACGTCTCCAACGTATCTATAATTTTTTATTGTTCCATGCTATTATTTATGAAGTCTTGGATGTTTAATGGGCTTTATCATTCACTTTTATATCATTTTTGGGACTAACCTACTAACCCAAAGGCCCAGTCCAGATTGTTGTTTTTTGCCTATTTCAGGGTTTTGCAGAAAAGGAATATCAAAAAGAGTCCAAAGGGAATGAAACCTTCGTGAGAGATATTTTTGGAGGAAAACACGCACAAAAGACTTCGGGGCCAAGCCAGGAGAAAGAAGGGCCACCCTCGAGGGTGGGGGGCGCGCCCCCCCTGCCTCGAGGGCAGTCCCGGTGGCCCCTGGTGCCCATCTTCTTCCTATATATACCTACGTACCCCAGAAACTCCAACAACAGAGAGAAAACCCTAATTCCACCGCCGTAGCTGCTGTTCCCGTGGAGATCCCATCTTGGAGCCTGTTCCGGGAGGGGGATCCATCACGAAGGCCTTCATCATCATCATCATCGCCCTCACCATGAGTTGTGAGTAGTTTGCCACAGACCTTTGGGTCCATTGCTAGTATCTAGATGGCTTCTTCTCTCTCTCTGGATCTCAATACAAAGTTCTCCTCGATCTTTGAGGAGATCTATTCGATGTAATCTCTTTTTGCGGTGTGTTTGTCGAGATCCGATGAATTGTGAGTTTATGATCAAGGTTATCTATGAAAGATATTTGGTTCTTCTCTGAACTTTTTATGTGTGCTCATAATATCCTTGCAAGTCTCTTCGAATTATTGGTTTGGTTTGGCCTACTAGGTCTATAGTTCTTGCAATGGGAGAAGTGCTTGGCTTTGGGGTTCAATCTTGCGGTGTCCTTTCCCAGTGACAGTAGGGGCAGCAAGGCACGTATTGTATTGTTGCCATCGAGGATAAAAGGATGGGGTTTTCATCATATTGCTTGAGTTTATCCCTCTACATCATTTCATCTTTCTTAAGGTGTTACTCTGTTCGTATGAACTTAATACACTAGATGCATGTTGGATAGCGGTCGATGTGTGGAGTAATAGTAGTAGATGCAGAATCGTTTCGGTCTACTTGTCTCGGACGTGATGCCTATATACAATGATCATGCCTAGATAGTCTCATAATTATTCGCTTTTCTATCAATTGCTCGGCAGTAATTTGTTTACCCACCGTAGAATACCGCTATCATGAGAGAAGCCACTAGAGAAAACTATGGCCCCCGGGTCTATCTTTATCATATTACTTTCCCTGTCAACTAGCCAATTTCTGTTGCCGTTGTTTATTTGCTTTCTTTACTTTCTGTTTCTATACCAAAAATACCAAAAATATAATTATCATCTCTATCAGATCTCACTATCATAAGTGACCGTAAAGGGATTGACAACCCCTTATCGCGTTGGCTGCGAAGTTCTTATTTGTTTGTGCAGGTGCGAGGGACTGGCGCGTGGTCTCCTACTGGATTGATATCTTGGTTCTCAAAAACTAAGGGAAATACTTACGCTAATGTGCTGCATCTCCCTTTCCTCTTCGAGGGAATACAATGCAAGCTCAAGAGGTAGCAAGAAGAATTTCTGGCGCCGTTGCTGGGGAGGCTTACGCAAAAGTCATATACCAAGTACCTATCACAAACCCTTATCCTTTGCATTACATTTATTTGCCTCTCGTTTTCCTCTCCCCCACTTCACCTTTGCCGTTTTATTCGCCCTTCTTCCGCCGTGTGTTTTTTGTTCGCTTGCTTGCTTATCTGCCCTCATGTCTGAGATGGGAGACGATTTTATAAAGAAGGGTAGCAATACCGAGGGAAACGTTCATGTTGACCCCCCGGATGAAGCTACCACTTTACATGTTAAGAAGTTCCGGGTTGGTAGTGGTAATATCATTGGAAAAGGGGTTCTTCAAGACGTCTTTACTTGTGCCGGTGCTTTGCCCACTATGGGTGGCTCTATTCTTCACAGAACTAGTAGCCTTGTGGATGTTGTATCTATGCTCATAGTAGAAGTTGAAAGGCAATTTATCCATATGCATCCTTGTATTCAGAGAGTATTTTTGGAGTTCTCCAATATTGAGCATTCTTCCGTTAAGCGTGCAGCTACTATCTTCTTGGCTCATGAATTTCGATATATCATGAAAGAGGCCAGAGAAATCTTTGCTCATTATGGAGTAGATGTCGGTCGACCTCCTATAGAGGCTATCTTGTTCAATCAAGAAGACCTTATGCGTTTACGATCTCCTGATCATGTTGCTTTTAATGAAAACCTTAGAAAAAAGGTTCCTGTTGAGATCTTGATTGATAGAATTTTTTAGATAAATGATGAGTTTGTTGTTCAAAATAATGGGTTAGGCTTCTCCCTTGAGCGAAGGCTTATGGCCTTCTGCCAAAAGAATGCCTATAATGATGAATTGGTCATTCACTACAAAGGGCCAAAGGAGGAACCTGTTACTCCCGAGATTGATGTAGGGGACTTTTGCCCCATTAAATTTAGCCATTTTAATTACTTTTTCTTGCCACAAAGGATGCTTGCCGCCGAACGTAGGGAATATGAGATGAGCTTTCGCGACGTATCATACTACTATGGCTATCCCTAGATCTATCTTGTATCGTGCCTAGCTAGGGGCGTAAAACGATAGCGCTTGTTGGGAGGCAACCCAATTTTATGTTTTTTGCTTTTGTTGCTGTTAGGGAATAAATATTGCATCTAGCCTCTGATTAGATGTGTTTTCATGTTTTGTTCAGTGTTTGTGCCAAGTAGAACCTTTGGTAAGACTTGTGTGAAGTTTATTTGATCTTGCTGTGAAAAACAGAATCGTTAGCGCTCGCTAAAGTAGTCTTCAGATTTTACTGGAGCGTGATTTTTAGTTGATTCTTTTTTCTGCTGATTGGTAGACAAATTGCGAATTTTACCAATTTAGTTTGAATTTTTTGGAGTTCCAGAAGTAGGCTAACCCAGCAGATTACTACATACTATTATGTTTTTAACAGATTCTGTTTTTCGTGTATTGTTTGCTTATTCCGATGCATCTATGAGTAATATTGGAGGATGTGAAGCATAGAGAACTTGTATTACAGTAGGTTTAACACCAATATAAACAATGAATGAATTCCTTGATGTACCTTTGAGTGGTGGTTTGCTTTCTCTTACTAACGGAGCTCACGAGAATTTTTGTCTAAGTTTTGTGTTGTGAAGTTTTCAAGTTTTGAGTATTGCTTTGATGGACTATGGAACAAGGAGTAGCAAAGGCCCAAGCTTGGGGATGCCCATGGCACCCCAATTAAAATCAAGATAATCAAAAGCCTAAGCTTGGGGATGCCCCGGGAAGGCATCCCCTCTTTCGTCTTCATCCATCGGTAACTATACTTGGAGCTATATTTTTATTCGCAACATGCTATGTGTTTTGCTTGGAGCGTCTTGTATAATTTGAGTATTTGCTTGTTAGTTTGCCACAATTATCCTTGCTGGACACACCTATTTGAGAGATTTAAATATGGCCTAGAAATTATTAGAACACTCTATGTGCTTCACTTATATCTTTTAAGTTGAATAGTTTTTGCTCTAGTGCTTCACTTATATCTTTTAGAGCATGGCGGTGGTCATATTTTGTAGAAATTGTTGAACTCTCATGCTTCACTTAGATCTATTTGAGAGTTTATTAAAACATCATGGTAATGTTTTTAGGCTAAAGAAACTAGTCTTCACATGATAAACATCCAATGTCAATGTAGTAAAATTTTCGCAGCTAGTGCATTGAATAGAATGATATGTTGGATGCTTGATAATTGTTTTGAGACATGAGGATATTGATATTAGAGTCATACTATTGGAGTTATTATGAAATTGAATAATAGTTGTGTTAAGTTTAGTGATTCCCGTATCATGCACGTATGGTGAACCGCTATGTGACAAAGTTAGAGCATGAGGTATTTGTAGAGTGACAACCTTTGTGTGGAGGTCGGGGCGCGCGATGGTTAACTCCTACCAACCTCCCCCCTAGGATAATGTGTTGATTACTTTGTTTTTGATGACTCATAAATTTTTGCAATAAGTGTATGAGTTCTTATGACTAATGTTGAGTCCATGGATTATACGCACTCTCACCCTTCCATCATCTAGCCTCTCTTGTACCGCGCAACTTTCGCCGGTGCCATAAACCACTATATATCCTTCCTCAAAACATGCACCATACCTACCTATCATGGCATTTCCATAGCCATTCCGAGATATATTTCCATGCAACTTTCCACCATTCCTTTCATATGACACGCATCATATTGTCATAGTGCCATGCATGATCATGTAGTTGACATCGTAGTTGTGGCAAAGCCACCATGCATAATTTTTCATACATGTCACACATGATTCATTGCTCATGCCGGTACACCGCCGGAGGCACTCATGTAGAGTCATACTTGTTGTAGTATCGAGTTGTAATATCGAGTTGTAATAAAAAGTGTGATGATCATCCTTACTAGAGCATTGTCTCGTGTGAGGAAAGGCCAATAAAAAAAGAGATGGCCCAAAAAAATAGAGAGGGGCTAATAAAAAAAGGAAGAAAGCCCCTCCAAAAAAATGGGAGAAAAGAGAGAAGGGACAATGCTACTATCTCTTTCCACACTTGTGCTTCAAAGTAGCACCATGATCTTCATCTGTAGAGAGTCTCATGGTTAGTCACTTTCATATACTAGTGGGAATTTTTATTATATAACTTGGCTTGTATATTCCAACGATGGGCTTCCTCAAATGCCCTAGGTCTTCATGAGCAAGCAAGTTGGATGCACGCCCACTAGTTTCTTTTGTTGAGCTTTCATTCATATTTAGCTCTAGTGCATCCGTTGCATGGCAATCCCTACTCACTCACATTGATACCTATTGATGGGCATCTCCTTAGCCCGTTGATACGCCTAGTCGATGTGAGACTATCATCCTCTTTTTTGTCTTCTCCACAAACCACCTCTATTCCACCCATAGTGCTATATCCATGGCTCACGCTCATGTATTGCGTGAAAGTTGAAAGGTTTGAAAAGAATAGAGTATGAAAACAAGTGCTTGGCTGAAATCGGGGTTGTGCATGATATGAATATTTTGTGTGATGAAGAGGGAGCATAGCCAGACCATATGATTTTGTAGGGATAACTTCCTTTAGCCATAGTATTTTGAGAAGACATGATTGCTTTGTTAGTATTGCTTGAAGTATTGTTATTTCTTATGTCAATATAGACTTTTATCTTGAAACCTTTAGATCTGAACATTCATGCCACAATTAAGAGAATTACATTGAAAAACTATATTGGTTAGCATTCCACATCAAAAATTCTTTCTTTATCATTTACCTACTCGAGTACGAGTAGGAACTAAGCTTGGGGATGCTTGATACGTCTCCAACGTATCTATAATTTTTGATTGTTCAATGCTATTATTTATGAAGTCTTGGATGTTTAATGGGCTTTAGCATTCACTTTTATATCATTTTTTGGACTAACCTACTAAACCAAAGGCCCAGTCCAGATTGTTGTTTTTTGCCTATTTTAGGGTTTTGCAGAAAAGGAATATCAAACGGAGTCCAAACGGAATGAAACCTTCGCGAGAGATATTTTTGGAGGAAATCACGCACGAAAGACTTCGGGGCCAAGCTAGGAGACAGAAGGGCCACCCTCGAGGGTGGGGGCGCGCCCCCTTCCCAAGGCACGCCGCCTGCCTCGAGGGCAGCCCCGGTGGCCCCTGGTGCCCCTCTTCTTCCTATATATACCTACGTACCCCAGAAACTCCAACAACAGAGAGAAAACCCTAATTCCACCGCCTTAGCTGCTGTTCCCGTGGAGATCCCATCTTGGAGCCTGTTCCGGGAGGGGGATCCATCACGGCGGCCTTCATCATCATCATCATCGCCCTCACAATGAGTTGTGAGTAGTTTACCACAGACCTTCGGGTCCCCAGCTAGTATCTAGATGGCTTCTTCTCTCTCTCTGGATATCAATACAAAGTTCTCCTCGGTCTTCGAGGAGATCTATTCGATGTAATCTCTTTTTGCAGTGTGTTTGTCGAGATCCGATGAATTGTGAGTTTATGATCAAGGTTATCTATGAAAGATATTTGGTTCTTCTCTGAACTTTTTATGTGTGCTCATAATATCCTTGCAAGTCTCTTCGAATTATTGGTTTGGTTTGGCCTACTAGATCTATAGTTCTTGCAATGGGAGAAGTGCTTGGCTTTGGTTCAATCTTGCGGTGTCCTTTCCCAGTGACAGTAGGGGCAGCATGGCATGTATTGTATTGTTGCCATCGAGGATAAAAAGATGGGGTTTTCATCATATTGCTTGAGTTTATCCATCTACATCATGTCATCTTTCTTAAGGTGTTACTCTGTTCGTATGAACTTAATACACTAGATGTGTGCTGGATAGCGGTCGATGTGTGGAGTAATAGTAGTAGATGCAGAATCGTTCCGGTCTACTTGTCTCAGACGTGATGCCTATATACAATGATCATGTCTAGATAGTCTCATAATTATTCGCTTTTCTATCAATTGCTCGACGGTAATTTGTTTACCCGTCGTAGATTACCGCTATCATGAGAGAAGCCACTAGAGAAAATTATGGCCCCCGGGTCTATCTTTATCATATTACTTTCCCGTCAACTAGCCAATTTCTGTTGCCGTTGTTTATTTGCTTTCTTTACTTTCTGTTTCTATACCAAAAATACCAAAAATATAATTATCATCTCTATCAGATCTCACTATCGTAAGTGACCGTAAAGGGATTGACAACCCCTTATCGCGTCGGCTGCGAAGTTCTTATTTGTTTGTGGAGGTGCGAGGGACTGGCGCGTGGTCTCCTACTGGATTGATACCTTGGTTCTCAAAAACTGAGGGAAATACTTATGCTACTGTGCTGCATCTCCCTTTCCTCTTCGAGGGAATACAACGCAAGCTCAAGAGGTAGCACCGCAGACGCCCTCTCGGCGAAAGCGGCCACGCTCAATGCGGATGCGACGGCACTCTCGGCGTAGACGGCCGCACTCTCGGCGCAGGTGGCGGCGCTCGGGGGGGGGGGGTGCGGCCATCATACGGGCTTTCACGAAGCGTTTCCACGACGTCATCTTTGCAAGAAGGGGGTGCGGGAATTCGGATCGAGATTCGTGGATTCGGCGGTTGCCGGCGCTGGAGCGGACGAGCCAACGAAGCTTAAGGAGGGAGACTTAAATAGACCCAGATATTTTCATCGCGAACGGTTCCTAGAAAACAACTGTGTGTGATGTTGTAGATATTTTTTATTAAAATGTGATTTTTTTTATGCATTTGTCATCGCAAACGTTTTGCATCTTTTTTAGGGTTCTTTTACACCACCGTTTGCGATTAGGGTTTCGGACTAAAACTCATCTGTTACAAAGGGATTTCATTTATTTGAACTTATTTGAACTCCTGACTTTTTGTGTGTTCAAAATGCACCATACAAAGCCACATCAACAATTTTCAACCCTTTCTGACTTCATTTGGTATTTTTCATGTATTTACTGATTTTGTAAAGCTAAATTACCCTGAAATTGAAAAGCACTACAAATGAACTGTGAAAAGGTTGAAAGTTGGCATGGTACCATCATTTCACCCACATAGCATGCGCTAAAAAGTTGAGAGGGTTACGGCAACAATCGGATGCACTTCATGTATAAAATGGTCAATCTCTTTCGAAGTATCAGGGTGTTGGATGAAAACTCATCTATTACAAAGGGATTTTATTTTTTGAACTTATTTGAACTCCAGACTATTTGTGTGTTCAAAATGCACCATTCAAAGCCACATCATCAATTTTCAACCCTTTTTGACTTCATTTGGTATTTTCATGCATTTACTGATTTTTTCAGCTAAATGACCCTGAAATTGAAAAACATGACAAATGAACTCTGAAAAGGTTGAAAGTTGGCATGGTATCATCATTTCACCCACATAGCATGTGCTAATAAGTTGAGAGGGTTACGGCAAAAACTGGATACACTTCGTGTACAAAATGGACAATCTCTTTCAAAGTATTAGGATTTCGAACGAAAACTCATCTATTACAAAGGGATTTCATTTTTTGAACTTATTTGAACTCAAGACTTTTTTTTGTGTTCAAAATGCACCATTCAGAGCCACATCGTCAATTTTCAACCATTTCTAACTTCATTTGGTATTTTTCATACATTTATTGATTTTTAAGCTACATGACCCCAAAATTGAAAAGCATTACAAATGAACTCTGAAAAGGTTGAAAGTTGGCATGGTATCATCATTTCACCCACATAGCATATGCTAAAATGTTGAGAGGGTTACGGCAAAAACTGGATGCACTTCGAGTACAAAATGTACAATCTCTTTCGAAGTATTAGGGTTTCATACGAAAACTCATCTATTACAAAGATATTTCATTTTTTAAAACTTATTTGAACTCCAAACTTTTTGTGTGTTCAAAATGCAACATTCAGAGCCACATCATCAATTTTCAACCATTTTTGACTTCATTTGGTATTTTCCATGCATTTGCTGATTTTTTAAGCTAAATGACCCTGAAATTGAAAAGCACTACAAATGAACTTTGGAAAGGTTGAAAGTTGGCATGGTATCATCATTTCACCCACATAACATATGCTAAAAAGTTGAGAGGGTTACGGCAAAAACTGGACGCACTTTGTGTACAAAATGGACAATCTCTTTCGAAGTATCAGGGTTTCAAACGAAAACTCATCTGTTACAAAGGGATTTCATTTATTTGAACTTATTTGAACACTACACTTTTTGTGTGTTCAAAATGCACCATTCAAAGCCACATCATCAATTTTCAACCCATTCTAACTTCATTTGATCTTATAAAGACATTTAAGTGATTTTCTAGCCATTTAATGAACGTAATTCAAATTTGAACTACATATACATGCAACGGCTAACCATAACGGTTTGAAAAATCATATTTTTGTGTACTTGTGTGCGAGTTAAAAAAATTCAGACCATGTAAAGATCTGGTGTTCAAAAAAGAAAATGTAAAAATCTGGCAAGACAACCGATCCCCACACGATTGCACTCTATTTCCTGCCTCAAGGTTTAGAAGGTGAATGGCGGGGGTTCTTAATCAGACACAATTCTGTATTGGAAACCTTCAGCTATTATGTTCACACACGGATTCTAATGCGGCACTCGTGTGTAATTCAAACTACAGTCATTGTAAATTCTGGTGACAGGCTTGTGTACCGTTCCCGTCGTCGGCGTTATTAGCGAAGCAGGAGCCCCCTGCATCGGACGCGTCACCAGTGCGCCTCGCGCCCCGTACCCCAACCATGATGGCCGAGCCTGTCGCCGCAATGCGCTAGATCGCGTGGGTTGTGCTGTCCGAACCCCACCCGCCGCGTAAGCCGCCGGTCTCTGGTCGCGCATTCTGTCGGGCACAGCTGCCATGCGCCTCCGCGGGTGATGCATAGAGCCACGGCCTCGTCTCGCCCGCTGCCAGCCGCCTCGCGCGAGGAACGCCTAGCCCCCGGCCCCGCTGTCGTGGCCCCCACATCCAACCGCCCCGAGCTCGCAGCCGTCGCCTGCCATCGTCGCTACCAATTATTCACTGCCATCGCAGGTCGGACGTCATCGCCGCTTGGCACGGGCCACGCCGTCGTGGGCTCAGAGCAAATGCCGGTGCGCGCTGAGGTACATCTCCGACACTCTAGCCCCGCCCCCGTCCGCCCTGATGGAAAAATCCATCAGCGCAGCGGCCGAAGTATCTTTTTCTTCTATGTCTTGCATGCATGATTGTAGGGGCTGAGGACATTGGCGTGGAGTTTGTTATTTTCCTCTGTAGTGAAGCACGGCCAGTCAACCTAAAATCATGGGAGTGTTCCCACCTCGATCCTTGGGGACATGCGCCACCGGCACCGAACAGGGTCGGCCCGCGTGCGTGTTGCCGGGAGAGCAAGCCGCCACCTTGGGCGTGTCCTCTCCTCTGCGTGCCCTGTTGTCCCTCATGCGTTGCTTTGGGTTCCTCAACGACGGGCTCCTCGCGCGTCTTGCCGGCGGCAGCTCGCTTGCATTGTCGGCCGGCTTGCATGCCCTTGGGAATTTCTCTCTTTTGGAGGGACTTATCGTACAGGAATTGTGGGACTAATTAAGGGGGAGAGGTTAACGCTAATGAAGGGAGAGAGGTTAACGGATGGTTGTTTAGATTGCATGCGTTGGGTGATTGTAGGAGTTGCCGATGCGGGACGTGGGGAGTATGATCAGTCATTGGAAATTGCAAAGTCCACACCATAGAATTTTTAGATCAATGGTGACTGTTAGATTGAGATTTGTGGACAAATCGTATGGTGCTGACTCAGTCGTGAGGTGTTGTGGGACTAATTACGGGGTGCGTGTAAGAAAGTTCTTGTTCGATTCCATCATCAACAAAAAGATATTTACGGCAGCTTACCGAGATTAAAATAGTAAAATAGCCAGATATGCAAGTATTTATGATTCCCGGAGAATGCAACAAAAGAACGGAGAAGACCAAGTCGCTCAATTTCCTCTTCTTGCTTTGGCTTTAGGTCGAGTGGATGATGGGGTATAGCTTGTCACATAAGTCATGCCCCTGAACACCCAGATGTTCAAATTCTTGGGAGTATCTACAAATATTATTTCCTGCAACAATTAGACTTTAGTTGTATCAGGTAAAAACTGGTACTGAAAGAATCATAGTATTGTTAGCAGTGGCCATAAAATTGGCAATACTTTGTAGTGAACTGCTTCTCCGCACTCAGTAGCAGCAGATGCAGTCGGCACTCGCCAGACACAAGCAAGCACAGACCGTCCCTCGCCCATCACACAAGTAGAGCACACGCAACATGCGTGCATCCACGCGGAGCAACAGCACCACACAAGACACGCACACGGCAAATTGGCGGATTTCCAATTTCTTGAAGACAAGGTGGCGAGCAAATTGGTTACTGATACGTCCAAAACGTATCTATAATTTCTGCTTGCTCCATGCTTCTTTTGTGTGATATTGCTATGATATTGATGCACTTCCATACACTTTTGATCATATTTGGACTAACCTATTAACTCAGTGCACCACAGTGCCAGTTCCTGTTTTCTGATGTTTTTCTATTCAGGTTTCCCCCATATTAAAAGTGCTCCAAAAATTCCAGGAAAAATATAGGAAAAATCAGCGTACAGGAAGCTTCGCGAAGAACCAAAGATGGGCCCGAGGGGAGCCAGGGGAGGCCCAGGCGGCCACCTGGCGCGGCCCCACCCCTGGCCGTGCCAGGGGGGCGCCAGGGGAGGCCCAGGCGGCCACCTGGCGCGGCCCCACCCCTGGCCGCGCCAGGGGGGCGCCTGGGGCCCCTGCTCCACCTCTCGCTGCCCCCTTCGCCTATATATCCCTCTCGTCCCCGAATCCTCGAGAACAGAACCCTTTTTCGTGATCTCGCCTCTGTTCCGCCGCCGCAGCGCTTCCAAGATCGGGAGCATCAGGAGAACTCTTCCTGGCACCCTGCCGGAGGGGAGAACCACCATCGGGAGCTTCTCCACCACCATGGACGCTTCCCGGATGAGTCGTGACTAGTCCACCTTGGACCATGGGTCCATGATCAGTAGCTATGTGATGTTCTCCTCCCCTCTTTGCTCTTCATGGTTTAGACCTCGTGAGCTGCCCTACATGATCGAGGCACATATGTAATCTTTCTGCTGTTGCTTTGCTGAGTTTGCTGGGATCTGATGGATTATGAGACTATGTTCAGATTGTGTTTGAGTAATATATTTGATTCACCTCTTTTATATCTTTGTTCTTGAGTAATTCTTGCATGTTCTCCGTTGCTGTTTATTGCTTTGGCCAAGTAGTAGGTAGTAACTCCAAGATGGAGCGTTATGCTTGATTGTGGGTTCATGCCCCCTGATGACTAGCTTGAGTGAAAGAAACATGACTCTAGGGGATGTGTTGTTGCCACAAGGGAGAAAACAACGGTGCTTGTACTTGCAGGTGCAAGGATTGTTTACTTTACGCAAAGTTCTTTTAATGCAGTTGTCTGTTGCTTTGAGTTTACACTTTGGGTGGGACTCGCAACTTAATACCAGCAAGATGTTCTGGATAGATATCTCAAGGTGGATGATTAGTAGTAGATGCAGATGGATTTCGGTCTACTTGCCTTGGCGCACCTCCCATGCTTTCGAGCCTCTACCTTTCTTTGCAGCATAGTTAGCATTGGTTTGCGCACATAATCCTGTCAATTGCCCAGCCGTAATTTGTTTACCTCGCTTTGTTGTTTTATCGTCTTTTGCGAGAGAGACATCACTAGTGAACATCATGGGACCCCGGTCCATATTACCACCGCTGATCACACCTTCTATTTACTTCCTGTTTTTGTTTCCTAGTTGCAGTCATAGCTATCATTATTATCTCTTGTGTTTGATCCTTTGTAAACAACAAGGCCGGAGGGATTGACAACCTCTCTGTACTCGTTGGGAGCAAAGTTATCTGTATCTATGTGCAGGTCCCGGCAACCACTAAGTTGGCGCCGTTGACACCTACTTGTCGACCCTCGGAGTCTCACGGGATTCGATCCTTGGTATCTTTGCCAAGGGAAATTTGCCGCTACGCTACATCTCAACCTTCCACTTGGGGTAACCAACGAGGGGCGAGAAGCCATCAAGCAAGTTTCTGGCGCCGTCGGGGACTCCACTCTTCAAGATAGGGGAGTTGCACGCTATCTTTTATCTTTGCTTTTTAGTCTTGTTAGTTTACCTTTCAGTTTTTGCTTTAGTGTCCCTTACCAAAAATCACAAAAATAGTTATCTTGCTTGCTGCTGCTATGGGTTCCACCAAAAACACTAAGTGGGAGGAGTACACCCCTTCTTCCATCATGCCAATCACCATTGTCGGGATCTACAAAAGTAATAAACCTTGTGATTATGTTAGTTTTAATGGAGAGTTATGCCCATGGCATGGTCTTCCAGGAAAAAAGTATGAGCCTCTGTTTAAAGTTGCTCCCACACTTCCCCAAACTTGGGAAGACGTCCAAACTCTTATAATAGAGAGCAATTCAAACAAAGAAGATGACACTACAATTCTGCTCAATAATGATAAAATTGATTTTGATAATTGTAGTCTCTCAGAAGTTGTCACCTTTTTACAAAGAATGGCTAAAGACCCCCACACTAGCACACTTAACCTTGCCTTCACAGAGCATATCACCAATGCTCTTATCAAAGCTAGGGAGGAGAACCTTAGGGTAGAAGCCTCCATACCTAGAAAGCTAGAATATAGTTGGGATCTATGATTAAAATTAAGTTGAACAACTTCTCTTTCTATGCTTTATGTGATGTTGGAGCTAGTACCTCCGTTATGCCCAAAAGAATGTATGATATGTTTGAATTGAAACCTTTTGATCCTTGTTCTTTTGGTGTTCGTCTTGTTGATTCTTCCTTAAAGAAACCTTTGGGGAAGATCGACGATGTTCTTATCATTGTCAATGACAATTATGTTCCCGTTGATTTTACTATTATGGATATTGAATGTGAACCTTCATGTCCAATTATTTTGGGACGTCCTTTTCTTCGCACCGTTGGTGCTATCATTGACATGAAAGAGGGGAATATAAAATTCCAATTCCCTCTCAAGAAAGGGATGGAACACTTCCCTAGAAAGAAGATTAAGTTGCCTTTTGAGTCCGTTACACGGGCTAGCTATTCTCTTACTCTTGATAAAACTTGATCTTCTCTTTTTGCATCATGCCTAGCTTAAAGGCATAAAAGAAAGCGCTTTTGGGAGGCAGCCCACAACGAATTAGGTTTTATTTTGCTTTTGTTGTGTCTTGATGTTTGTTACTACAGTAGCATCATCATTGTATCTTTTCTTTTCAGCTTTGTGCCAAGTTTAGCCTCCGATTGCAAGAAAGTTCAAAAGTTGTGACGTGCTGTCCAGAAAACAGATTCTATCCTTGGACATAAAAATTCGAATAAAATCACCAGATCATCTTTTTGATCTGAATTTTTTTGACAGCGTGCTCTATACAATTGGCTTTCAAGCGTCTGTTCTGAGTTTTTTTATTTGAGTTGCAGAAGTGCCCCGAAAAAATTATTTACTACCTGCTGGTCTGTTTTTCACAGATTCTGTCCTGTTTTGCCTTTTCTTCGTTTTGCAAACCTTGAGCTTGCTTTTTCTTTGCAAAAACCTTTTGGCAATCTTGAGAAACAGTAGCTCTTCAAGATTATTTTTATTTCCAGTAGGGAAAAATTATTTTATTGTGGGTACTAACCTCGCTAATCAGATTATGAGGAGTTATGTATGAAGGGAGTTTTCAAGTGTGCGAGGGAAGATGATAAAAGAAGATTCAGGAGGGTCAAACGCTAAAGATTGGGGATGCCCCCGTGCACCCCCAAGAAATATTCAAGAAGACTCAAGCGTCTAAGCTTGGGGATGCCCCCATGCATCCCCTTCTCCATCAACAATTATCAGTTCGTCTTTCGTTCCACTATATTTTTATCACTTCATGCGTTATGTGCTATGCTTGGAGCGTCTTGCTCTTAGTTTCTTTTTATTAGTTTTCTTTAGCTTTGCTTGTGTTCATAACAAGTTAGAACCCAACTTTCTTTGTGTGGGAGAGAAACACGCTCCACTTCAACCTAGAACACAACATAGGATTTTCATGCTTATCTTTGTTGTGTGTGTTCTTTGTCTTTCCTTAGCTGTTGTCATGTTTAGCTCTTAGTTTTCATGCTTTTCTTTTTAAAGAGCTTTTGTTTAGTTGGTTGCTGAACTCTCTTGAGTTTTCAGGTTTATCTTGTTAAGAGAGTTTGCCTGTTGCACTGAGTTGTGTGTCTTAACTTAAAGTAGGTAATTGAGGTTGCTATTTAATTTTAGTAGTAACTTGCAATAGTTTTGAGGTATTGCGATGAGTAATGTCTGAACTTTTGGTGTCAAGAGCTTTAGCCTATTAGTGATAGATGTCGTATTTTGGGCAATCCGTGTTTATTTTCGAAAACCTGCAAAATAGTTGAGAACTTTAGCTACTAGATGGATCACTAATCTTTGGAGGGATCGAATATTAGAGTACACTCACGTACCATGAGTCGAGGATGCGCAAGGATAACCAAACCCCCATACACTCCTCCTCGGGGTACTTGTCTCTTTGTGAACCTCCTAATTAGATTGAGAGTTACCGATAATAAGTGCATGAGTTCTTCGGACTAATGTGAGTATTCGAAAGTTGACACTTCCACCTAGCCATATTTTTCTAGCCTCTTCGGTACCGTGCATTGCCCTTTCTCACCTCGAGAGTTGGCGCATACTTCGCCGGTGCATCCAAATCCTTGGCACGATACGCTCTGTCATCATAAGCCTCATTATATCCTTCCTCAAAACAGCCACCATACCTACCTATCAAGGCATTTCCATAGCCTTTCTGAGATACATTGCCATGCAACATCCATCTTCTCATGACTTGATCTTCATGTCATACATGCTTTTTGCTTGATCGATGAGCCAAATGCTAGTTGGGCCTTGCCCTAATCATTGCTACATGACGCGCTAGTATCATTGCATATCCTGCTACACCGGTAGAGGCATACATTTGCATGCATCATGATAGTTTCATTTTCTTTATGTTGAGTACTTTTGTAAAGTGTGAAAGATCTTCTATACTTCTTGTAATACATAGAGTGTTGCCCCTAAAGTGAGGAAAAGATCCCAAAGAGGACAAAATCAAAAGATCCCAAAGAGGACAAATGAGAATTAAATAGAAAGAGCCATTGAGGCCACAAAAAATAAAAAAATATAGAAAAAAGAGAAAAAGAAATAAAAAGAGAGAAGGGGGCACACTACTATTCCTTTTGAGAGATCCACACTCGTACTTCATCTTATACCTTGTACTCCATAGAGATTATCATTCATGCATATAGCTATGTGGGGACCTTCACACTATAGAACTTGGCTTGTATATTCCAATGATGGGCCTCCTCAAAAGAGCTCTAGGTCTTCTTGAGCGAGCAAGTTGGATGCACCCCCACTAGTTCCATTGGAGAGCTTACCTTAGCTCATATGTGCATCTGTTGCATGGCAATCCCTACTCCTCACATCATATCTATCATTTGGCTTTCTCTTGCCTATGATTGTCCTCATTGATGTGAGCCTTTCACACCTTTGTTGTCTTCCCCCTTCATCATTTTTCTCTCTTTGCCATCCTAAGTGTCAACTTTCTTGCTTACGCTCATCCATTGCATGAGTGCTCAAAATATCGAAAGGGACTGGATCATTTTGACTTGTACCTGGCTAGTGGTTTGGGGATGAGTCAAGATAAGATTCCAAAGAAGACCAAGTGTGAAACTTTAGTAGATTAAGTTATCAACAATACAAAAACTATGTTTTACTCTCTCGTATATCCCTATCCCCTTTCTTGTACGCAAACACCATTTGGAGACATTCGAGTCACGGACAGCGAGAGCTCTTGCACCTTTATGTTCTTATGTTGCTTGTTACAATGCTAATATAGACTCTTGCTTGTTATGACTTGAATTGAATTACATGCCTTGATTGCTTTACTTAAAAGTTCTTATATGGTTGATAGCATGTCACCACAGAAATTATGCTTGTTATCATTTACCTACTCGAGGACGAGCAGGAATTAAGCTTGGGGATGTTGATACGTCCAAAACGTATCTATAATTTCTGCTTGCTCCATGCTTCTTTTGTGTGATATTGCTATGATATTGATGCACTTCCATACACTTTTGATCATATTTGGACTAACCTATTAACTCAGTGCACCACAGTGCCAGTTCCTGTTTTATGCTGTTTTTCTATTTCAGGTTTCCCCCATATTAAAAGTGCTCCAAAAATTCTAGGAAAAATATAGGAAAAATCAGCGTACAGGAAGCTTCGCGAAGAACCAAAGATGGGCCAGAGGGGAGCCAGGGGAGGCCCAGGCGGCCACCTGGCGCGGCCCCACCCCTGGCCGCGCCAGGGGGGGCGCTTGGGGCCCTTGCTCCGCCTCTCGCTGCCCCCTTCGCCTATATATCCCTCTCGTCCCGAAATCCTCGAGGACATAACCCTTTTTCGCGATCTCGCCTCTGTTCCGCCGCCGCAGCGCTTCCAAGATCGGGAGCATCAGGAGAACTCTTCCCGGCACCCTGCCGGAGGGGAGAACCACCACCGGGAGCTTCTCCACCACCATGGACGCTTCTCGGATGAGTCGTGAGTAGTCCACCTTGGACCATGGGTCCATGATCAGTAGCTATGTGATGTTCTCCTCCCCTCTTTGTTCTTCATGGTTTAGACCTCGTGAGCTGCCCTACATAATCGAGGCACATATGTAATCTTTCTGCTGTTGCTTTGCTGAGTTTGCTGGGATCTGATGGATTATGAGACTATGTTCAGATTGTGTTTGAGTAATATATTTGATTCACCTCTTTTTTATCTTTGTTCTTGAGTAATTCTTGCATGCTCTCCGTTGCTGTTTATTGCTTTGGCCAAGTAGTAGGTAGTAACTCCAAGATGGAGTGTTATGCTTGATTGTGGGTTCATGCCCCCTGATGACTAGCTTGAGTGACAGAAACATGAGTCTAGGGGATGTGTTGTTGCCACAAGGGAGAAAACAATGGTGCTTGTACTTGCGGGTGCAAGGATTGTTTACTTTACGCAAAGTTCTTTTAATGCAGTTGTCTGTTGCTTTGAGTTTACACTTTGGGTGGGATTCGCAACTTAATACCAGCGAGATGTTCTGGATAGATATCTCAAGGTGGATGATTAGTAGTAGATGCAGATGGATTTCGGTCTACTTGCCTTGGCGTACCGCCCATGCTTTTGATCCTCTACCTTTCTTTGCAGCATAGTTAGCATTGGTTTGCGCACATAATCCTGTCAATTGCCCAGCTGTAATTTGTTTACCTCGCTTTGTTGTTTTATCGTCTTTTGGGAGAGAGACATCACTAGTGAACATCATGGGACCCCGGTCCATATTACCACCGCTGATCACACCTTCTATTTACTTCCTGTTTTTATTTCCTAGTTGTAGTCATAGCTATCATTATTATCTCTTGTGTTTGATCCTTTGTAAACAACAAGGCCGGAGGGATTGACAACCTCTCTATACTCGTTGGGAGCAAAGTTATCTGTATCTGTGTGCAGGTCCCGTCAACCGCTAAGTTGGCGCCGTTGACACCTACTTGTCGACCCTCGGAGTCTCACGGGATTCGATCCTTGGTATCTTTGCCAAGGGAAATTTGCCACTACTCTACATCTCAACCTTCCACTTGGGGTAACCAACGAGGGGCGAGAAGCCATCAAGCAAGTTTCTGGCGCCGTTTTCGGGGACTCCACTCTTCAAGATAGGGGAGTTGCACGCTATCTTTTATCTTTGCTTTTTAGTCTTGTTAGTTTACCTTTCAGTTTTTGCTTTAGTGTCCCTTACCAAAAATCACAAAAATAGTTATCTTGCTTGCTGCTGCTATGGGTTCCACCAAAAACACTAAGTGGGAGGAGTACACCCCTTCTTCCATCACGCCAATCACCACTGTCGGGATCTACAAAAGTAATAAACCTTGTGATTATGTTAGTTTTAATGGAGAGTTATGCCCATGGCATGGTCTTCCAGGAAAAAAGTATGAGCCTCTGTTTAAAGTTGCTCCCACACTTCCCCAAACTTGGGAAGACGTCCAAACTCTTATAATAGAGAGCAATTCAAACAAAGAAGATGACACTACAATTCTGCTCAATAATGATAAAATTGATTTTGATAATTGTAGTCTCTCAGAAGTTGTCACCTTTTTACAAAGAATGGCTAAAGACCCCCACACTAGCACACTTAACCTTGCCTTCACAGAGCATATCACCAATGCTCTTATCAAAGCTAGGGAGGAGAAGCTTAGGGTAGAAGCCTCCATACCTAGAAAGCTAGAAGATAGTTGGGATCTATGATTAAAATTAAGTTGAATAACTTATCTTGCTATGCTTTATGTGATGTTGGAGCTAGTACCTCCGTTATGCCCAAAAGAATGTATGATATGTTTGAATTGAAACCTTTTGATCCTTGTTCTTTTGGTGTTCGTCTTGTTGATTCTTCCGTAAAGAAACCTTTGGGGAAGATCGACGATGTTCTTATCATTGTCAATGACAATTATGTTCCCGTTGATTTTACTATTATGGATATTGAATGTGAACCTTCATGTCCAATTATTTTGGGACGTCCTTTTCTTCGCACCGTTGGTGCTATCATTGACATGAAAGAAGGGAATATAAAATTCCAATTCCCTCTCAAGAAAGGGATGGAACACTTCCCTAGAAAGAAGATTAAGTTGCCTTTTGAGTCCGTTACACGGGCTAGCTATTCTCTTACTCTTGATAAAACTTGATCTTCTCTTTTTGCATCATCCCTAGCTTAAAGGCATAAAAGAAAGCGCTTTTGGGAGGCAGCCCACAACAAATTAGGTTTTATTTTTCTTTTGTTGTGTCTTGATGTTTGTTACTACAGTAGCATCATCATTGTATCTTTTCTTTTCAGCTTTGTGCCAAGTTTAGCCTCCGATTGCAAGAAAGTTCAAAAGTTGTGACGTGATGTCCAGAAAACAGATTCTGTCCTTGGACATAAAAATTCGAATAAAATCACCAGATCATCTTTTTTATCTGAATTTTTTTGACAGCGTGCTCTATACAATTGGCTTTCGAGCGTCTGTTCTGAGTTTTTTTTATTTGAGTTGCAGAAGTGCCCCGAAAAAATTATTTACTACCTGCTGGTCTGTTTTTCACAGATTCTGTCCTGTTTTGCCTTTTCTTCGTTTTGCAAACCTTGAGCTTGCTTTTTCTTTGCAAAAACCTTTTGGCAATCTTGAGAAACAGTAGCTCTTCAAGATTATTTTTATTTCCAGTAGGGAAAAATTATTTTATTGTGGGTACTAACCTCGCTAATCAGATTATGATGAGTTATGTATGAAGGGAGTTTTCAAGTGTGCGAGGGAAGATGATAAAAGAAGATTCAGGACGGTCAAACGCTCAAGCTTGGGGATGCCCCCGTGCACCCCCAAGAAATATTCAAGAAGACTCAAGCGTCTAAGCTTGGGGATGCCCCCATGCATCCCCTTCTCCATCAACAATTATCAGTTCGTCTTTCGTTCCACTATATTTTTATCACTTCATGCGTTATGTGCTATGCTTGGAGCGTCTTGCTCTTAGTTTCTTTTTATTAGTTTTCTTTAGCTTTGCTTGCTGTTCATAACAAGTTAGAACCCAGCTTTCTTTGTGTGGGAGAGAAACACGCTCCACTTCAACCTAAAACACAACATAGGATTTTCATGCTTATCTTTGTTGTGTGTGTTCTTTGTCTTTCCTTAGCTGTTGTCATGTTTAGCTCTTAGTTTTCATGCTTTTCTTTTTAAAGAGCTTTTGTTTAGTTGGTTGCTGAACTCTCTTGAGTTTTCATGTTTATCTTGTTAAGAGAGTTTGCCTGTTGCACTGAGTTGTGTGTCTTAACTTAAAGTAGGTAATTAAGGTTGCTATTTAATTTTTGTAGTAACTTGCAATAGTTTTGAGGTATTGCGATGAGTAATGTCTGAACTTTTGGTGTCAAAAGCTTTAGCCTATTAGTGATAGATGTCGTATTTTGGGCAATCCGTGTTTATTTTCGAAAACCTACAAAATAGTTGAGAACTTTAGCTACTAGATGGATCACTAATCTTCGTACCATGAGTCGAGGATGTGCAAGGATAACCAAACCCCCATACACTCCTCCTCGGGGTACTTGTCTCTTTGTGAACCTCCTAATTAGATTGAGAGTTACCGATAATAAGTGCATGAGTTCTTCGGACTAATGTGAGTATTCGAAAGTTGACACTTCCACCTAGCCATATTTTTCTAGCCTCTTCGGTACCGTGCATTGCCCTTTCTCACCTCGAGAGTTGGCGCATACTTCGCCGGTGCATCCAAATCCTTGGCACGATACGCTCTGTCATCATAAGCCTCATTATATCCTTCCTCAAAACAGCCATCATACCTACCTACCAAGGCATTTCCATAGCCTTTCCGAGATACATTGCCATGCAACATCCATCTTCTCATGACTTGATCTTCATGTCATACATGCTTTTTGCTTGATCGATGAGCCGCATGCTAGTTGGGCCTTGCCCTAATCATTGCTACATGACGCGCTAGTATCATTGCATATCCTGCTACACCGGCAGAGGCATACATTTGCATGCATCATGATAGTTTCATTTTCTTTATGTTGAGTACTTTTGTAAAGTGTGAAAGATCTTCTATACTTCTTGTAATACATAGAGTGTTGCCCCTAAAGTGAGGAAAAGATCCCAAAGAGGACAAAATCAAAAGATCCCAAAGAGGACAAATGAGAATTAAATAGAAAGAGCCATTGAGGCCACAAAAAATAAAAAATAAAAATAGAAAAAAGAGAAAAAGAAATAAAAAGAGAGAAGGGGGCACACTACTATTCCTTTTGAGAGATCCACACTCGTACTTCATCTTATACCTTGTACTCCATAGAGATTATCATTCATGCATATAGCTATGTGGGGACCTTCACACTATAGAACTTGGCTTGTATATTCCAATGATGAGCCTCCTCAAAAGAGCTCTAGGTCTTCTTGAGCGAGCAAGTTGGATGCACCCCCACTAGTTCCATTGGAGAGCTTACCTTAATCATATGTGCATCTGTTGCATGGCAATCCCTACTCCTCACATCATATCTATCATTTGGCTTTCTCTCGCCTATGATTGTCCTCATTGATGTGAGCCTTTCGCACCTTTTTTGTCTTCCCCCTTCATCATTTTTCTCTCTTTGCCATCCTAAGTGTCAACTTTCTTCCTTACGCTCATCCATTGCATGAGTGCTCAAAATATCGAAAGGGAGTGGATCATTTTGACTTGTACCTGGCTAGTGGTCTGGGGATGAGTCAAGATAAGATTTCAAAGAAGACCAAGTGTGAAACTTTAGTAGATTAAGTTATCAACAATACAAAAACTATGTTTTACTCTCTCGTATATCCCTATCCCCTTTCTTGTACGCAAACACCATTTGGAGACATTCGAGTCACGGACAGCGAGAGCTCTTGCACCTTTATGTTCTTATGTTGCTTGTTACAATGCTAATATAGACTCTTGCTTGTTATGACTTGAATTGAATTACATGCCTTGATTGCTTTACTTAAAAGTTCTTATATGGTTGATAGCATGTCACCACAGAAATTATGCTTGTTATCATTTACCTACTCGAGGACGAGCAGGAATTAAGCTTGGGGATGTTGATACGTCCAAAACGTATCTATAATTTCTGTTTGCTCCATGCTTCTTTTGTGTGATATTGCTATGATATTGATGCACTTCCATACACTTTTGATCATATTTGGACTAACCTATTAACTCAGTGCACCACAGTGCCAGTTCCTGTTTTCTGTTGTTTTTCTATTTCAGGTTTCCCCCATATTAAAAGTGCTCCAAAAATTTCAGGAAAAATATAGGAAAAATCAGCGTACAGGAAGCTTCGCGAAGAACCAAAGATGGGCCAGAGGGGAGCCAGGGGAGGCCCAGGCGGCCACCTGGCGCGACCCCACCCCTGGCCGCGCCAGGGGGGCGCCTGGGGCCCCTGCTCCGCCTCTCGCTGCCCCCCTTCGCCTATATATCCCTCTCGTCCCGAAATCCTCGAGGACAGAACCCTTTTTCGCGATCTCGCCTCTGTTCCGCCGCCGCAGCGCTTCCAAGACGGGAGCATCAGAAGAACTCTTCCCCGCACCCTGCCGGAGGGGAGAACCACCACCGGGAGCTTCTCCACCACCATGGACGCTTCCCGGATGAGTCGTGAGTAGTCCACCTTGAACCATGGGTCCATGATCAGTAGCTATGTGATGTTCTCCTCCCCTCTTTGCTCTTCATGGTTTAGACCTCGTGAGCTGCCCTACATGATCGAGGCACATATGTAATCTTTCTGCTGTTGCTTTGCTGAGTTTGCTGGGATCTGATGGATTATGAGACTATGTTCAGATTGTGTTTGAGTAATATATTTGATTCACCTCTTTTATATCTTTGTTCTTGAGTAATTCTTGCATGTTCTCCGTTGCTGTTTATTGCGTTGGCCAAGTAGTAGGTAGTAACTCCAAGATGGAGCGTTATGCTTGATTGTGGGTTCATGCCCCCTGATGACTAGCTTGAGTGACAGAAACATGAGTCTAGGGGATGTGCTGTTGCCACAAGGGAGAAAACAACGGTGCTTGTACTTGCGGGTGCAAGGATTGTTTACTTTACGCAAAGTTCTTTTAATGCAGTTGTCTGTTGCTTTGAGTTTACACTTTGGGTGGGACTCGCAACTTAATACCAGCAAGATGTTCTGGATAGATATCTCAAGGTGGATGATTAGTAGTAGATGCAGATGGATTTCGGTCTACTTGCCTTGGCGTACCGCCCATGCTTTTGAGCCTCTACCTTTCTTTGCAGCATAGTTAGCATTGGTTTGCGCACATAATCCTGTCAATTGCCCAGCTGTAATTTGTTTACCTCGCTTTACTGTTTTATCGTCTTTTGGGAGAGAGACATCACTAGTGAACATCACGGGACCCCGGTCCATATTACCACCGCCGATCACACCTTCTATTTACTTCCTGTTTTTATTTCCTAGTTGCAATCATAGTTATCATTATTATCTCTTGTGTTTGATCCTTTGTAAACAACAAGGCCGGAGGGATTGACAACCTCTCTGTACTCGTTGGGAGCGAAGTTATCTGTATCTGTGTGCAGTTCCCGTCAACCGCTAAGTTGGCGCCGTTGACACCTACTTGTCGACCCTCGGAGTCTCACGGGATTCGATCCTTGGTATCTTTGCCAAGGGAAATTTGCCGCTACGCTACATCTCAACCTTCCACTTGGGGTAACCAACGAGGGGCGAGAAGCCATCAGTTACGTATGAGGGACAGAACATTACTACCATTGGGCGCACGACATTAGTAAAATCGGTCATCTCCTCACTTGCGGTCTACTTCATCACCTCCTTGATTGTCCCTCCGTCCATCTTGCAAAATGTGAACAAGCTGGAGCGTGCTTTCCTGTGGTCCGGGTCGGATAAGACCACGGGAGCAAAGTGCAAGGTTAATTGGAATATTGTCTGCCGCCCATCGGAGTACGGTGGCCTTGGAGTCCTTAATACCGCCAAGTTTGCTCGCGCCTTGCGACTGAGATGGCCTTGGTTCGAATGGACGGAGCCAAATAAGATGTGGGTCGGTTTGGGCAACCCTTGTGACGAGGCGGACATGTCTTTCTTCTATGCCTCAACCATCATTTTTGTGGGGAATGGGGCCAAAACGCCCTTCTGGGAATCCCCTTGGCTACAGGGAGCCAAATCAAAAGATGTTGCTCCCCTAATTTTCGAGGCCTCCATGAGGAAAAATTGGAAGGTGCGCGAGGCCCTCAAAAACAATGATTGGATTCTCAAGATCAACCCCTCCACGACCGTCCCCATCGAGCACATCCGACAATTCTTCACCCTTTGGATGCTCTTGCACAACTTCCATCTTGATGAGCTTTCCGAGGATTCCATTATATGGAAGCACATGGCCGATGGGTGCTACACCGCCGCCTCCCCATATCAAGCGCAATTCTTCGGGCTAGTTCTCTCCCCCCATGGAGCACATGATTTGGAAGGCTTGGGCGTCTTCAAAGTCAAAGTTCTTCGCTTGGTTGACAACCCAAGATAGAATCTGGACTGCGGAGTGACAGACCCACACGACAGACCTCCACAGCAGCCAACGAACGGGCCAAACCAACCCCAATCCATTCCACAGGCAGAGGCGTCTCTGCGACGCGCGTGGCGCCACGACGCCTCTCTTTGGCGCACATACAGTACATGGCGGCACCGCGTTGCGCCCCCCGGCCCCTCCTAACCGCCGCCGTCTGCCCGTCTCCACGTCCATGGCCACCCTCGCGCCACGCCCCGACCTCCTCCTCGTCGCTCTGAGAAGGTCTCGCGCTAGGACGCTTCGCGCCCGCGCCGCCGCCCTCCCACGTGCCCGCCGCCCTCCGGCGCCACCGCAGGCAGCGCGGCGCGTCTTCCTCGGCCTCGGCGCCGCTTTCGTCGACCAGCTCGCCCGCATGGCCTCCGGTGGTTCCCCCTCTCGCTCGTTCGTGGCCGCAGCGCGGCCAAGGCAGGGGGTCTCCCCGGTCGAAGAGGTTCGTATGCGCCACAGGCCACACTTTCTTTGCTTCCTCGCGGCACCGCCATGCCTTTGAGCTGTGCGAATCGTCCGTCGCGCTTTGCAGATTTTGAAGAATGTGGAGTGGCCGGACGAGTTCCCTTTCAAACCCGACGACTTCAGCCGCTTCGACGAGTAAGTAGCTCGGAGCGCACCTGCAAAATTTCCAGAATTCGGTAGCCAGTGGCTTATGATTCTCTGCTACCTCTTGTATCTATTTGTATGGCCTGATGCCCCGATGGTGTATGATTCGTTCTTGTTACTTGGCAGGTCATCAGATACTGTGTTCTATTCGGCTCCCCGTTTTGTCACGCACATTGACGACCCAGCAATCAGAGCACTCACAAAATACTACTCGCAAGTTCTTCCTCCAAGTAACACTCCAGGCGTGGCCATCCTGGACATGTGCAGTAGCTGGGTAGGAATTTTGAGTTCGCAAGTGACCACGTTCATCTAAACGTCGTCTTGTGAGGTGGCTTACTGGTTTCCACCTTATGTAGGTGAGCCATTATCCAGTTGGATACAAACAAGAGAAGATCGTAGGAATGGGTATGAATGAAGATGAGCTGAAAAAGAATCCGGTATTGCTTCCTTACTGAACTAGTGTGATTCATTTGGTCTGCTATTCTCCTTTTCAGTTATAATCTTATAGCAATCCAGCATTGTGGATTGAAGTACATGGTCTTGATTTTTCTTTTATTTTGGATTGAGCCACAGTTGACTCAGTTGGTGAGTTATGCTACATTCTGATTCTCCTGATGTTCTGTGAGGTACTAGTCATATGACTTATGAGTTATGAGAACTCAAATATGTATCTATGTTGCTACAGAAGAAATGACTGTTCAGAGAAAGAAACCTTTTTCTGGTGTTAATAAGATAAAAATTAAGATAGGCAGTATTTGGAATACATGGCAATTAGTCTCTGTCTATAACCGAAGTATAGTAACTCGATACGATATAGTAACTTCATTTCTTTCAAATACAACTTTGGTTTTATGGTTGTGAAATGTGTATTTTGGAATATATGTATTCATTAACTATTGAGTCTAGTTGAGGACTCTCCATTGGGGCCATGGCAAGTAATTCAAAACATGATACTGTACATGTACTCTGCTAGAAATGGCTCTTTGTACTATTAACACGTCTTGCAACTTGCTATTTCTTTTCGGCTGATCCACCAACTCTAAATATTTGCTGGTGATAATAGGTTTTGACAGAGTATGTTGTGCAAGACCTCAATCTGAACCCGAAGCTTCCTTTCGATGATAACAGCTTTGATGTTATAACCAACGTGGTATGATGTTCTTATGATGAATTCAGTCCTGCTCAACAAAAGGGTCCATCTTTTGTAGGCCATACCACATATTACTAATTGTACATTTAGGCCTCTATCTGTAGTTGCATTTACGGCATGATATTAAATTTCCTTTTTTTTGCTTCTAGGTTAGTGTAGACTACTTGACAAAACCAATGGATGTTTTTAAGGAGATGAGACGAATACTTAAACCATCTGGGTTAGCTATCATGAGGTAAGAACTAGCATGACCATTTTGTAAGAACATTTTTTCGAATATCAGTTTTTGTTTCTGTAATTAGTTCTAAACATGATTTAACTCTGGATATAGCTTTTCGAATCGCTGCTTTTGGACAAAAGCTATATCCATTTGGACATCAACTGGTGATGCTGACCATGCTTGGATAGTTGGTGCATACTTCCATTATGCTGGAGGGTTTGAGCCCCCTGAGGTATGCCATCTGTCTAAAAATTACGCCACGACATGATGTTCCTAGCAAGGGTTCAATGGCCTCCTAAATTTTGCATTTGCATGTACCTATACAAACTACATAGTTGTAACAATATCCGTTTTATGTGTTATAACTTATAAATCAAGCCCCTTGACGCAGATCCTTTTCTGTTTTTACAGGCTGTTGATATATCTCCCAATCCAGGACAAACAGATCCGATGTACATTGTTTGCTCCAGAAAGAAAATAGCTTAATTAAATATATTTTGGATTGTAATTTTGCTTAAAAGACCAAATACTAGCTGACGCACATATGTTTCTACCAAGAGGTGACTACTGACGACTCCGGTCTATATACATGTACATGACTTCATTTGTTTATTTATGTGGCGCTCACTTGTACTTCCTCCGAAAAAGCTTGTCCAAAGTTTGTTCCTCAAATGGATGTATCTAGCACTAACTTGGTGCTAGATACATCAATTTGAGGGACAGACTTTTCCGGACAGAGGGAGTATATACTACAGTGTTGAGTGTTTTTTTCTGCAAGGAAAAGGCGTCCTGTCATTCACATACTTATATATTTATGAAAAGTGAATAATGGACGAATATGTTTTGTTAACTTAAAAGTTCTGACATGAATTAATCCTTGAACTTTGATGCTTGGGCCACCTAAACTCTGACATGAAAATAATGTATCTATTCTACTACCGAACGTTCAAAACAAAAGTACAAACGTTTTAGTGGTACAATATTCCATAGCTACGTATGGTTTAGTTGCTTCAAAATTTGTAGAGTATGTTTATGGTGTAATAGCATAGAAGGATCGCACCTAAAATTTGTCACACGTAACAACTATCAACAGAGTAATTGATCATCTGTTAAGAAACAGAAAAGGTTCAGATATAACGTTCGTTCATCATCTTCTGTTCGGGAATCAAATGTTCTGTTGCCGCCAGATCTAGGTGGACGAGTGGCTCGAAGGAGAAAAAAAAATGAGGGTGGTGCTGTGGGATCTGCAGGGAGGAAGGAAGAACTCTGATGCATGGATGTGTTCACATACAAACCTGTGGCTTTGGGCTGCCCTAGGCCGGCCTAACCAGCACCAAGGCCTCGACGATCGATGTCCAGGAACATGAAAAGAATGAGGAGAAGAAAAACAGGGAGAAGGCTAGGAGGGGGTCGCTGGCCGGCTTTAATGGTTGTGGTAGGCTCGTCGGCAATAAGCCGGCTGGGCATCAAAGCGGGTAGGTTGAGCAATGAGCCGGGTGGATTTTGGGGTGGAACCAGGATGTCGGTGTTGGGGAACGTAGTATTTCAAAAAAAAAAAATCCTACGATCACGCAAGATCTATCTAGGAGAAGCATATCAACGAGCGGGAGAGTGTGTCCAAGTACCCTCGTAGACCGAAAGCGGAAGCATTTAGTAACGCGGTTGATGTAGTCGAACGTCTTCACGATCCAACCGACCCAAGTACCGAACGTACGGCACCTCCGTGTACAGCACACGTTCAGCATGATGACGTACCTCGAGCTCTTGATCCAGTTGAGGACGAGGAAGAGTTTCATCAGCACGACGGCGTGGTGACGGTGATGATGAAGTTACCGGCGCAGGGCTTCGCCTAAGCACTGCAACGATATGACCGGGGTGTGTAATTGTGGAGGGGGCACCGCACACGGCTAAGAGATTGTCTGTTGTGTCTTTGGGTGCCCCCTGCCCCCGTATATAAAGGAGGGAAGAGGAGGAGGCCGGCCTAGGAGGGGCGCGCCTATAAGGGGGAGTCCAACTAGGATTCCCAATCCTAGTTGGAGTCCCCTTCCTTTTCCAAGAGGTGGAGAGAGGGAAGGACGAGGAGAGGGAGAGGAAAGAGGGGGGCGCCGCCCCCTCCTAGTCCAATTCGGACCAGCCCATGGGGGGGGGGGCAGCCTCCCCATGTGGCCCTTCTCTTCCTTTCAACTAAATCCCAATAAGGCCCAATACTTCCCCCGGTGAATTCCCATAACTCTCCAGTACTCCGAAAAATACCCGAATCACTCGGGACCTTACCGATGTCCGAATATAGCCTTCCAATATATGAATCTTTATCTCTCGGCCATTTCGAGACTCCTCGTCATGTCCATGATCTCATCCGGGACTCCGAACATACTTCAGTCATCAAAATCACATAAGTCATAATACTAATCGTCATCGAACGTTAAGCGTGCGGACCCTACGGGTTCGAGAACTATGTAGACATGACCGAGACACATCTCCGGTCAATAACCAATAGCGGAACCTGGATGCTCATATTGGCTCCTACATATTCTACGAAGATCATTATCGGTCAAACCGCACAACAACATACGTTGTTCCCTTTGTCATCGGTATGTTACTTGCCCGAGATTCGATCGTTGGTATCATCATACCTAGTTCAATCTCGTTACCGACATGTCTCTTTACTCGTTCCGTAATACATCATCTCGTGACTAACTCATTAGTCATTTGCTTGCAAGGCTTATTATGATGTGTATTACCGAGAGGGCCCAGAGATACCTCTCCGACACTCGGAGTGACAAATCCTAATCTTGATCTATGCCAACGCCACAAACACTTTCGGAAACACCTGTAGAGCATCTTTATAATCACCCAGTTACGTTGTGACGTTTGATAGCACACAAGGTGTTCCGCCGGTATTCAGGAGTTGCATAATCTCATAGCCAGAGGAACATGTATAAGTCATGAAGACAACAATAGCAAGAAAACTAAACGATCATTGTGCTAAGCTAACGGATGGGTCTTGTCCATCACATCATTCTCCTAATGATGTGATCTCGTTCATCAAATGACAACACATGTCTATGGTTAGGAAACTTAACCATCTTTCATTAACGAGCTAGTCTAGTAGAGGCATACTAGGGACACTCTGTTTTGTCTATGTATTCACACTTGTATCAAGTTTTCGGTTAATATAATTTTAGCATGAATAAAAGACATTTATCATGATATATAAGGAAATATAAATAACAACTTTATTATTGCCTCTAGGGCATATTTCCTTCAGTCTCCCACTTGCACTAGAGTCAATAATCTTGTTCACATCGCCATGTGATTAAATACCGATAGTTCACATCGTTATGTGAATAACACCCATAGTTCACATCGCCATGTGACCAACACCCAAAGGGTTTACTAGAGTCAATAATCTCGTTCAAATCGCCATGTGATTAACACCCAAAGAGTACTAAGGTGTGATCATATTTTACTTCGTGAGAGAAGTTGAGTCAGCGGGTCTATTACATTCAGATTCGTATGTATTTCGCAAATTTCTATGTCTTCAATGCTCTGCATGGAGCTACTCTAGTTAATTGCTCCCACTTTAAATACGCATCCAGATTGATACTTAGAGTCATCTGGATTAGCGTCAAAGCTTGCGTCGGCGTAACTCTTTACGACGAACTCTTTATCACCTCCATAATCGATAAGCATTTCCTTAGTCATCCAGTAACTAAGGATAATTTTGACCGATGTCCAGTGATCCACTCATGGATCACTTTTGTACCTCCTTGCCAAACTCATGGTAAGGTACAGAGCAGGTTTGCTACACAGCATGTCATACTTTATAGAACCTGCGACTGAGGCATAGGGAATGACTTTTGTTCTTTGTCTATCTTCTGTCGTGGTCGGCTTTTGAGTCTTACTCAACTTCATACCTTACAACTCAGGCAAGAACTCCTTCTTTGACTAATTCATTTTGAACTCCTTCCAAATCTTATTAAGGTATGTACTCATTGACAATCTTATCAAGCGTTTTAATCTAGCTCTATAGATCTTGGTGCTCAATATGTAAGTAGATTCACCGAGGTCTTTTATTGAAAAACTCCTTTTAAACAATCATTTATTCTTTCCAGAAAATTCTACATCATTTCCGATCAACAATATGTCATTCACATATACTTATCAGAAATGTTGTAGTGCTCCCACTCACTTTCTTGTAAATACATGCTTCACCGTAAGTCTATATAAAACCGTATGCTTTGATCACCTTATCAAAGCGTATATTCCAACTCCGAGATGCTTGCACCAGTCCATAGATGGATCGCTGGAGCTTGCACACTTTCTTAGCACTTTTAGGATCGACAAAACCATCTGGTTGCATCATATGCAACTCTTCTATGAGAAATCCATTAAGAAATGTTGTTTTTACATTTGTTTAATCATAAAATGCGGCAATTGCTAATATGATTCAGACAGACTTAAGCATTGCTACTTCTCGAGCTTACGTTGTATTCCCTCGAAGAGGAAATGGAGATGCAGCACAGTAGCGTAAGTATTTCCCTCAGTTTTTGAGAACCAAGGTATCGATCCAGTAGGAGACCACGCGCGAGTCCCTCGCACCTGCACAAACATATAAGAACTACGCAGCCAACACGATAAGGGGTTGTCAATCCCTTTACGGTCACTTACGAAAGTGAGATCTGATAAAGATGATAGTTTATATTTTTGGTATTTTTTTATAAGAACAGAAAGTAAAAGCGGAAAAAGTAAAGTAGATGTAGATTGATATGTTGAGAATAGACCCGGGGGCCATAGTGTTCTCTAGTGGCTTCTTTCATGATAGCGATATTCGACGGCGGGTAAACAAATTACTGTCGAGCAATTGATAGGAAAGCGAATAATTATGAGACTATCTAGGCATGATCATTGTATATAGGCATCACGTCCGAGACAAGTAGACCGACTCCTGCCTGCATCTACTACTATTACTCCACACATCGACTGCTATCCAGCATGCATCTAGTGTATTGATTTCATAAGAACAGAGTAACGCCTTAAGCAAGATGACATGATGTAGAGGGATAAACTCAAGCAATATGATATAAACCCCATATTTTTATCCTCGATGGCAACAATACAATATGTGCCTTGCTGCCCCTACTGTCACTGGGAAAGGACACCGCAAGATTGAACCCAAAGCCAAGCACTTCTCCCATTGCAAGAACTATAGATCTAGTAGGCCAAACCCAATAATTCGAAGAGACTTGCAAGGATATTATGAGCACACATAAAGAGTACAGAAAAGAACCAAATATTTCTCATAGATAATCTTGATCATAAACCCACAATTCATCGGATCTCGACAAACACACCGCAAAAAGAGATTACATCGAATAGATCTCCTCGAAGACCGAGGAGAACTTTGTATTGAGATCCAAAGAGAGAGAAGAAGCCATCTAGATACTAGCTATGGACCCGAAGGTCTGTGGTAAACTACTCACAACTCATGGTGAGGGGATGATGATGATGTAGAAGCACATCGTGGAAGATCCCCCCTCTGGCGGAGCTCCGGAATAGGCCCCAAGATGGGATCTCATGGGAACAGAGGGTTACGGCGGTGAAACTAGGGTTTTTTCTGTTGCTCTGTTGGTTTCGGGGTACGTAGGCTTATATAGGAGGAAGGAGGGCACCGGGGGACTCACGAGGGACCCACGAGGCAGGGGGCACGCCCTGGGCAGGGGGGCGCGCCCCCACCCTCATGGGCACCTCGTGGCTCCTACTCCGTGGTTCTCAAGTCTCCCGTGCGTGATTTTCTCCAAAAATATCTCTCCCGAAGGTTTCATTCCATTTGGACTCTGTTTGATATTCCTTTTCTGCAAAACCCTGAAACAGGCAAAAAAATAGCAATCTGGACTGGGCCTTTGGGTTAGTAGGTTAGTCCCAAAAATAATATAAAAGTGTATGACAAAGCCCATTAAACATCCAAAACATCATAAATAATAGCATGGAACAATAAAAAATTATAGATACGTTGGAGACGTATCAAGCATCGCTACGGGTGAGAAGGTCTCTTTGTAGTCAACTCCTTGAACTTGTCGAAAACCGTTCGCAATAAGTCGAGTTTTGTAGACAATAACATTACCATCGACGCCAGTCTTCATCTTAAAGATCCATTTATTTTCAATGGCTTGTCGATCATCGGGTAAGTCAAGCAAAGTACACACTTTGTTCTCATACATGGATCCCATCTTAGATTTCATGGCCTCAAGCCATTTTGCAGAATCTGGGCTCATCATCGCTTCCTCATAGTTTGTAGGTTCATCATGGTCTAGTAACATAACTTTCAGAACAGGGTTACCGTACCACTCTGGCGCGGAACATACTCTAGTTGACCTACGAGGTTTAGTAGTAACTTGATCTGAAGTATCATGATCATCATTATTATCTTCCTCACTAATTGGTGTGGGAATCACTGGAACTAATTTTTGTGATGAACTACTTTCCAATTCGGGAGAAGGTACAATTACCTCATCAAGTTCTACTTTCCTCCCATTCACTTTTTTCGACAGAAACTCCTTCTCTAGAAATGATCAATTCTTAGCAACAAAAGTCTTGCCTTTGGATCTGTGATAGAAGGTGTACCGAATAGTTTATTTTGAGTATCCTATGAAGACACACTTCTCCGATTTAGGTTCGAGCTTATCAGGTTGAAGCTTTTTCACATAAGCATCGCAGCCCCAAACTTAAGAAACGATAACTTTGGTTTCTTGCCAAACTATAGTTCATACGGTGTTGTTTCAACGGATTTAGACGGTGCCCTATTTAACGTGAATGCAGCTGTCTCTAATGCATAACCCGAAAAAAATAGTGGTAAATTGGTAAGAAACATCATAGATCGCACCATATCTAATAAAGTACGAATACGACATTCGGACACACCATTACGATGTGGTGTTCCAGGTGGCGTGAGCTGTGAAACTATTCCACTTTGTTTCAAATGAAGACCAAACTAAATATTAGCCTTCGCGATCAGATCGTAGAAACTTTATTTTCTTGTTATGATGATTCTCTACTTCACTCCAAAATTCTTTGAACTTTTCAAATGTTTCAGACTTGTGCTTCATTAAGTAGATATACCCACATCTGCTCAAATCATCAGTGAAGGTCAGAAAATAACGATACCCGCCACGAGCATCAGCACTCATTGGTCTGCATACTGCTACTTCTAGAGCTTGCGTTCTTTTCCCTCGAAGAGGAAAGGGTGATGCATCACAATAGCTTAAGTATTTCCCTAAGTTTTTGAGAACCAATGTATCAATCCAGCAGGAGACCACGTGCGAGTCCCTCGCACCTGCACAAACAAATAAGAACTTCGCAGCCAACGCGATAAGGGTTTGTCAATCCCTTCACGATCACTTACGAAAGTGAGATCTGATAGATAGGATAGTATAATATTTTTGGTATTTTTGGTATAAGAACAGAAAGTAAATAAAGCAAATAAGCAATGACAACAGAAATTGAAGGAAAGTAATATGATAAAGATAGACTTGGGGGCCATAGGTTTCACTAGTGGCTTCTCTCATGAAAGCAGAATTCTACGGTGGGTGAACAAATTACTGTCGAGCAATTGATAGAAAAGCGCACAGTTATGAGAATATCTAGGCATAATCATTATATATATAGACATCACGTCCGTAACAAGTAGACTGAAACGATTCTGCATCTACTACTATTACTCCACACATCGACCGCTATCCAGCATGCATCTAGAGTATTAAGTTCATAAGAACAGAGTAATGCTTTAAGCAAGATGACATGATGTAGAGGGATAAACTCAAGCAATATGATATAAAACCCATCTTTTTATCCTCGATGGCAACAATACAATACGTGCCTTGCTGCCCCTGCTGTCACTGGGAAAGGACAACACAAGATTGAACCCAAAGCCAAACACTTCTCCCATTGCAAGAACTATAGATCTAGTAGGCCAAACCAAACCAATAATTCGAAGAGACTTGCAAGGATATTATAATCATACATAAAATATTTCAGAAAAGAATCAAATATTGTTCATAGATAATCTTGATCATAAACCCACAATTCATCAGATCTCAACAAACGCACCGCAAAAAGATTACATCGAATAGATCTCCTCAAAGATCAAGGAGAACTTTGTATTGAGATCCAAAAAGAGAGAAGAATCCATCTAGCTAATAACTATCGACCCGAAGGTCTGTGGTAAACTACTCACAACTCATTGGTGAGGCTACGGTGTTGATGTAGAAGCACTCCGTGATCGATCCCCCCTCCAGTGAAGCTCCGGAACAGGCCCCAAGATGTTTGCGGCGGTGGAATTAGGGTTTTTCTGTTGCCTCAATGTTTTCAGGGTGCATGGATATATATAGGAGGAAGGAGGGCATCGGGAGAGCCAGATGGGGCCCACGAGGGTGGGTGCGCGCCTGCCCCCCTGGGCGCACCCTGGACCCTCGTGGCCGCCTCTCTCGTTCCCTCGCCTGTACTCCAGGTCTCCTGGGTAGATACAGTTTGCAAAAATAACTCTCCTGAAGGTTTCATTCCGTTTGGACTCCGTTTGATATTCCTTTTCTGTGAAACACTGAAATAGGCAAAAAAACAACAATTTGCACTGGGCCTTGGGTTAGTAGGTTAGTCCAAAAAATAATATAAAAGTGTATAATAAAGCCCATTAAACATCCAAAACGGAATATATAATAGCATGAAGCAATCAAAAATTATAGATACGTTGGAGACGTATCAAGCATCCCCAAGCTTAATTCATGCTCGTCCTCGAGTGGGTAAATGATAAAAACAGAGTTTTTGATGTGGAATGCTAACTAACATAATTCTCAATGTAATTTCTTTATTGTGGCATGAATGTTCAGATCCGAAAGACTCAAGATAAAAGTCTATATTGACATAAGAATGATAATACTTCAAGCATACTAACAAAGCAATCATGTCTTCTCAAAATTACATGGCCAAAGAAAGTTCATCCCTACAAAATCATATAGTTAGGCTATGCTTCATCTTCGTCACACAAAATACTCCAATCATGCACAACCCCGGTTTCAGCCAAGCACTTGTTTGATACTTAATTTTTTTTCAAACTCTTTCAACTTTCACGCAATATATGAGCGTGAGCCATGGACATAGCACTATGTGGAATAGAGTGGTGGTTGTGGAGAAGGCAAAAGAGGGAGACGGTCTCACATGAACTAGGCGTATCAATGGGCTATGGAGATGCCCATCAATAGATATCAATGTGAGTGAGTAGGGATTGCCATGCAACAGATGCTATAAATGTATGAAATCTCAACAAAAGAAACTAAGTGGGTGTGCATCCAACTTGCTTGCTCACGAAGACCTAGGGCATTTGAGGAAGCCCATAGTTGGAATATACAAGACAAGTTCTATAATGAAAATTCCTGCTAGTAAATGAAAGTGACTAAACAAGAGACTCTCTATCATGAAGATCATGGTGCTACTTTGAAGCGCAAGTGTGGAAAAAGATAGTAGCATTGTCCCTTTTTTCCTTTTTCTTTTTTTCTTTGGCCTTTCCTTCTTTTTTTTCCTTTTTTTCTTTTTTTTTCTTTGGGACAATGCTCTAATAATGATGATCATCACACTTATATTGATTTACAACTCGATATTACAACTCGGTACTAAACAAAGTATGACTCTGTATGAATGCCTCCGGCGGTGTACCGGGATGAGCAATGAATCAAGAGTGACATGTATGAAAAATTATGCATGGTGGCCTAGCCACGAATACGATGTCAACAACATGACCATGCATGGCAATATGACAATGATGAAGCGTGTCATAACAAACGGAATGGTGGAAAGTTGCATGGCAATATATCTCAGAATGGCTATGGAAATGCCATGATATGTAGGTATGGTGGCTGTTTTAAGGAAGGTATATGGTGGGTTTATGGTACCGGCAAAAGTTGCCCGGTACAAGAGAGGCTAGCAATGATGGAAGGGTGAGAGTGCGTATAATCCATGTACTCAACATTAGTCATAAAGAACTCACATACTTATTGCAAAAATCTACAAGTCATCAAAGCAAAGTACTACACACATTCTCCTAGGGGAAGGGTTGGTAGGAGTTAACCATCGCGCGATCCCGACCTCCACACAAAGGATGACACTCAATTAAATACCTCATGCTTCAAATTTGTCACACAACATTTACCATACGTGCATGCTACGGGACTTGCAAACCTTAACACAAGTATTTCTAAAATTCAAAACTACTCTACTAGCATGACTCTAATATCACCATACTGATATCTCAAAACAATCATCAAGTATCAAACTTCTCATAGCATTCAATGCACTTTTATATGAAAGTTTTTACTATGCCCATCTTGGATGCCTATCATATTAGGACTAGTTTCATAACCAAAGCACATTACCATGCTGTTCTAAAAGACTCTCAAAAGGATATAAGTGAAGCATGAAAGATCAACAATTTCTACAAAATAAAACCACCACCGTGCTCTAAAAGATATAAGTGAAGCACTAGAGCAAAATTATCTAGCTCAAAAGATATAAGTGAAGCACATAGAGTATTCTAATAAATTCTAAATCATATTTATCTCTCTCAAAAGGTGTGTCCAGAAAGGATGATTGTGGCAAACTAACAAGCAAAAACTCTAATTATACATGACGCTCCAAGCAAAACACATATCATGTGGTGAATAAAAATATAGTCCCAAGTATAGTTACCGATAGATGAAGACGAAAGAGGGGATGCCTTCCCGGGGCATCCCCAAGCTTAGGCTTTTGGTTGTGCTTGAATTTTACCTTGGGGGTGCCTTGGGCATCCCCAAGCTTAGGCTCTTGCCACTCTTTGTTCCATAGTCCATCAAAGCCATACTCAAAACTTGAAAACTTCACAACACAAAACTTAGCCAAATATCTCGTGAGCTCCGTTAGTATAAGAAACAAACCACCACTCAAAGGTACTGTAATTAACTCATTATTTGTTTATATTGGTGTTAAACCTACTGTATTCCAACTTCTCTATGATTCATACCCCCCGATACTACTCATAGATTCATCAAAATAAGCAAACAACACACGAAAAACAGAATTTGTCAAAAACAGAACAGTCTATAGTAATATGCAACTTTTGAATACTTATGTAACTCCAAAAAAATTGAAATAAATTGGTAAACATGAGGAATTTGTCTATTAATTATCTTAAAAAAGAATCAACTAAAAATCACTCTCCAGTAAAAAAATTACAGCCAATCTCGTGAGCGCTAAAGTTTTTGTTTTTTACAACATGATCACATAAACTTCACACAAGTCTTCCCAAAGGTTTTACTTGGAACAAACACTAATTAAAACACAAAATCACATGTAAACAGAAGCTAGATTCAATATTTATTCCTAAGCAGAAGTAAAAGTAAATAAAATAAAATTGGTTGCCTCCCAACAAGCTCTTTCTTTATAGCCATTAAGATAGGCTTGATAATTCAATGATGCTCACATGAAAGATAAGAATTGAAGCACAAAGAGAGCATCATATAGCATGTGAAAATCATATCTAAGTCTAACATACTTCCTATGCATAGGCATTTTATACGTAAACAAATTATCAAGGCAATCAATTTCTAGCATATGCAAGGAAGAAGAAAGAAACAATAGCAATCTCAACATAACGAGAGGTAATTTAGTAATATGAAAATTTCTACGACCATATTTTCCTCTCTCGTAATACTTGCATGAAGGATCATAAGAAAATTCAACAATATAGCTATCACAAAACATATTCTCAACACGACCCACATGCATACGAAGTTGACACTCTTCCAAAATAGTGGGATCAACATTAACTAAAGTCATGACCTCTCCAAACCCACTTTTATCAAAAATTTCATAAGATTGAACATTCTCCAAATATGTGGGATCTAAAGTTGACACTCTTCCAAACCCACTTTCAGTATTATTGCAAGCATTATTATCAATCTTACATTCATCATGGGGATTAAATGAATTTTCAAGATCATAAGAAGAATCACCCCAATCATGATCATTGCAACAAGTAGTGGACATAGCAGTACTAGCATCCCCAAGCTTAGGGTTTTGCATATCATTAACACAATTGACATTAACAGAATTTATAATAGTATCATTGTAATCATGTTTTTCATTAAAAAAAGCTATCGTGGATCACTTCATAATTTTCTTCTTTCAAAACTTCATCACAATTTTCGGACTCACAAATTTCAAGCAAAACCTCATAAAGATAATCCAGTGCACGCAGCTCACTAGCAATTGGTTCATCATAATTGGATCTCTTAAAAAGTTAGCAAGTGGATGAGGATCCATAATTTAGCAAGCGAAGATGCAAGCTGATAGAGGGCACATAGCAACACAAGCAAACAAAAAGACGAACGGAAAAAGGGCGAATAAAACGGCAAAGGTGAAATGGGGGAGAGGAAAACGAGAGGCAAATAATGTAGTGCGAAGGATAAGGGTTTGTGACAGGTACTTGGTATATGACTTTTGCGTAGATCTCCCCGGCAACGGCGCCAGAAATTGGCAAGTTGCCAGGAGATCAAATATTGACTTGACTTGGCGTGAGTCTCCCCGGCAACGGCGCCAGAAATTCTTCTTGCTACTTCTCGAGCTTGCCTTGTATTCCCTCGAAGAGGAAAGGGTGATGCAGCACAATAGCGTAAGTATTTCCCTCAGTTTTTGAGAACCAAGGTATCAATCCAGTAGGAGACCACGCGCGATTCCCTCGCACCTGCACAAACAAATAAGAACTTCGTAGCCAACGCGATAAGGGGTTGTCAATCCCTTCACGGTCACTTACAAAAGTGAGATCTGATAGATAGGATAGTATAATATTTTTGGTATTTTTGGTATAAGAACAGAAAGTAAATAAAGCAAATAAGCAATGGCAACAGAAATGGAAGGAAAGTAATATGATAAAGATAGACCCGGGGGCCATAGGTTTCAGTAGTAGCTTCTCTCATGAAAGCAGAATTCTACGGTGGGTGAACAAATTATTGTTGAGCAATTGATAGAAAAGCGCATAGTTATGAGAATATCTAGGCATGATCATTATATATAGGCATCACGTCCGTAACAAGTAGACCGAAACGATTCTACATCTACTACTATTACTCCACACATCGACCGCTATCCAGCATGAATCTAGAGTATTGAGTCATAAGAACAGAGTAATGCTTTAAGCAAGATGACATGATGTAGAGGGATAAACTCAAGCAATATGATATGAACCCCATATTTTTATCCTCGATGGCAACAATACAATACGTGCCTTGTTGCCCCTGTTGTAACTGGGAAAGGACATCCCAAGATTGAACCCAAAGTCAATCACTTCTCCCATTGCAAGAACAATAGATCTGGTAGGCCAAACCAAACCAATAATTCGAAGACACTTGCAAGGATATTATAATCATACATAAATGATTTCAGAAAAGAATCAAATGTTGTTCATAGATAATCTTGATCATAAACCCACAATTCATCGGATCTCGACAAACACACCGCAAAAACATTACATCAAATCAATCTCCTCGAAGATAGAGGATAACTTTGTATTGAGATCCAAAAAGAGAGAAGCCATTTAGCTAATAACTATGGACCCAAAGGTCTGTGGTAAACTACTCATAACTCATTGGTGAGGCTATGGTGTTGATGTAGAAGCACTCCGTGATCGATCCCCCCTCCGGCGGAGCTCCGGAACAGGCCCCAAGATGGGATTTCACGGGAAAAAAATGTTGCGGCGGTGGAATTAGAGTTTATTCTATTGCCTCGATGTTTTCAGGGTACATGGATATATATAGGAGGAAGGAGGGCATCGGGGGAGCCAAAGGTGGCCCATGAGGGTGGGGGGAGCTTGCCCCCCCTGGGCGCGCCCTGGACCCTCGTGGCCGCCTCTCTCGTTCCCTCGCGTGTACTCCAAGTCTTCTGGGTAGATACAGTTCCAAAAATAACTCTCCCGAAGGTTTCATTCCATTTGGACTCCATTTGATATTCATTTTATGCGAAACACTGAAATAGGCAAAAACATCAATTCGCACTGGGCCTTGGTTTAGTAGGTTAGTCCCAAAAATAATATAAAAGTGTATAATAAAGCCCATTAAACATTCAAAACAGAATATATAATAGCATCAAACAATCAAAAATTATAGATACGTTGGAGACGTATCACATACATCGGTATGTATTATTTTCAATAAGTCATTGGCTCGCTCCATTGTTCCGGAGAATGGAGTTTTAGTCATCTTGCCCATGAGGCATGGTTCGCAAGCATCAAATGATTCATAATCAAGTGATTCCAAAAGTCCATTAGCATGGAGTTTCTTCATGTGCTTTACACCAATATGACCTAAACGGTAGTGCCACAAGTATGTTGCACTATCATTATCAACTCTGCATCTTTTGGCTTCAATATTATGAATGCGTGTATGTATTACTACGATCAAGATTCAATAAGCTATTCATCTTGGGTGTATGACCATAGAAGGTTTTATTCATGTAAACAGAATAACAATTATTCTCTCACTTAAATGAATAAATGTATTGCAATAAACACGATCCAATCTTGTTCATGCTCAACGCAAACACCAAATAACATTTATTTAGGTTTAACAATAATCTCGAAAGTATAGGGAGTGTGCGATGATGATCATATCAATTTTGGAACCTCTTCCAACACACATCGTCACCTCACCCTCAACTAGTCTTTGTTTATTCTGCAACTCCTGTTTCGAGTTACTAATCTTACCAACTGAACTAGTATCAAATACCCAGGGGCTACTATGAATACTAATAAGGTACACGTCAATAACATGTATATCAAATATACCTTTGTTCACTTTGCCATCCTTCTTATCCGCCAAATATTCGGGGAACTTCCTCTTTCAATGACCATTTCCTTTGTAGTAGAAGCACTTAGTTTCAGGCTTAGGTCCAACTTTGGGCTTCTTCACGGGAGTGACAACTTGCTTGCCATTCTTCTTGAAGTTCCCTTTCTTCCCCTTGCCCTTTTCTTGAAACTAGTGGTCTTGTTAACCATCAACAATTGATGCTCTTTCTTTATTTCTACATTCGTTGATCACGAAGAGCTCGGGAATCGTTTTTGTCATCCCTTGCACATTATAGTTTATCACGAAGTTCCAGTAACTTGGTGATAGTGACTAGAGAACTCTGTCAATCACTATCTTATCTGGAAGATTAACTCCCACTTGATTCAAGCGATTGTAGTACTCAGACATTCTGAGCACATGCTCATTGGTTGAGCTATTCTCTTCCATATTGTAGGCAAAGTACTTGTCAGAGGCCTCATACCTCTTGACACGGGCATGAGTCTGAAATACTATTTTCAACTCTTGGAACATCTCATATGCTCTGTGGCATTCAAAACATTTTTGAAGTCCCGGTTATAAGCCGTAAAGCATGGCGCACTAAACTATCAAGTAGTCATCATACCGAGCTTGTCAAATGTTCATAACGTCTGCATGCTCCTGCAATAGGTTTGTCACCTAGCGGTGCATCAAGGACATAATACTTCTATGAAGAAATGAGGACAATCCTCAGATCACGGACCTAGTCTGCATTATTGGTACTAACATCTTTCAACTTAGTTTTCTCAAGGAACAAATCAAAAAACATAGGGGAGCTATAACGCGAGCTATTGATCTACAACATAATTTGAAAATACTATCAGGAATAAGTTCATGATAAATTAAAGTTCAATTAATCGTATTACTAAAGAACTCCCACTTAGATAGACACCCCTCAAGTCATCTACATGATCACGTGATCCATATCAACTAAACCATGTCCGATCATCACGAGAGATGGAGTAGTTTTCAAAGATGAACATCTTATGTTGATCATATCTACTATATGATTCACGCTCGACCTTTCAGTCTCCAGTGTTCCGAGGCCATTTCTGTACATGCTAGGCTCGTCAAGTTTAACCCAAGTGAAAGAACATGCGGTGCCCCCATGTTTAGTTTTGGTAATTGATGACAATATCTATGGACTAATGGTTGTCTTGAGTTATATTTGAAGGATTTGTCCATAGGCTTCTCTTGAAGTCCATGTGTTGGTTTCAAGGAGTTTATGAGTTGACCAAGGTGCTATTAAGGAATTATCCAAAGATTGGTCATGTGAGTGCTAAGCTTATTGCAAGCATGCCTTGAAGAAGAAGATTGTGTGACCATTCATGTTTACCTTCAAGACATCATCCAAATGAAGAGAGTTGGAAAGATTCAAGGTTGATCAAGACTAAGTCAAGAGTGAATCAAGTTGATCAACTCACAAAGCGTAGAAGATGTACCGAGAGGGATCAAGTGATCCCATGGTATGGTAAGCATTGTCCATTGCACTTTGTGTACTAACCCATGGTCTATGTGAGAGTTCTATGTGGGGTTAGGTACGTGTCCATGGGCTTGCGTCAAGAGGAAGATATCATAAAACCCATGGAAAGGATGACATCAAGTGGTGATCGTCATCAAGATTGCCATGTGCAAGTTCAAGTGGAGCATCACGAAAAGATCAAGTGCTTGAATCTTGCCATCCATTGTGGTGTCAATGGAATTGTGAAGATGTGCTAAAGAGTGGCTCACCCATAGTGGACTATGAGGGAGAAATCATCTAGTCCTCATCGAGCCAATGCAATCAAGAAAGGTGGTCCAACTTGAGGGAGTCAAGATCGTCATCATCTAGCTCAAGTGGACCATGTGAAAGGGAAAGGTTTGCCCTTGATAGGTTTTCTATTTTACCGGTCTCGTGGTGGTAGTTGGGAGACCGGGTTATAGGATCGTTTGTTGTACTATCAAGGGGGGCTCTCAAGTTGGTAGCTTGATCGTATCGTTAGTAGAGAGCTCAAACCATTGCATCCTTGCATCACGTTTCTTGGTTCTTGTTTGGTTCTTTTTGTGAGTCTTAGAGCTTATGGTCATCTTGATGACAAGCTTGAGTTCATCGAAAATGGAGTTCACATGCGTCTTCTATGATGTTTTCGGTGTTGGAGGTTTTACCGGTCTTATCCAAGGAAGGGTTCTCATAATTTTCTTATGGGCCTTTTTTAATTTGCTTCTTATTGATATTTCTTTCAAGATTGTGTTAGCCCTTGTCGCTAGCTTTCTAACAAACTTGGTTTCATCAAATTCGGAGTCCGTTTGCAAAAGTTGTGGCAGTTTTGGTGTTCTGAAAAGGCTGCAGCGGTACTACCGCGAATTGGAGCGGATGTAATTTTTTACTACCGCTCCAGAGCGGTACTACTGTAGCTCCTACAGCGGTAGTACCGCTCCGGACCAAAAACTCGTCCCAAGTCCTGCGGTGGTAGGCCCAGATGTAATTTTTTAGTACCGCTACCCTTAGCAGTAGTACCGCTACCCCTATCGGTAGTACCGTGAGGTCAGGCGGTACTACCGCTCCGACGGTTCTTCTGGCCTTTTTGCCTCCTCGCTGTTGTTTTTCAAAGGGGTACTACCGCCCTAGCGGTAGCACCGCTCCTTGGAGCGGTAGTACCGCTCTGTGCGGGCTGTGAGCATAACGGTTGGATTCTTTCCCATCTATAAAAGGGGGTCTTCTTCTCCAATGAACCTTATCCTTTGAGCTCGTGTTCTTCCCCCATTGTTGACCTTCTTTGAGCTTGCTATCTCTCAATCCCTCCATGGATTCTTGCTAGTTTTGGGGGGAAAGAGAGATGAGATCTAGATCCACATTTTCACCAATCACTTTCTCCTCTAGGTGGGGGGAACCCCTTGGATCTAGATCTTGGAGTTCTTGGTGTTCTCCTTCTTGTTCTTCCTCTCATTTCCTCCCTAGCATTCGTTGCTTTGGTGGGATTTGGGAGAGAAGGACTTGGGCACTTCGTGTGCCCTTGCCATTGCATTTGGTGCATCGGTTTGAGTTCTCCACGGTGATACGTTGAAGTTAGAAGTTGAGAAGCTTAGTACTCTTGGGTGCTTGGTACCCTTGAGCTTGTTCCTCTTGGGTGCTTGGGTGCCCTAGACGGTTGAGTTCACCTCGGAGCCATATTCCATTGTGGTGAAGCTTCGTGGTGTCGTTGGGGAGATAGCCCCAACCTTGTGGTGTTCGGAGCTCAATCATTATGGTGTAAAGCTCCGGGCAAGCGTCGGGGTCTCCAATTAGGTTGTGGAGATCGCCCCGAGCAATTTCACGGGTTCCAGTGACCGCCCCCAAGGGTTGCCAAAATGTACGGGTTCGGTGACCGCCCCCAAGGGTTGCCATTTGTACGGGTTCGGTGACCGCCCTCAAGGGTCCCTTAGTGGAATCACGACATCTTGCATTATGCGAGGGCGTGAGGAGATTACGGTGGCCCTAGTGGCTTCTTGGGGAGCATTGTGCCTCCACACCGCTCCAAATGGAGATTAGCATCCGCAAGGGTGTGAACTTCGGGATACATCGTCGTCTCCGCGTGCCTCGGTTTTATCTTACCCGAGCCCTTTACTTATGCACTTTACTTTGTGATAGCCATATTGTTTCTGTCATATATCTTGCTATCACCTAGTTATTTATCTTGCTTAGCATAAGTTGTTGGTGACAATAGGTGAGCATAGTTGTTGTAGGTTTTGTGCTTGACAAATTAACCGCTAGGTTTATTCCGCATTTGTTCAAGCCTGAACCGTAATTATATTAAAGCGCCTATTCACCCTCCCTCCAGGCAACATCCACGATCTTTCAATTGGTATCAGAGCCTCGTCTCTCTTTATAGGGCTTAACCGCCTAGAGAGTAAGGATGTCGACTAGGGGTTTAGGTTTCTCTGACACTCTTAGTTTCGATGGCACACATTTTGATGTTTGGGTAATTCGCATGCTTAATCTCTTTAGGGTCATGGACCCAAATTTAGAGCGAATTGTAGATATGGGTTTTTCTCCTCCAAATGATCCACAAAGATTATCTTTAGAGGATGAGAAAAACTCTTATCTCAATGCTCAAGCTTCCAATGTGCTTTTTGATGCTTTGAGCAATGTAGTTATATTTCAACTCATGCCGTTTCGGGATGCTCATGAGTTGTGGACAAAGCTTCAAGATAAATATGGTGTGTCCAAGAATTGTGGGAATGATTGTTCTCCCTCCACCTCCGACCGTATTGTCTTCTCAACTTCTTCTACTTCACCTACATGTGGTTTGCCACAAGGTAATGATATGGTGAGTAGTGTTGGACATTGCAATGATGATAGTATGCTTATTGTGGATGATCCTTCATCACTATCTTATTGCAATTCATATTCTTTGGACTTTAACACTTCGAGCACCCTACATGTTTCACATGCTTGTGTTGATAGTCCTTGCGTATCATGTAGAAATTGCTTGACTAAAACTCATGATGATATGCTTGCTATATCTTGTTGCCATGATAAAAATGCATCTATTTCCTCGAATTGTTATGCTAACAATGTAGAGGAAACCCAACACCCCACGGAACAAGATGTAGTCTTGAATGGTGCTTCAAGGGATCCTAATCATCATCTATTGCGTTTTGCCTTATGGCTAAAGCTTCAAAGGTATCTCCCACTTTGAATCCCAATATATCTTGTGATGATAGTGATGATGACAATGATGATGATGTTGATAATGATGAAGAGAATGATAATGTTGCCTCCTTAAAAATTAAGGGGGAAATGATTTTTAAAGCTCTTCATAAGGATAAAATGGCTCGTTCCACCTTCATGGAAATCATGTCTATTTACATTGAGGGCAAGAAATATATAGAGGAGTTGGAATCTCATCTAGAGGAGCACGAGGTCACCATTGAGAAAATGGAAAGTCATGAGCGTGATTACGCTAATGAGATCGCCGACTTCTCGCAAGCTCTTGAACTTGAAAAAACCACCAAGGAATCTCTTGAGGAGACTTTTGCTCTAGAACTATCTAGAATAAAGGAATCCCGTGATAGAGCTCTCGAGGTGGCTAATGATTTTGAAACTAAAAATGAGAAGCTTGAAGTTGCGCATGCTAAACTCCTTGAGGATTTTGAGCACCTCGAAAATGGCTCAAGGGTCATTAAGAGTGAGCTCATCAAACTCACCGAGTCTCATGCTCATCTTAAAGCTTCATATTCTAAAGAGCTTGCCAAGTTGCCTTCTCCTTTTGCTATTATTGATGATGCTTGTGCTACTAACTCTATTTCTAGTGAAGCATCCATTTTGAAGGAGAATGTTGAGCTAAGGGCTCAACTTGAGTTGCTATCTGGCAATTATGGGAAATTGGAAGAAAGTCATGTAAAGCTCACAAGCTCTCATGATGATCTTCTAGTATCCCATAATGTGCTAAAGATAGCTCATGAGGCTATGAGTATCAAGGTAACATCTAGTGAGCCTCATGTGGATACTAGCACTACTTCAAGTCAAAATGCTATCTTGCCATGTGCTAGTCCTTGTAATTCATCTACTCACAATGTTAATACATCTTGTGATGAATTGCTCTCCTTGCCTTGTTACTCTAACAATGAAGCTTATACTTCCTCTAGTACTTTTGTTGATACTAACCATGTAGAGGAAATCAAAGAGCTCAAGTCCCAATTCACTTCTTTGAAGAAACACTTGGAAAAGTGTCATGAAGGGAAGTCCACACTCAACAATATCTTGAGTGTGCAAAAATCCCCCAATTACAAAGGTGGACTTGGATTCAACTCCAACAAGAAGAAAAGGTCCAAGATCATTAACAAGAATAAGGGCCAAGAACAACTCAAGAATTCGGCCAAGATTATTTGCTTCAATTGCAAAATTGAAGGGCCTCATGTTAGATCTTGCCCATTGAAGAAGAAGGTCATTAGTGACAAGCAACAAGGGAAGAGGCCACAAGTTCAATCTCGTGCTCAACCGCAAGTTGGAGAAAGGCCGCTTCCCAAGAAGACTCATTGTAATGCTTCTCATTTTGAGGAATCAAATGAGAAGAAAGTGAAGAGTAGATGTCGCTACTTATGCCGTGAGAAGGGTCACCTTGCTTCTTCATGCACTAGTGGTAACTTATCCAACCCAATTATTATTGATGATGTCTATTCTCTTGGGAAGGATAAGGTTGGCAATGTGTTTGCCAAGTTTCTTGGGACTCAAAGTGGTGTCAACAAAAGAACCATTTGGGTAGCCAAGCCTATTGTGACTAACCTCTTAGGACCCAACTTGGTTGGGGACCAACTAGCTCAAACTTGATCAATAGGTGTTTTGGAGGGCATTGGAGACTTGGCTACATTATGAAGAATTAAGGGGTCTTCATCATTCATATTGTCTCAAGCCAAGTCATTCGGATTATCAAGTTTCTATCTTATATCCAATGTTCCTCCTTGCGGTAACTCGTGCTTAAATTGTTTACATTGAAAGTTACTTGCCCCTTTGCATGTTTTGGTTTTGTTCCTTGCATGTGTTTGTATATTATGTGCGTCCAATTTGTGTATCTTAAGAAATCAAGTATGTGTATATTGGTTTGCACATCATGTATGTGTGTGTCGTGCGTTGAGCCTTCGTGCTTCTTGCTTTTATCTTAGTTGGCTCTTGTGAGAGATTAATGGAACATCCCATTTTGGGGGAGTGATGTGCTTTGTGCACCTCACAATCCTATAAATGTGTGTACATGAGGAATACCATCTAGTATTGATATTACAAGATTATCTAGTCTATATGTGGTATGTCTTCTCATGAGAAAGTCAAATTCTAAATGCTCCATTAATTATCTCTTGTTGGTTCTCTTTTGCATCTTGGTAAGTTTTTCATTGGTATCACATTATGGGGGCGTAATATTCTATGTGCATATTACAAGCCTAGAAAATGTGTAAATTTGAGATATTGTCACCTAGAGTTGATAGTATAAATTATGTTGTTCCTAGGTGGCATGTTAGCTCTACAAGTTGCATTTTGCTTGTGTTTGGTGTGAAGATGATGTTGGATATCATTGCTATCTATCGCCGGGAATTATTTCCAAATACCTCTTGTCTTTGACAATTGGTAATCATTTATGTGGTGGAAATTATTGATCATCTTTACATTGTCTTTTGGTTTTGTTTGTCTTATCTCTTGCCAAGTTTGTGTCAACTCCCATTTCCTTCCATGCCACTTGTGGATCTCGTGTTTTATTGTTTTTGTCGAGTGTTTTCTAGATATAGTGAAAGTGGTGATCCCACCTTGTGCATTTTGTACTCGAATGCAAATTCTCTTCAAATGCACAATTCGTGGGGGAGCTATCCTATTTTCGATAGAACACTCATCTTGTGATCCATATCAAGTGTGTGTTGATGGAAGGCAAGCCGTTTCTTTTTGGTACTTGTGCCATCATGCAACTTTGTAGATGGGTTGGTTTGTTTGGAACCATCCTCTCTTGTGGGAGTCTGATATCTTTCCTTTTGCGTGTATCAATGGATATCTCATTCCTTGATGTATCTTCTAATAGATATCTTCCAAGTGATGATTTCTCCATTTGGTATCCTATTTTCACTTGGTATTTCTTTTTCATTTTGTTTCGTTTCTTGAAAGTTTTGAGCTTGCATATTTACTTCATGTATTTTCTTTGGCATGCTTTCTTTCTTAAGCCCAATATATAAGGGAAACTCCACCTATTCTCAATTTGGATGAGATGTGCATGAAATTCATTTTCATATATAAATGCACATATGTTTGTGGAGTTTTTCCTATGTATTGGTGTTTCTAACTCTTTGGTCTCAATGAGTTTGGGTACCATTTTGTTTGTGTTGGTGTTCTAGGAACAATTGGAGATGCATTGGATGCTCGGCTCATTCAAAAGCAAGGTGGTGTCACCATGTGCTTATTGGAGTCAAGCTAGGATGATCAATGAACTACTATCTACCTTCAATTGGTATATACTACATCCTTCCAATGGTATCTCGGTAACAAGTATCACCATCTACTTCATGCACACATTTCTTGCACCAACCTTGTGTAGGTTGTATCATGGCATGTTAGTCATTCCTTCTTATGATACTTGTTTCCTTTTTCAAAGCATCCCAACAATGATCTCTTGTTGCTAGTTGTGATATCTTTGATGCTCGTGTGGTTGGAACTCATTTATATAAAATAAGAACATATCTAGCCATGTGCTATGCCTTCAAGCAAATATCTTATTGGTATATTTATGACTTCCTTGGGGATATCTTATTCATTCCTTTTTGCAACAATTTCGTGTGTACATCCTTCTTTGTGGATTGATATCATCATGATCTTCATCTACCTAGAATCTTATACACTTGAGAGAAGTTGCATATCTATTTGATATCCCCTTCTTTCACGTCCACCTTTTCGTTCCTGTTTTATTTCTTTGGTGGCTCCGTGAAGGTGTGTGTCTCGAGTGCGGATCTTATATCGTTGCATCTTGATGCACTCTTTTGTGGTGAAGATCATTTTTTTCTCTTGCTTGTCTTGATGAGGCTTTTGCCATTTCTATTGGTATCCCTCCTCATGACAAAGCTATCCTTTTTATATCTTCACCACAGGTTGTCACAAGCATAGGTTATTTATATGATTAGTAGTGAGCTTGTGAACCCATTTGCTGTTGTGTGTGGGAATGATAGGCCTTGCACCGTGTGCCTCATTCTTTCAAGACTATGTTGATGCTTAATGATCATCCTAATTTTAGTCTTCTCAAGTGCTTCGCCATGACTCACACACATCATTTTGGTTGAGCCTATTCTTAAGTTGCCTCTTTTACATGTTGCTCAACTATGTGCTTGTTGCAAGCGCTAGGCTTTGTTTCCTATATGCTCACTTGCACTGGATGTGAGTTTCTATTGATTTTGGGGGAGCTATGATCCTATCTTGTGCACTTTGTATCCAACACAACTATTCTTATATGTGCACAAATCACGGGGAGCTTCTCCTAGTTTCTTTAGAACACTCCTCTGCTCATATCGTAATATCATTTATTCTTGTGGCTCATAGGATCCTTGGTCTAGTTAGTTCAGTTGATATCCTTTGATTGCTTGCTTCAATTGGTATACTTTAACTGCTTCATTGCTTGTGTCTCTCTTTGTTATGTCTTTGTGGCATATCATTCTTTAGCAATCTTTGTGCCTCAATATAGTTTGTGTTCCTCCAAGTATTTACCTTTGGGTATGTGTATTGCATTTCACTCTCTTGTTGAGAAATACACATTTTATGGAGGACCACAATTTATATTGGCCTTCTTAGATTTTTGCCCATTTTGGCAATCGATGCCAATGCGGGAGAAGTTTCAGAGAGTTTTGTGGAGAAGTTTAGAGAGTTATCTCCTCTTGCTTTGGTTTTGTTCCTTAGCATTTGCATCTCATTCGCATGCACTTGGTTGTTGCATTACATGGTAATCCATAATTCCTTATATAAACTCTCTTGAAAGTGATTGTCATCAATTACCAAAATGGGGGAGATTGAAAGAACATGCGGTGCCCCCATGTTTGGTTTTGGTAATTGATGACAATATCTATGAACTAATGGTTGTCTTGAGTTATATTTGAAGGATTTGTCCATAGGCTTCTCTTGAAGTCCATGTGTTGATTTCAAGAAGTTTATGAGTTGACCAAGGTGCTATTAAGGAATTATCCAAAGATTGGTCATGTGAGTGCTGAGCTTATTGCAAGCATGTCCAGAGCAGTACTACCGTGGCTCCTACAGCGGTAGTACCGCTCCGGACCAAAAACTCGTCCCATGTCATGCGGTGGTAGGCCCAGATGTAATTTTTTAGTACCGCTCGCAAGCAGTAGTACCGCTACCCTTAGCAATAGTACCGCTACCCCTAGCGGTAGTACCGTGAGGTCAAGCGGTACTACCGCTCCGACGGTTCTTCTGGCCTTTTTGCCTCCTCGCTGTTGTTTTTCAAAGGGGTACTACCGCCCTAGCGGTAGTACCGCTCTGTGCGGGCTGTGAGCATAACAGTTGGATTTTTTCCCACCTATAAAAGGGGGTCTTCTTCCCCAATGAACCTTATCCTTTGAGCTCGTGTTCTTCCCCCATTGTTGACCTTCTTTGAGCTTGCTATCTCTCAATCCCTCCATGGATTCTTGCTAGTTTTGGGGGGAAAAGAGAGAGGAGATCTAGATCCACATTTCCACCAATCACTTTATCCTCTAGGTGAGGGGAACCCCTTGTATCTAGATCTTGAGTTCTTGGTGTTCTCCTTCTTGTTCTTCCTCTCATTTCCTCCCTAGCATTCGTTGCTTTGGTGGGATTTGGGAGAGAAGGACTTGGGCTCCGTGTGCCCTTGCCATTGCATTTGGTGCATCGGTTTGAGTTCTCCACGGTGATACGTGGAAGTTAGAAGTTGAGAAGCTTATTACTCTTGGGTGCTTGGTACCCTTGAGCTTGTTCCTCTTGGGTGCTTGGGTGCCCTAGACGGTTGAGTTCACCTCGGAGCCATATTCCATTGTGGTGAAGCTTCGTGGTGTCGTTGGGGTGATAGCCCCAACCTTGTGGTGTTCGGAGCTCAATCATTGTGGTGTAAAGCTCCGGACAAGCGTCGGGGTCTCTAATTAGGTTGTGGAGATCGCCCCAAGCAATTTTACGGGTTCCGGTGACCGCCCACGAGGGTTGCCAAAGTGTACGGGTTCGGTGACCGCCCCCAAGGGTTGCCATTTGTACGGGTTCGGTGACCGCCCTCAAGGGTCCCTTAGTGGAATCACAGCATCTTGCATTGTGCGAGGGCGTGAGGAGATTACGGTGGCCCTTGTGGCTTCTTGGGGAGCATTGTGCCTCCACACCGCTCCAAACGGAAATTAGCATCCGCAAGGGTGTGAACTTCGGGATACATCGTCGTCTCCGCGTGCCTCAGTTATCTCTTACCCGAGCCCTTTACTTATGCACTTTACTTTGTGATAGCCATATTATTTTGTCATATATCTTGCTATCACCTAGTTATTTATCTTGCTTAGCATAAGTTGTTGGTGCACATAGGTTAGCCTAGTTGTTGTAGGTTTTGTGCTTGACAAATTAACCGCTAGGTTTATTCCGCATTTGTTCAAGCCTAAATCGTAATTATTTTAAAGCGCCTATTCACCCCCCCTCTAGGCGACATCCACGATCTTTCACCAAGTATTCTGCATGTGCAAAACTGTCTTACACCCGTTGTATGTGAACGTAGAGCTTATCACACCCGATCATCACATGGTGTCTCGGCACGAAGAACTGTCGCAACGGTGCATACTCAGGGAGAACACTTGTACCTTGAAATTTTGTAAGGGATCATCTTATAATGCTACCGCCGTACTGAGCAAAATAAGAAGCATAATAAGATAAACATCACATGCAATCAAAATATGTGACATGATATGGCCATCATCATGTCACACCCTGATTTTCATGCCACAACACTTAAGCTAATAGTCATGCTAAAATGTGGTTTGGCAAAAACTTTTGTGTGTTTTTGACTTTGCTTGATTGGTTTTCTGTTTGCTGTTTCAAGTGCTCTAAAAATCAAATAAATCATCCAACTCTTATACTTCATCTCCTTGATCCAAAACCTTTTCCCAATGATCATGTCATGTGTATAGAACAGTATAGTATTTTCTTATAAAAATATTTTGGCCAAAAAGTATTTTCTAAAATTAGTTTTTCCAAAAACCCCTGAATTGAGGTTTGCACTGCAAGTACCTTATTTGGGGTGTGAAAAATCTTTCAGAAAGTACATTTGAATCCTATTAGGTATAGGACTCCCTTAAACCACAAAAGTATAATTTTAAAACTTATTTTTATATTTTATTTAAATGTTTTTTCTTTAGGCCAGAAATGGTCTTTAATAGGTTAAAATTATTTAACTATTTCAAAAACATTTGCCAAAATTCAAAGAGACTCCTAGATCATATATTGTCCATATATAAGAGTTTCAACACATGGTCATGTTCAAAATATTGGGCAAATTCTTCCAAAACCCTTTTTGGATATTTCAATATTTTGAAATATTTACAAAGGGAATATTCTCTAAAAATTTCAGGGAACTTCTATTATGTCAAATATGACACATTTGATGATCTTACAAGGCCTCATGCCTTGAAGATCAAGCAATCACCATCAAATCCCCTCAAAACCATTTCTGTCCATTTTGAAGTTTGAGCAACATTACATTGCCAAACTTGTCCAAATGCTCTCAAACTTGGTGCACATGCTAAAATGGTCTAATTATGCATCTAGACCAAATGGCACAAGTATTGGAGAAGCATAGCTTGATCTAAGTGCCCCAAAACCCTTTCTGACCAGATCCAAATTTGAACAACTCTACATTGCCAACTTTTTACTTGGGGCCTCAAATTTTGTGGACATGCTCACAACCCCAAATTATGACACTAAACCAAGTGGTGCATCAAGGAGGGATGATTTGATTAACCTAATCTTGGAAAATCCATTTCTGTTGATTTCTAGGGTTCACCAAAGTTACATCGGCAAGTTTCTTCTAATGAGCTCAAACTTGGTGAAATGCCCTATTTCTATATGCCATTTGATCCTGTTAAGTCTCATGTCAAGTGGAGTTAATTTGCTTGCCCAAATTTGCATCAAACACCTTCTGCCATTTTTCCAAAACCATTGTTTTGACCCCTTTCACTATTCCCATTTACCTCTAATTCTTACCACAGGTGAACCTGATCACCTTCTACCTCCAGTAACTCACCCATGCCTCAGCTCAATCATTGGAGGGGGTAAAACCCCCAATTACCTCTCTGTACTCACCATGGCAGCACCTTTCCACCCTTCTAATTCTTACCCCTCCCTCCTACATTACCTCCTAAGCTTCATAGAGCATCCTAGTGCCAACCTAAAGCCAGTAGACAAGCTTGGCCACGCTCAACTACCAATGGCATGCCCTGGCATGCCAAAATGGCGCTCTGGAGCGCGCTACAGTGCTCTGGCGCACTGTAGCCGCCCCCCATCTCGATGCCCCGACAACCTCGGGCCTCCCCAGCATGTCCCCCGAGGTCGCCTCGACATCTGGGACACGGCATGTCGCCTGCCCCCACCTGACCCTCTCTCCTCTCCCCTCTGCGAGCTCGCCCGAGCGCGCCCTGGACCGCGCCCACGGTGCACCGACGCGCGCACCATATAGAGCCCCATTGGGCTCTCTCTCGACTCCTCTCGCTCTCCCACTGCTCCAGCAAACCCCCAGACAACCTATCTCTCCCTCTCGAGCCCTCTGTCTACCTCCATGGTCGGCGGCCTCTTCCACGGCCATCCGGCTCTCCACCTCTTCGGACCTCCCCGACCTGCCTTGGGCGTCTGGATGGATGCGGCACTCCGTCCTCAGCACTCCGGTGTGCAGCACACCGTCGGAGGTGGCCGGAATCGCCGGCACGGGCGGCAGCCCGGCCCTGCTCCGACCTCGTCCACGCACGCACGAGGGAGGTGCTGCCTCTCTCCTGCCTCCTCCTTCGGGCGCGGCCGAGCCTCTCCCATCGCCGGCGGCAAGCAAGGCCGAGCCTCCCCTGCCCCCCCCCCCCCGTCGAGAGGAAGACGACGGCGGACCAGGGAGACGACCTGCGGCTGGGCCCCGCGGGTCATCGACCCCGCCAGCCGCCACGTCATTTAAGTGGAGGCGGGGCGACATGAAGTCGCTTTCCCGACGTGAAAGCGTACTCTGCCAGGACGTCTCCGACGTCACCACCCCCCCTGTGCGCGCGGCCGAACCGTTGGGTCGGCCCAGTTGCGATACTGCTATCTCCCGCCCAGTGCGCAGTATAAGGGTATAAACCCTTTCCCTTTCCCTTTTTCTTTTTCTGTAAATTTCAAAAAATACATAAATAAATCAAATGGATTCCAAATTTGATGATTCAAATTCTAGGAGTTTCTAAAATCATGACCTACCTGTTGGTGCAACATGCACATTTTTCCATAGACCTTTTCTTCACAAATATTATCAAAATGTCATTTTTCTATTTCTGTGATAAACTTTAGAAAATCACAGAGAGCTCAAAGTTGATCCAAATGCAATGGTTCAAATTCCTAGATGCTTGTAATATCAAAACTTAGTTTTGGAGAATTTTTCCTAATACTTTCTGTACCCCACAAAATAATGAGCCATTTCTTCATATTTGTCAACTTTGCAAAGTCCTAGGAAATTCATTTGAACTCCAAATCAAGTGAAACCAACTCCTGGCTACTTCTAAAATCCCTCCTTGTTAGATAGGTGCCTCTGACCATTTTTAAAAACAATTCTTCTATACACTTCTTGCAAATCCACAAATCCCTTAATTACCTCATATTGAAATGTTGCAAACCATCCATTGATCATACTCCAATGAAACCACCTTGGTCATTCTTCATATGACCAGAGGTATCCTAGAAAAGTCGAACTCCTATTTTTAGAGCACTTTTATTTTTGCCTTGTTGTGTTGCTTATTATGATTGTTTCCGTCGTTAGCTGACGAAATAAACGGAGTACTTGGAGATGGACCAGAAGGTTTGAAGACTCGGAAGGACAAGGCAAGCAGCCCTTTGACCATGTTCGAGAAACCTTTTTATGCATGTCTCATAGCACCTTATTAGCAATGCATCGGAATCATGTAGAGGTGGTGACCACTTTGGTTGGTACCTTTGTTACTTTACCATTGAAACTTGCATCAAGCATGACCCTACCTTCTTATGAGGGTTATGTGGATGGGAGTAGATAGATATATGCTATAGTAGTTGGCTACGCAAAATGGGTCAGGGTTATGCATGGAAAGAAACAAGTGTGGTTTGACATACTTGCAAATAACCCAGTGGGTGCCACTAATGCCCCTGGGAGATGATGAGGAACTAGGGCACTACTTGGTGGAGAAGTAGTGTACCGAGGCTTCATGAAAGTGTTGTTTTACAGAGATGGATTAGATTTATGTATGATTACCGTCCCAACCAAACATGCGCAACCACTCTACCCTTATATGGGAAAGGGCATTATTGATTACCTAAGTCGATACTAGCACGGTGCCCGCATTACTAGTGACGGGGGTGACATGAGGTCACTCTCGGGACGGGGTCGTGCTTGGATAGGCGGCCATGACTGTTTTTACAGGGCACCGAACACACCGTTGGTAGCCCGCGTCAGTGGTATGTGATGAATATGGGAGCAAGGCTCCACAATTTTTAAGATATGAAATGTTTGGCACGGGGCTGTTACCAATCGAGTGGACTCTATGTTAGTGTCGTCTAGGGAAAGGTAGTGATCGGGTGCTTACCCCGGGTACTTGAGGTACCGCGGGTCGTGGATGACATGGAAGTTCCCCGGATCTTGTGGGTAAAGTGTGCAACCTCTGCGGAGTGTCAAACTATTCGAATAGCCGTGTCCACGGTCAAGGACAGTTGGGTGGTGCTGCTTAGACTATGTCCATAAGTTTCTGGAAAACAACACGGTTTGGTAAATCTGTTGATGTAATTGTGAGAAAGTCACGATGAGCGTGAGCAAGAGTTGTTCATGACTCTTTCACGATGTTGATGTCTGTAACCTCCTGATACTTGTTGCAGACGCATGCATCCCCTTGTTATATGTTGATCATACTTGCATATGAAAAACTAGCTTTCCGCAAAACTGCCAATTTAGCAGTAGAGCCTTGCATAATTATTCTGTCATCACACTTGGGTTGCCTACGAGTACATTCAAAGTACTCATTGGCTTGCCACTGGTTATTTTATTGGCCAGGCATGAGAGAACAGGATATGATGAAGATTTCTTGGGGACGAACATGCGAGCTAGGACGCTTCCCAGTCAGAATGCCTGTAGGGTTAAGGCAGATGGCATGGGTCCAAGTTGTTATTGAAGAATTCCGCTGCTATGATATATTCAAGACTTGACCATAATGGTCACAATTTGTGTAAATACGGTATGTATGGATGTAAGACTCTTGTTATTCAGCTTCTGTGTGTTCAGTGAGCATTGATCTCTGGGATCACTGTACACGTGCATTCGGTGATCATGACTTATGAGTCGGGGTCCCCACACATCATCTTGTGCTTTTGATCTCCATCTCCAAAGCATCGTCACGATCTCCATCGTCATCGGCTAGACACCAAGATCTTCATCGTAGCGTCGTGGTCGTCTCACCAACTATTGCTACTACTACTATCGCTAACTCATAGTGATAAAGTAAAGCAATTACATGGCTTTCGCAATTCATACAATAAAGAGACAACCATAAGGCTCCTGTCGGTTGCCGATAATTTACAAAACATGATCATCTCATACAATAACGTATAACTAATCACATCTTGACCATATCACATCACAACATGCCCTGCAAAAACAAGTTAGACGTCCTCTACTTTGTAGTTTGCAAGTTTTACGTGGCTGCTATGGGCTTCTAGTAAGAACCATTCTTACCTACGCATCAAAACCACAATGATTTTTTGTCAAGTGTGATGTTTTAACCTTCAACAAGGACCGGGCGTAGTCACACTCGATTCAACTAAAGTTGGAGAAACTGACACCCGCCAGCCACCTATGTGCAAAGCATGTCGGTAGAACCAATCTCATGAACGCGGTCATGTAATGTCGGTCCGGGCCGCTTCATCCAACAATACCGCCGAATCAAAGTATGACATGATGGTAAGCAGTATGACTATTATCGCCCATAACTCTTTGTGTTCTACTCGTGCATATCATCAAGGCATAGACCTGGCTCATGATGCCACTGTTGGGGAACGTAGTATTTCAAAAAAAAAATCCTATGATCACGCAAGATCTATCTAGGAGAAGCATAGCAACGAGCTGGAGAGTGTGTCCACGTACCCTCATAGACCGAAAGCGGAAGCGTTTAGTAACACAGTTGATGTAGTCGAACGTCTTCACGATCCAACCGATCCAAGTACCGAACGTACGGCACCTCCGTGTTCAGCACATGTTCAGCACGATGACGTCCCTCGAGCTCTTGATCCAGTTGAGGACGAGGGAAAGTTTCGTCAGCACGACGGTGTGGTGACGGTGATGGTGAAGTTACCGACGCAGGGTTTCGCCTAAGCACTGCAACGATATGACCGAGGTGTGTAACTGTGGAGGGGGGGCACCGCACACGACTAAGAGATTGTCTGTTGTGTCTTTGGGGTGTCCCTGCCCACGTATATAAAGGAGGGAGGAGGAGGAGACCGGCCTAGGAGAGGCGCGCCTATAGGGGGAGTCCAACTAGGATTCCCACTCCTAGTTGGAGTCCCCTTCCTTTCCCAAGAGGTGGAGAGAGGAAAGGAGGAAGATAGAGAGAGAAGGAAAGAGGGGGCGCCACCCCCTCCTTGTCCAATTCGGACCAGCCCATGGGGGGCACGTTGCCTCCCCTTGTGGACCTTCTCTTCCTTTCCACTAAAGCCCAATAAGGCCCAATA
>LR738711.1:663375495-663433506 GCA_902687465.1 Secale cereale
TTCCCCTCAATAGCTAGGTTTTACCATCAAGCATACCCATAAGTGTGTGCTATGTAGTCAAACAATATGGGCATTTTGGTTGTGAGTAGTACAAAGCTTCTTGTGAATCTACTAGTATAGAGCTTATTCGAAGCTATGCAAAAGGACGCACATTTGCTGCACATATGTGTTATTTTTTATGTGGTTGCATATTATGTGACTGTATGTTGACAAGTTAAATTGTTAATTTAGAAGTTAGAATTTGTTTTGGTTGGGATGCATCAGGATTAACAATACCTCTTGCCTATGATTTTTATATGCTTACAGTAGCATATATTACGTAGCTAGGAGCATAAGAGTATGGTATAATACATTACTATACTAAATATATGTTGGCAGGTTCCTATTTAATACATGCCAACAAATTAATCCAATTAATAGACTGATTCACCGATTAATCAGTACTCCCAAGTCGATCAAGTAACTACTAGTTACCTATTTCATGAACACTGCATAAGTCTAAATATCGCCTGGCGTGGTGAGATATTCTATGTCGGCCTAAAGACCAGGGGGGTGCAAGCATTCAAGACCTTAACATTAAGAACAAATGTCCCCTTAGTAAATGGTTGTACATGCTTTCTTTAGAGGAAGATGGGGGTGTGGATTAATAGTATATGTTACACGAAAGATGGGGGAGTACATGTTACAGGAACAATGGTATGTACTACTCCCTCCGTTCCTAAATATAAGTCTTTTTTAGAGATTTCAACAGGTGACTACATACGGAGCAAAATAAGTGAATCTACATTCTTAAATATGTCTACATACATCCGAATGTTGTAGTCCATTTAAAATGTCTAAAAAGACTTATATTTAAGAACGGAGGGAGTAGTAATTAATAGTATGCACTTCGAAGTATATACTTGTTATGAGCCGCACATACTACAGCGAGGCAGTTAGGGGCATGGCCTAGTTATCTTATCATGTAAGGGTCTTAGCCCAATTATAGCATTAGAAGGATTATATAAACTCATGTAAGGACCCGTTTTGAGATTAAGCAAGAATCAATCATATTTGCTCGGCTTCCTTAGGGAGCCGGGAGACCTAACCCTAGCCACTGCTCCTTGCACCATCTCCCTCTCAGCCGCCGCCTCCACCACGCAAGGACGGCGCCCAGCCACCGGCCGCCGCGCCCTCGCCCTCGTTCTCCTCCATCCTTCCCCTACAATCTCCGCCCTAGAACCGGCAGAACACTAGCTCCAAACACCTTGGTATCAATTAGCTCAGTTCCGATCATGTCTTTGCCGCCGCCGCCACCATCGCTGTCCACCGCCGCCACCACCGCCCCGCTGCCCACCACGACCAGCGTGCCACCCCCGCCGCTGCCCGTCACCACCACTGCGCCGCTGCTCTCCACCACCGCGCCGTTGGCGCCCATCACCGGCGCCCCCACCTTACAGATGCCGCCTCCCTTCGTCGCGCCGGGCGTCGGAGTCTACACCCCGGAGGAGGTCACCGGGGTCCTCCACGACCTCGTCACAGCGGTCCAGGAGATCCGGTTGTACTTGGCCAGCCCCTACGGGCCGCCGCCACCCCCGCCACCGGCCACAGCCACCGGTCCGCCGGCCCTGCCATGGTACTCGCCGCACTCGGCGGCCTCCGCGGCGTTCGCTGGCAGCTGTAGCTACATCCGCCGCCCGTCACCACTCCGTAGTGGCCGTCGCCCATGGCCGCCACCACGCCGCCGTGGCTGTTGTGGCAGCCGCCACACCAGGCGGCCTCCGTCGCGCTCGCCAGGCCACTGCAGCTGCCATCCACCGCCACCACCGCCCTGCCCAGGCTGCATGTTGGGGATCATTGTAGAAAAACAAAAAAATTCCTACGCATCACCAAGATCCATCTATGGAATTTACTAGCAACGAGAGGGAGGGAGTGCATCTTCATACCCTTGAAGAACGCGATGCGGAAGCGTTACAAGAACGTGGTTGGTGGAGTCGTACACGTAGCGATTCAGATCGCGGTCGATTCCGATCTAAGCGCCGAACAACGGCGCCTCCGCGTTCAACACACGTACAGCCCGGGGACGTCTCCTCCTTCTTGATCCAGCAAGGGGGAAGGAGAAGTTGGGGAAGAGCTCCGGCAGCACGACGGCGTGGTGGTGGAGCTTGCAGTTCTTCGGCAGGGCTTCGCCAAGCTCTACGGAGGAAGAGGAGGAGTTGGGAGGAGAAGAGAGCTGCGCCAGGGAAGGGGTGCGGCTGCCCTCTCTCTCCCTCACTATATATAGGGGGAAGGGGGGAGGAGGAGGCTCCCTAGGGTTTCCCTAGGGGAGGGGCGGCGGCCACAGGGAAAACCCTAGATGGGTTTGGGCGCCCCCACCCCTAGGAACCCCCCCCCCCAAGCCGGGAGGGGCGGCTGCCCTAGGGGAGGTGCCCCCACCTCTCCAGGTTACGTGAGATGGGGTGGGAGGGGCGCTCAGCCCCTTAGTGGGCTGATGTGCCCCCTCCCCTTGGCCCATAAGGCCCCCCAACGCTTGCCGGGGCCTCCGAAACCACTTTCGAACACGCTGGTCGTCACCCGGTACCCCCGGAATAATTCCGGACTCCAATACCCTTCGTCCAATATATCGATCTTCACCTCCGGACAATTCCGGAGTTCCTCGTCATGTCCGGGATCTCATCCGGGACTCCGAACAACCTTCGGTAACCACATACTATTCCCATTACAACTCTAGCGTCACCGAACCTTAAGTGTGTAGATCCTACGGGTTCGGGAACCATGCATACATGACCGAGATACCTCTCCGGCCAATAACCAATAGCGGGATCTGAATACCCATATTGGCTCCCACATGTTCCATGATGATCTCATCGGATGAACCACGATGTCGGAGATTCAATCAATCCCGTATACAATTCCCTTTGTTTACCGGTATAGTACTAGCCCGAGATTCGATCGTCGGTATACCGATACCTTGTTCAATCTCGTTACAGCAAGTCTCTTTACTCGTTCCGTAACACATCTGATGGGCCTCTAGCCCCTCGTTGGTTACCCCAAGTGGAAGGCGTGAGATGTAGTGTTGCGGAAGTTTTTCCCTTGGCAAGATACCAAGGATCGAATCCCCAGAGACTCCTAGGTTCAACAAGAAGGTGTCAACTGCTACGGCGCCAGATATTAGCAATCAACGTGGACCTGCACACAGATACAAATAACTTTGCTCCCAACGAGTACAGAGAGGTTGTCAATCCCTCCGGCCTTGTAGTTCACAAAGGATTAAACGCAAATGATAGTAGTGATAGATAATGTTTGCAATAGTAAATAATAGCGAAAAGTAAATAGCGGATGTGATCAATGATGGTAATATGGACCGGAGTCTCATGATGTTCACTAGTGATGTCTCTCTCCCAAAAGACGATAAAACAGCTATGTGAGGTAATTTTTCTGGAACGCTGATTTTTTATATAATTTTTCTGGATTTTTCCTGGCAGTTCTCGTAATGTGAAAACCAGAAATACAAAAACAGCCGAAAACAGAAACTGGCACTGGGGTGCACTGAGTTAATAGGTTAGTCCAAATATGATCAAAAGTGTATGGAAGTGTATGAATATCATAGCAATATCACCCAAAAGAGGCATGGAGCAAGCAAAAATTATAGATACATTTTGGACGTATCAACATCCCCAAGCTTAATTCCTGCTCGTCCTCGAGTAGGTAAATGATAACAAGAATAATTTCTGTGGTGACATGCTATTAACCATATAGGACTTTTTCATAGTCATATGACAAAAGCTTACTGAGACAATGATTCTATAGTAATTAAGTTGCCTCATGAGAAAATCACAAAGGACTGAAAGTTTTAAAATATGAAACTGAAACATCAAAAAGATTTGCAATGAACATGATGTGCAAATATGATAAAGTGATATCTAGCTTGCCCCCTTTAGTGAAGCAAAACATAAATGCAGGGGCACCTTCAAGGTTTAAGTGATGACTAGATACAATGATTTCAAAATAAACGATATCACAATCATGCAAAAGACAATGCTACTTTGGAACAATGCACATTACACTTAGAATGACAATCATGCTCTCAGTAGTTGGTGCTTTAAAAGAAGGTGGAGACTCAACATAAAAGTAAAAGAATGGTTATGTGCTAGAGCTTTTTTTATTTTGAAAACATAGAAGCAATTTTGTCAACGGTAGTAGTACTTCATATGTGTCATGCATAAGACATGCTATAAGTTGCAAGCCTCATGCATCGAATACCAATAGTGCTCGCACCTTGTCCTAATTAGCTCGGATTTCCATGGATTGTCATTGCATTACATATGTTTCAACCAAGTGTCACAAAGGGGTACCTCTATGCCACCTGTACAAAGGTCCAAGGAGATAAATCACATTTGATTTCTCGTTTTTGATAGATCTCAACTTGAGGACATCCATACCGGGACAACATAGAAAATAGATAATGGACTCCTCTTTAATGCATAAGCATATTCTCATAAGAGATTGAGGATTAATGTCCAAGCTAAAACTTCCACCATGATACATGGCTTTGGTTGGCGGCCCAATGTTCTTCTCTAACAATATGCATACTCATTCAACTCATGGCAAATCACCCATACTTCAGACAAGACGAACATGCATAACAACTCACATGATATTCAACAAAAGTGTAATAGTTGACGGCGTCCCCAGAAACATGGTTACCGCTCAGCAAGCAACTTATAAGAAATAAGATACATAAGTGACATATTCTTTACCACAATAGTTTTTAAGCTACTTTCCCATGAGCTATGTATTGCAAAGTTAGTCCGCTTAGTACAGGTGGAGGTTAGCAAAAGACTGGGAGCGACCAACTAAGAGAGCAATGATGGTCATAATCATGCAGAGCGACAAAGCAATATTGAATCAGGCATGGAAGTTATATCGCTACTCAGAAATAAAAGATCATCAAGGCTTGACAGACTTTCTTTACAGTCTTAAATATGCGTGAGCATACGCCAAGTCAATCAAAATAAATTCTTGAAGGAAGATATTACTAAACCATACCACATCATAGGCAAACAAATCATGTTGGTACTCCAATAACACATTGGGAATCCCCCAGCTATTTGAGACTAACCATAAGAAAACCTGAACTACTAAGCGCCATTATGCACGTAGCATCTTTATCATAGACATATCAACCAATGCAACGGAAGCAAACTCTCTTAATGAGATGAGCATGGTAATTAAAGAGAGTTCAAGCAACCAACTAAACAAAAGCTCTTTGAAAAGATAAGCATGAATACTAAGAGCTGAACATGGTAGTAGCTATTAAAAGACAAAGAACACACACAGCAAGGATAGACATGAAAATTCTATGTTATGTTCTAGGTAGAAGTGGAGCATGTTTCTCTCCCACATAAAGAAAGCTGAGTTCCGACTCGTTATGAAAAGCTAAAGAAAACTAAAAGCAAGACGCTCCAAGCATAACACATAACACATGAAGTGATTAAAATATAGTGAAGCGAAAGACGAACTGATAATGTTGATGGAGAAGGGGATGCACGGGGGCATCCCCAAGCTTAGATGCTTGAGTCTCCTTGAATATTTCTTGGGGGTGCACGGGGGCATCCCCAAGCTTGAGCGCTTGACACTCCTGAATCTTTTTATCATCTTCCCTCGCACACTTGAAAACTCCCTTCATACATAACTCATTATAATCTGATTAGCGAGGTTAGTACCCTTAATAAAATAATTGTTCCTTGCTGGAAATAAAGATATTCTTGAAGTTCTACTGTTTCTCAAGATTGCCAAAAGGTTTTTGCAAAGAAAAAGCAAGCTCTTGGTTTGCAAAATGAAGGAAAGGCAAAACAGGACATAATCTATGAAAAACAGAACAACAGGTAGTAAATGATTTGTTCGGGGCACTTCTGCAACTCAAATCAAAAAAACTCAGAACAGCCGCATGAAAGAAAATTATATAGAAAACACTGTCGAAAAAATTCAGACCAAAAAAATGATCTGGTGATTTTATACGAATTTTTCTATCCAAGGACAGAATCTGTTTCCTGGACAACACCTCACAACTTTTGAACTTTCTAGCAATCAGAGGCTATACTTGGCACAAATATGAAAAGCAAAGATATAATGATGATGCTACTGTAGTAAACAACATCAAGACACAACAAAAGCAAAATATAAAAAATTATTCATGTGGGCTACCTCCCAAAAGCGCTTTCTTTTATGCCTTTAAGCTAGGCATAATGCATAGAGATCAAGTTTTACCAAGAGTAAAATAATAGCTAGCCCGTACAATGGACTCAAAAGGTAACTTGATCTTCTTTCGAGGGAAGTGTTCCATCCCTTTCTTGAGAGGAAACTGAAATTTTATATTACCCTCTTTCATGTCAATGATAGCACCAACGGTGCGTAAAAAGGGACGTCCCAAAATAATTGGACATGAAGGATCACATTCAATATCCATAATAGTGAAATCAACGGGAACATAATTATCACTGACAACGATAAGAACATCGTCGATCCTCCCCAAAGGTTTCTTTATGGAAGAATCAACGAGACGAACACCAAAAGAACAAGAATCATAAGGTTTCAATTTAAGCATATCATATATTCTTTTGGGCATAACAGAGGTACTAGCACCAACATCACATAATGCATAACAAGAGAAGTCATTCAATTTAATTTTTATTATAGGATCCCAACCACCTTCTAGCTTTCTAGGTATGGAGGCTTCTACTCTAAGTTTCTCCTCCCTAGCTTTGATGAGAGCATTAGTGATATGCTCTGTGAAGCCAAGATTAAGCGTGCTAGTGCGGGGGTCTCTAGACATCTTGTGAAGGAAATCAATAATTTCGGTAAGAGTGCAATTATCAAAATCAAGGTCATTATCATCAAGTAAAGTGGTAGTGGTGTCCTTAAGGTTCACTTGTTTGGTAGTTTCTATAGTCATAGCATCACCATTAATAGGTCCAATGGGACTAGGAGTACATTGGGTGCTAAGAGTTTGGATATCCTCAACAACTTGGATAGTAGCAACAGTGTGGTGGGTAGGAAGGCTCTTAATTCTATCTTCTTCCTCCCTTTCTCTAGCCCATCTCTCTTTAAGTTTAGCCATCATCCTAATGTTTTCATTAATTTGCACTTGAATAGCATTTATAGGAGTGACTTTCCTCTCCTCAAGAGGAGAAGTTTTACTTTTTAGCAATTTTACCTCATTGGCTAAATGGTCTACCTTAAAAGAAAGATCATCTAGTTTATGTAGTTTTTCTTCTACACTCTTATTAAAGGCTTTTTGGGTAGTGATGAAATCTTTAAGCATAGTCTCTAGTTCAGTAGTGGAGTTCTTGGTGATAGGATAAGCATTGTTGTTCCCATAAGAATTAGAGGGGAACAGTCTAGGATTGCTACCAAAATTACTCCTATAAGCATTGTTGTTAAAATTGTTTCTAGAGATAAAATTCACATCTACTTGTTCTTGAGCAATCAAAGAATTTAAAGGAACATCACGAGGATCAACAGAGGATTGCTTCGAAAGTAGAGACATGATCAAGTCAACTTTTTCATTAAGGGAGGAAATCTCCTCGACAGAGTTTACCTTCCTACCTGTTGGTGCCATTGGGAATAGTTGGTCATCATCTCATCGAGAAGCTTTGTGGCAGCACCAAGTGTAGTTGACATAAAAGTTCCTCCCGCGGCCGAATCTAACAAGTTCCGCGAGGTAAAGTTCAAGCCTGCATAAAAAGTTTGGATAACCATCCAAGTAGTCAAACCATGAGTAGGGCAGTTCTTGATAAGAGATTTCATACGTTCCCAAGCTTGGGCAACGTGTTCATTATCCAATTGTTTAAAATTCATTATGTTACTTCTAAGTTGGATAATTTTAGCAGGTGGATAGTATTTTCCAATAAAAGCATCTTTGCACTTGTCCCATGAATCTATGCTATTTCTAGGCAAAGACTGAAACCAAATTTTAGCTCCTCCTCTCAAGGAGAAAGGAAAAAGCTTAAGCTTAACAATATTACCATATATTTCGTGGTACTTTTGCATATCACAAAGTTCAACAAAGTTGTTTAAGTGTAAAGCAACATCATCTCCAGCACCGGAGAATTGATCTTTCTTGACTAAGTTCAGTAAAGCAGGTTTACTTTCATATGAAGGTGCTGAAGTGGCAGGTGTAGTGATAGGTGTGCTGATAAAGTCATCGTTGTTGTGACTAGTGAAGTCACACAACTTGGTGTTCTCGGTGGAACCCATAGTAGCTGATACGTCCAAAACGTATCTATAATTTCTGCTTGCTCCATGCCTCTTTTGGGTCATATTGTTATGATATTCATACACTTCCATACACTTTTGATCATATTTGGACTAACCTATTAACTCAGTGCACCCCAGTGCCAGTTTCTGTTTTCGGCTGTTTTTGTATTTCAGGTTTTCACATTACGAGAACTGCCAGGAAAAATCCAGAAAAAATATATAAAAAATCAGCGTTCCAGAACCTACCGTGCGCACGAAGGACAGCAGGGGGGGGGCACCAGGGCTCCAGGCGCCCTGGCGGCGCGCCCCCCTGGGCCGCGCTGGGGGGGCGCCTGGGCCCCCCGAGCCCCGTCTGGTGCCCCCCTTTGGCATATATTTAGAGCGTCCTCCGAAACCCTCGAGACGGAAACTCTTTTTTGCGATCTCTTCTCTGTTCCGCCGCCGCCGCCGCTTCCAAGATCGGGAGCACCAGGAGAACTCTTCCCGGCACCCTGCCGGAGGGGAGGATCACCATCGGGAGCCTCTCCACCACCATGGACGCCTCCCGGATGAGTTGTGAGTAGTCTCCCTTGGACCATGAGTCCATGACCAGTAGCTATGTGATGTTCTCCTCCCGTTCTTGTGCTTCACTAATTAGTCCTCGTGAGCTGCCCTACATGATCGAGGCACATATGTAATCCTTATGCTGTTGCTATGTTGAGTTTGCTGGGATCCGATGGATTATGAGATTATGTTCAGATTGTGATTGAGTAATATATTTGATCTACCTCTTTTATATTTATGTTCATAAGTAATTCTTGCATGTTCTCCATTGTTATTTATTGCTTTGGCCAAGTAATAGGTAGTGACTCCAAGAGGGAACGTTATGCTCGATTGTGGGTTCATGCCCCTCGATGACTAGTTTGAGTGACAGAAACATGAGTCTAGGGGATGTGCTGTTGCCACAAGGGGGAAAACAATGGTGCTTGTGCCCGCGGGTGCAAGGATTGTTTACTTTACGCAAAGTTCTTTTAATGCAGTTGTCTGTTGCATTGAGTTTACACTATGGGTGGGGCTCGCAACTTAATACCAGCGAGATGTTCTGGATAGATATCTCAAGGTGGATGATTAGTAGTAGATATTGATGGATTTCGGTCTACGTACTTTGGCGTACCGCCCATGCTTTGAACCTCAACCTTTCTTGCAATGTAGTCAGCATTGATTTGCGTTCGTGGTCCTGTCAATTGCCCAGCTGTAATTCGTTTACCTCACATAGCTGTTTTATCGTCTTTTGGGAGAGAGACATCACTAGTGAACATCATGAGACTCCGGTCCATATTACCATCATTGATCACATCCGCTATTTACTTTCCGCTATTATTTACTATTGCAACCATTATCTATCACTACTATCATTTGCGTTTAATCCTTTGTGAACTACAAGGCCGGAGGGATTGACAACCTCTCTGTACTCGTTGGGAGCAAAGTTATTTGTATCTGTGTGCAGGTCCACGTTGATTGCTAATATCTGGCGCCGTAGCAGTTGACACCTTCTTGTTGAACCTAGGAGTCTCTGGGGATTCGATCCTTGGTATCTTGCCAAGGGAAAAACTTCCACAACACTACATCTCACGCCTTCCACTTGGGGTAACCAACGAGGGGCTAGAGGCCCATCAAGGAGTTTTTCTGGGGCCGTTGCCGGGGACTCCACTCTTCAGGATAGGGGAGTGGCATGCTATCTTTTACCTTTGCTTTTTAGTCTTGTTAGTTTACCTTTCAGTTTTTGCTTTAGTACCTTTTTATCGAAAATCACAAAAATAGTTATCTTGCTTGCTTGCTACTATGGGTTCCACCGAGAACACCAAGTTGTGTGACTTCACTAGTCACAACAACGATGACTTTATCAGCACACCTATCACTACACCTGCCACTTCAGCACCTTCATATGAAATTAAACCTGCTTTACTGAACTTAGTCATGAAAGATCAATTCTCCGGTGCTGGAGATGATGCTGCTTTACACTTAAGCAACTTTGTGATATGCAAAAGTACCAAGAAATAGATGGTAATATTGTTAAACTTAAGCTTTTTCCTTTCTCCTTGAGAGGAGAAGCTAAAATTTGGTTTCAGTCTTTGCCTAGAAATAGCATAGATTCATGGGACAAGTGCAAAGATGCTTTTATTGGAAAATACTATCCACCTGCTAAAATTATCCAACTTAGAAGTAACATAATGAATTTTAAACAATTGGATAATGAACATGTTGCCCAAGCTTGGGAGCGTATGAAATCTCTTGTCAAGAACTGCCCTACTCATGGTTTGACTACTTGGATGGTTATCCAAACTTTTTATGCAGGCTTGAACTTTACCTCGCGGAACTTGTTAGATTCGGCCGCAGGAGGAACTTTTATGTCAACTACACTTGGTGCTGCCACAAAGCTTCTCGATGAGATGATGACCAATTATTCCCAATGGCACACCGAACGCTCTCCAACAGGTAGGAAGGTAAACTCTCTTGAGGAGATTTCCTCCCTTAATGAAAAAGTTGACTTGATCATGTCTCTACTTTCGAAGCAATCTTCTGTTGATCCTCATGATGTTCCTTTAAATTCTTTGATTGCTCAAGAACAAGTAGATGTAAACTTTATCTCTAGAAACAATTTCAACAACAATGCTTATAGGAGTAATTTTGGTAACAATCCTAGACCGTTCCCCTCTAATTCTTATGGGAACAACAATGCTTATCCTAGCACCAAGAACTCCAATACTGAACTAGAGATTATGCTTAAAGATTTCATCACTACCCAAAAAGCCTTTAATAAGAGTGTAGAAGAAAAACTACATAATCTAGATGATCTTTCTTTTAAGGTAGACCATTTAGCCAATGAGGTAAAATTGCTAAAAATTAAAACTTCTCCTCTTGAGGAGAGGGAAGTCACTCCTATAAATGCTATTCAAGTGCAAATTAATGAAAACATTAGGATGATGGCTAAACTTAAAGAGAGATGGGCTAGAGAAAGGGAGGAAGAAGATATAATTAAGAGCCTTCCTACCCACCACACTGTTGCTACTATCCAAGTTGTTGAGGATATCCAAACTCTTAGCACCCAATGTACTCCTGGTCCCAATGGACCTATTAATGGTGATGCTATGACTATAGAAACTACCAAACAAGTGAACCTTAAGGACACCACTACCACTTTACTTGATGCTAATGACCTTGATTTTGATAATTGCACTCTTACCGAAATTATTGATTTCCTTCACAAGATGTCTAGAGACCCCCGCACTAGCACGCTTAATCTTGCCTTCACAGAGCATATCACTAATGCTCTCATCAAAGCTAGGGAGGAGAAACTTAGAGTAGAAGCCTCCATACCTAGAAAGCTAGAAGATGGTTGGGATCCTATAATAAAAATTAAATTGAATGACTTCTCTTGTTATGCATTATGTGATGTTGGTGCTAGTACCTCTGTTATGCCCAAAAGAATATATGATATGCTTAAATTGAAACCTTATGATTCTTGTTCTTTTGGTGTTCGTCTCGTTGATTCTTCCATAAAGAAACCTTTGGGGAGGATCGACGATGTTCTTATCATTGTCAATGACAATTATGTTCCCGTTGATTTCACTATTATGGATATTGAATGTGATCCTTCATGTCCAATTATTTTGGGACGTCCCTTTTTACGCACCGTTGGTGCTATCATTGACATGAAAGAGGGTAATATAAAATTTCAGTTTCCTCTCAAGAAAGGGATGGAACACTTCCCTCGAAAGAAGATCAAGTTACCTTTTGAGCCCGTTGTACGGGCTAGCTATTCTTTTACTCTTGATAAAACTTGATCTCTATGCATTATGCCTAGCTTAAAGGCATAAAAGAAAACGCTTTTGGGAGGCAGCCCACATGAATAAATTTTTATATTTTGCTTTTGTTGTGTCTTGATGTTGTTTACTACAGTAGCATCATCATTGTATCTTTGCTTTTCATATTCGTGCCAAGTATAGCCTCTGATTGCTAGAAAGTTCAAAAGTTGTGAGGTGCTGTCCAGGAAACAGATTATGTCCTTGGATAGAAAAATTCGTATAAAATCACCAGACCATCTTTTTGGTCTGAATTTTTTCGACAGCGTTCTCCATATAATTGTATTTCGTGCGTCTGTTCTGAGTTTTTTGATTTGAGTTGCGGAAGTACGCCGAACAAATCAATTACTACCTGCTGTTCTGTTTTTCACAGATTCTGTCCTGTTTTGCCTTTCCTTCATTTTGCAAACCAAGAGCTTGCTTTTTCTTTGCAAAAACCTTTTGGCAATCTTGAGAAACAGTAGAACTTCAAGAATATCTTTATTTCCAGCAAGGAACAATAATTTTATTAAGGGTACTAACCTCGCTAATCAGATTATAATGAGTTATGTATGAAGGGAGTTTTCAAGTGTGCGAGGGAAGATGATAAAAAGATTCAGGAGTGTCAAGCGCTCAAGCTTGGGGATGCCCCCGTGCACCCCCAAGAAATATTCAAGGAGACTCAAGCGTCTAAGCTTGGGGATGCCCCCGTGCATCCCCTTCTCCATCAACATTATCAGTTCGTCTTTCGTTCCACTATATTTTAATCACTTCATGTGTTATGTGCTATGCTTGGAGCGTCTTGTTTTTAGTTTTCTTTAGTTTTTCATAACAGTCGGAACTCAGCTTTCTTCATGTGGGAGAGAAACACGCTCCACTTCTACCTAGAACATAACATAGAATTTTCATGTCTATCTTTGTTGTGTGTGTTCTTTGTCTTTTTAATAGCTACTATCATGTTCAGCTCTTAGTATTCATGCTTATCTTTTCAAAGAGCTTTTGTTTAGTTGGTTGCTTGAACTCTCTTTAATTACCATGCTCATCTCATTAAGAGAGTTTGCTTCCGTTGCATTGGTTGATATGTCTATGATAAAGATGCTACGTGCATAATGGCGCTTAGTAGTTCAGGTTTTCTTATGGTTAGTCTCAAATAGCTGGGGGATTCCCAATGTGTTATTGGAGTACCAACATGATTTGTTTGCCTATGATGTGGTATGGTTTAGTAATATCTTCCTTCAAGAATTTATTTTGATTGACTTGGCGTATGCTCACGCATATTTAAGACTGTAAAGAAAGTCTGTCAAGCCTTGATGATCTTTTATTTCTGAGTAGCGATATAACTTCCATGCCTGATTCAATATTGCTTTGTCGCTCTGCATGATTATGACCGTCATTGCTCTCTTAGTTGGTCGCTCCCAGTCTTATGCTAACCTCCACATGTACTAAGCGGACTAACTTTGCAATACATAGCTCATGGGAAAGTAGCTTAAAAACTATTGTGGTAAAGAATATGTTGCTTATGTATCTTATTTCTTATAAGTTGCTTGCTGAGCGGTAACCATGTTTCTGGGGACGCCATCAACTGTCACACTTTTGTTGAATATCATGTGAGTTGCTATGCATGTTCGTCTTGTCTGAAGTAAGGGTGATTTGCCATGAGTTGAATGAGTATGCATATTGTTAGAGAAGAACATTGGGCCGCCAACCAAAGCCATGTATCATGGTGGAAGTTTTAGCTTGGACATTAATCCTCAATCTCTTATGAGAATATGCTTATGCATTAAAGAGGATTCCATTATCTATTTTCTATGTTGTCTCGGTATGGATGTCCTCAAGTTGAGATCTATCAAAAACGAGAAATCAAATGCGATTTATCTCCTTGGACCTTTGTACAGGTGGCATAGAGGTACCCCTTTGTGACACTTGGTTGAAACATATGTAATGCAATGACAGTCCATGGAAATCCGAGCTAATTAGGACAAGGTACGAGCACTATTGGTATTCGATGCATGAGGCTTGCAACTTATAGGATGTCTTATGCATGACACATATGAAGTACTACTACCGTTGACAAAATTGCTTCGATGTTTTCAAAATAAAAAAAGCTCTAGCACATAACCATTCTTTTACTTTTATGTCTACACCTTCTTTCTTCAAGCACCAACAACTGAGAGCATGATTATCATTCTAAGTGTAATGTGCATTGTTCCAAAGTAGCATTGTCTTTTACATGATTGTGATATCGTTTATTTTGAAATCATTGTATCTAGTCATCACTTAAACCTTGAAGGTGCCCCTGCATTTATGTTTTGCTTCACTAAAGGGGGCAAGCTAGATATCACTTTATCATATTTGCACATCATGTTCATTGCAAATCTTTTTGATGTTTCAGTTTCATATTGTAAAACTTTCAGTCCTTTGTGATTTTCTCATGAGGCAACTTAATTACTATAGAATCATTGTCTCAGTAAGCTTTTGTCATATGACTATGAAAAAGTCCTATATGGTTAATAGCATGTCACCACAGAAATTATTCTTGTTATCATTTACCTACTCGAGGACGAGCAGGAATTAAGCTTGGGGATGTTGATACGTCCAAAACGTATCTATAATTTCTGCTTGCTCCATGCCTCTTTTGGGTGATATTGCTATGATATTCATACACTTCCATACACTTTTGATCATATTTGGACTAACCTATTAACTCAGTGCAACCCAGTGCCAGTTTCTGTTTTCGGCTGTTTTTGTATTTCAGGTTTGCACATTACGAGAACTGCCAGGAAAAATCCAGAAAAATTATATAAAAAATCAGCGTGCCAGAACCTACCGTGCGCCCGAAGGACAGCCGGGGGGGGGGGGCACCAGGGCTCCAGGCGCCCTGGCGGCGCGCCCCCCCTGGGCCGCGCCGGGGGGGCGCCTGGGCCCTCCGAGCCCCGTCTGGTGCCCCCCTTTGGCATATATTTAGAGCGTCCTCCGAAACCCTCGAGACGGAAACTCTTTTTCGCGATCTCTTCTCTGTTCCGCCGCCGCCGCCGCTTCCAAGATCGGGAGCACCAGGAGAACTCTTCCCGGCACCCTGCCGGAGGGGAGGATCACCATCGGGAGCCTCTCCACCACCATGGACGCCTCCCGGATGAGTTGTGAGTAGTCTCCCTTGGACCATGAGTCCATGACCAGTAGCTATGTGATGTTCTCCTCCCGTTCTTGTGCTTCACTAATTAGTCTTCGTGAGCTGCCCTACATGATCGAGGCACATATGTAATCCTTATGCTGTTGCTATGTTGAGTTTGCTGGGATCCGATGGATTATGAGATTATGTTCAGATTGTGATTGAGTAATATATTTGATCTACCTCTTTTATATTTATGTTCATAAGTAATTCTTGCATGTTCTCCATTGTTATTTATTGCTTTGGCCAAGTAATAGGTAGTGACTCCAAGAGGGAACGTTATGCTCGATTGTGGGTTCATGCCCCTCGATGACTAGTTTGAGTGACAGAAACATGAGTCTAGGGGATGTGCTGTTGCCACAAGGGGGAAAACAACGGTGCTTGTGCCCGCGGGTGCAAGGATTGTTTACTTTATGCAAAGTTCTTTTAATGCAGTTGTCTGTTGCATTGAGTTTACACTATGGGTGGGGCTCGCAACTTAATACCAGCGAGATGTTCTGGATAGATATCTCAAGGTGGATGATTAGTAGAAGATATTGATGGATTTCGGTCTACGTACTTTGGCGTACCGCCCATGCTTTGAACCTCAACCTTTCTTGCAATGTAGTCAGCATTGGTTTGCGTTCGTGGTCCTGTCAATTGCCCAGCTATAATTCGTTTACCTCACATAGCTGTTTTATCGTCTTTTGGGAGAGAGACATCATTAGTGAACATCATGAGACTCCGGTCCATATTACCATCATTGATCACATCCGCTATTTACTTTTCGCTATTATTTACTATTGCAAACATTATCTATCACTACTATCATTTGCGTTTAATCCTTTGTGAACTACAAGGCCGGAGGGATTGACAACCTCTCTGTACTCGTTGGGAGCTAATATCTGCCGCCGTAGCAGTTGACACCTTCTTGTTGAACCTAGGAGTCTCTGGGGATTCGATCCTTGGTATCTTGCCAAGGGAAAAACTTCCGCAACACTACATCTCATGCCTTCCACTTGGGGTAACCAACGAGGGGCTAGAGGCCCATCAGTAGCAAGCAAGCAAGATAACTATTTTTGTGATTTTCGATAAAAGATACTCAAGCAAAAAATGAAAGGTAAACTAACAAGACTAAAAAGCAAAGTTAAAAGTTAGCGTGCAACTCCCCTATCCTGAAGAGTGGAGTCCCCGGCAACAGCGCCAGAAAAACTCCTTGATGGGCCTCTAGCCCCTCGTTGGTTACCCCAAGTGGAAGGCGTGAGATGTAGTGTTGTGGAAGTTTTTCCCTTGGCAAGATACCAAGGATCAAATCCCCAGAGACTCCTAGGTTCAACAAGAAGGTGTCAACTGCTACGGCGCCAGATATTAGCAATCAACGTGGACCTGCACACAGATACAAATAACTTTGCTCCCAACGAGTACAGAGAGGTTGTCAATCCCTCCGGCCTTGTAGTTCACAAAGGATTAAACGCAAATGATAGTAGTGATAGATAATGTTTGCAATAGTAAATAATAGCGAAAAGTAAATAGCGGATGTGATCAATGATGGTAATATGGACCGGAGTCTCATGATGTTCACTAGTGATGTCTCTCTCCCAAAAGACGATAAAACAACTATGTGAGGTAAACGAATTACAGCTGGGCAATTGACAGGACCACGAACGCAAACCAATGCTGACTACATTGCAAGAAAGGTTGAGGTTCAAAGCATGGGCGGTACGCCAAAGTAAGTAGACCGAAATCCATCAATATCTACTACTAATCATCCACCTTGAGATATCTATCCAGAACATCTTGCTGGTATTAAGTTGCGAGTCCCACCCATAGTGTAAACTCAATGCAACAGACAACTGCATTAAAAGAACTTTGCGTAAAGTAAACAATCCTTGCACCCGCGGGCACAAGCACCATTGTTTTCCCCCTTGTGGCAACATCACATCCCCTAGACTCATGTTTCTATCACTCAAACTAGTCATCGAGGGGCATGAACCCACAATCGAGCATAACGTTCCCTCTTGGAGTCACTACCTATTACTTGGCCAAAGCAATAAATAACAATGGAGAACATGCAAGAATTACTTACGAACATAAATATAAAAGAGGTAGATCAAATATATTACTCAAGCACAATCTGAACATAATCTCATAATCCATCGGATCCCAGCAAACTCAACGTAGCAACAGCATAAGGATTACATATGTGCCTCGATCATGTAGGGCAGCTCACGAGGACTAATTAGTGAAGCACAAGAACGGGAGGAGAACATCACATAGCTACTGGTCATGGACTCATGGTCCAAGGGAGACTACTCACAACTCATCCGGGAGGCATCCATGGTGGTGGAGAGGCTCCCGATGGTGATCCTCCCCTCCGGCAGGGTGCCGGGAAGAGTTCTCCTGGTGCTCCCGATCTTGGAAGCGGCGGCGGCGGCGGAACAGAGATGAGATCGCGAAAAAGAGTTCCTGTTTCGAGGGTTTCGGAGGACGCTCTAAATATATGCCAAAGGGGGGCACCAGACGGGGCTCGGGGGGCCCAGGCGCCCCCCCGGCGCGGCCCAGGGGGGGCGCCGCCAGGGCGCCTGGAGCCCTGGTGCCCCCCCGGCTGTCCTTCGGGCGCACGGTAGGTTCTGGAACGCTGATTTTTTATATAATTTTTCTGGATTTTTCCTGGCAGTTCTTGTAATGTGAAAACATGAAATACAAAAACAGCCGAAAACAGAAACTGGCACTGGGGTGCACTGAGTTAATAGGTTAGTCCAAATATGATCAAAAGTGTATGGAAGTGTATGAATATCATAGCAATATCACCCAAAAGAGGCATGGAGCAAGCAGAAATTATAGATACGTTTTGGACGTATCAACATCATCCCGTGACCAACCCCTTAGCCACATTGAGCTCATTACGATGATGTATTACCGAGTGGGCCCAGAGATACCTCTCCGTCATACGGAGTGACAAATCCCAGTCTCGATTCTTGCCAACCCAACAGATACTTTCAGGGATACCCGTAGTGTACCTTTATAGCCACCCAGTTATGTTGTGACGTTTGGCACACCCAAAGTACTCCTACGGTATCCGGGAGTTGCACAATATCATGGTCTAAGGAAAGGATACTTGACATTGGAAAGGCTTTAGCATACGAACTACACGATCTTGTGCTAGGCTTAGGATTGGGTCTTGTCCATCACATCATTCTCCAAATGATGTGATCCCGTTATCAATGCCATCCAATGTCCATGGTCAGGAAACCGTAACCATCTATTGATCAATGAGCTAGTCAACTAGAGGCTCACAAGGGACATGTTGTGGTCTATGTATTCATACATACATTACTGTTTCTGGATAATACAATTAAAGCATGAACAATAGACAATTATCATGAACAAGGAAATATAATAATAACCATTTTATTATTGCCTCTAGGGCATATTTCCAATAGTCTCCCACTTGCACTAGAGTCAATAATCTAGTTACATTGTGATGAATCGAACACCCATAGAGTTCTGGTGTTGATCATGTTTTGCTCGTGGAAGAGGTTTAGTCAAAGGATCTGCGACATTCAGATCCGTATGCACTTTACAAATATATATGTCTCCACCTACACATGTAGATGCCGCCACGACGCTTTGCTTGCAACTGGACCATCTGACTGTCCCACCATTCAAAATATACACGTATCCGGTTTGTGACTTGGAGTCATCCTGATCTGTGTCGAAGCTAGCATCGACGTAACCCTTTATGACGAGCTCTTTGTTATCTCCATAAACGAGAAACATATCCTTAGTCCTTTTTAGGTACTTCAGGATGTTCTTGACCGCTGTCCAGTGTTCCATTCCGAGATCACGTTGTTACCTCCCCACCAAACTTATGGCAAGGTTCACATCAGGTCTGGTACACAGCATGGCATACATAATAGAACCTATGGCCGAGGCATAAGGGATGACACTCATCTTTTCTCTATCTTTTGCCGAGGTCGGGCATTGAGCTGTGCTCAATCTTATACCTTGCAATACAGGCAAGAACCCTTTCTTGGACTGATCCATATTGAACTTCTTCAATATCTTGTCAAGGTATGTGTTTTGTGAAAGACCAATGAGGCGTCTTGATCTATCTCTATAGGTCTTGATGCCTAATATGTAAGCAGCTTCTCCAAGGTCCTTCATTGAAAAACATTTATTCAAGTAGGCATTTATGCTTTCCAGGAATTCTACATCATTTCCCATCAGCAATATGTCATCCACATATAATATGAGAAATTCTACAGAGCTCCCACTCACTTTCTTGTAAATACAGGCTTCTCCCCAAGTCTGTATAAACCCAAACGCTTTGATCACCTCATCAAAGCGAATGTTCCAACTCCGAGATGCTTGCACCAGCTCATAGATGGAGCGCTGGAGCTTGCATACCTTGTTAGCATTCTTAGGATCGACAAAACCTTCCGGCTGCATCATATACAATTCTTCCTTAATGAAGCCGTTAAGGAATGCCGTTTTGACGTCCATTTGCCATATCACATAATCGTAGAATGCGACAATTGCTAACATGATTCGGACGGACTTCAGCATCGCCACGGGAGAGAAAGTCTCATCGTAGTCAATTCCTTGAACTTGTCGATAACCTTTAGTGACAAGCCGAGCCTTATAGATGGTCACATTACCATCCGCTTCAGTCTTCTTCTTAAAAATCCATTTATTTTCTATGGCTTGCCGATCATCGGGCAAGTCAACCAAAGTCCATACTTTGTTATCATACATGGATCCTATCTCGGATTTCATGGCTTCAAGCCATTTGTTGGAATCCAGACCCGCCACCGCTTTTTCATAGTTCGAAGGTTCACCATTGTCTAACAACATGATTTCCAGGACAGGGTTGCCGTACCACTCTGGTGCAGAACGTGTCCTTGTGGTCCTACGAAGCTCAGCAGTAACTTGATTCGATGTTTCATGATCATTATCATTAACTTCCTTTCTAGTCGGTGCAGGCACCACAGAAACATCTTCATGCGCTGCGCTACTTTCCGGTTCGGAAGGGGTGACAATCACCTCATCAAGTTCCACTTTCCTCCCACTTACTTCTTTCGAGAGAAACTCTTTCTCCAGAAAGGATCCATTCTTGGCAACAAAGACCTTTCCTTCAGATCTGAGGTAGAAGGTATACCCAATAGTTTCCTTAGGGTATCCTATGAAGACGCATTTTTCCGATTTGGGTTCGAGCTTTTCAGGTTGAAGTTTCTTGACATAAGCATCGCATCCCAAACTTTTAGAAACGACAACTTAGGTTTCTTCCCAAACCATAGTTCATACGGTGTCGTCTCAACGGACTTAGATGGTGCCCTATTTAAAGTGAATGCGGCATGATACGTCTCCAACGTATCTATAATTTTTGATTGTTCCATGCTATTATTTATGAAGTCTTGGATGTTTAATGGGCTTTATCATACACTTTTATATCATTTTTGGGACTAACCTACTAACCCAAAGGCCCAGTCCAAATTGTTGTTTTTTGCCTGTTTCAGGGTTTTGCAGAAAAAGAATATCAAATGGAGTCCAAACGGAATGAAACCTTCACGAGAGATATTTTTGGAGAAAATCACGCACGGGGGACTTGACAACCACGTCAGGGGATCAAGGGGCTACCCACGAGGGTGGGGGGGCGCACCACCCTTCCCAGGGCGCGCCCCCTGCCTTGTGGGGCCCCCGAGCACCCCCTGGTGTCCTCCTTCTTTCTATATAAGTCTACCTACCCCGAAACCTTCGACAACAGAGAGAAAACCCTAATTCCACCGCCGTAACCTTCTGTTCCCGTGAGATCCCATCTTGGAGCCTGTTCCGGAGCTCCACCGGAGGGGAATCCATCACGGAGTTCTTCTTCTTCATCATCATCGCCCTCACCATGAGTTGTGAGTAGTTTACCACAGACCTTCGGGTCCATAGCTAGTATCTAGATGGCTTCTTCTCTCTCTAGATCTCAATACAAAGTACTCCTCGGTCTTTGAGGAGATCTATTCGATGTAATCTCTTTTTGCGGTGTGTTTGTCGAGATCCGATGAATTGTGAGTTTATGATCAAGATTATCTATGAGAAATATTTGGTTCTTCTCCGAACTCTTTATGTGTGCTCATAATATCCTTGCAAGTCTCTTCGAATTATTGGTTTGGTTTGGCCTACTAGATCTATAGTTCGTGCAATGGGAGAAGTGCTTGGCTTTGGGTTCAATCTTACGGTGTCCTTTCCCAGTGATAGTAGGGGCAGCAAGGCACGTATTGTATTGTTGCCATCGAGGATAAAAAGATGGGGTTTATATTATATTGCTTGAGTTTATCCCTCTACATCATGTCATCTTGCTTAAGGCGTTACTCTGTTCTTATGAACTCAATACACTAGATGCATGCTGGATATCGGTCGATGTGTGGAGTAATAGTAGTAGATGCAGAATCGTTTCGGTCTACTTGTCTTGAATGTGATGCCTATATACAATGATCATGCCTAGATAGTCTCATAATTACTTGCTTTTCTATCAATTGCTCGGCAGTAATTTGTTTACCCGCTGTAGAATATCGCTATCATGAGAGAAGCCACTAGAGAACACTATGGCCCCCGAGTCTATTCTCAACATATCAATCTACATCTACTTTACTTTTACCGCTTTTATTTTCTGTTCTTATAAATCAAAAATACCAAAAATATAAACTATCATCTTTATCAGATCTCACTTTCGTAAGTGACCGTAAAGGGATTGACAACCCCTTATCGCGTTGGCTGCGAAGTTCTTATTTGTTTGTGCAGGTGCGAGGGACTCGCGCGTGGTCTCCTACCGGATTGATACCTTGGTTCTCAAAAACTGAGGGAAATACTTACGCTACTGTGTTGCATCTCCCTTTCCTCTTCGAGGGAATACAACGCAAGCTCGAGACGTAGCAAGAAGAATTTCTGGCGCCGCTGCCGGGGAGGCTTACGCAAAAGTCATATACCAAGTACCTATCACAAACCCTTATCCTTCGCATTACATTTATTTTCCTCTCGTTTTCCTCTCCCCCACTTCACCCTTGCCGTTTTATTTGCCCTTCTTCTGCCGTGTGTTTATCGTTCGCTTGCTTCTTGTTTGCTTGTGTGTGTTGGATTGCTTGCTTGTCACTATGGCTCAGAACAATACCAAATTGTGTGAATTCTCCAATACCAACAATAATGATTTTATTAGCACTCCGATTGCTCCTATTACCAATGCTGAATCTTGTGAGATCAATGCTGCTTTGTTGAACCTTGTCATGAAAGATCAATTCTCCGGCCTTCCTAGTGAAGATGCCGCTACCCATCTAAACAACTTTGTTGATTTGTGTGATATGCAAAAGAAAAGGGATACGGATAACGATATTGTTAATTTGAAGTTATTTCCGTTTTCACTTAGAGATCGTGCTAAAACATGGTTTTCCTCTTTGACTAGAAATAGTATTGATTCGTGGAATAAGTGCAAAGATGCTTTTATCTCTAAGTATTTCCCTCCTGCTAAGATCATCTCTCTTAGAAATGATATTTTGAATTTTAAGCAACTAGATCATGAGCATGTTGCACAAGCTTGGGAGAGAATGAAATTGATGATACGTAATTGCCCTACACATGGTTTGAATCTATGGATGATTAGTCAGAATTTTTATGCTGGCTTGAATTTTGCTTCTAGAAATCTTTTAGACTTGGCCGCAGGAGGCACTTTCATGGAAACTACCTTAGGTGAAGCTACCAAACTCCTAGATAATATTATGGTTAATTATTCTCAATGGCACACCGAAAGATCTGCTAGTAAAAAAGTGCATGCTATTGAAGAAATTAGTGTTTTGAGTGGAAAGATGGATGAACTTATGAAATTGTTTGCTGCTAAGAGTGCTTCTTCTGATCCTAATGATATGCCTTTGTCCACTTTAATTGAGAATAATAATGAATCTTTGGATGTGAATTTTGTTGGTAGGAATAATTTTGGTAACAATGCTTATAGAGGTAATTTTAATCCTAGGCCTTTTCCTAGTAATTCCTCTAATAATTATGGTAATTCCTACAACAACACTTATGGAAAGATGCCTTCTGAATTTGAAACTAGTGTTAAGGAGTTTATGATCTCGCAAAAGAATTTCAATGCTATGCTTGAAGAGAAATTGCTTAAGATTGATGAATTGGCTAGAAGTGTGGATAGAATTACTCTTGATGTTGATTCTTTGAAACTTAGATCTATCCCACCTAAGCATGATATCAATGAGTCTCTCAAAGCCATGAGAATTTCCATTGATGAATGTAAAGAAAGAACCGCTAGGATGCGTGCTAAAAGAGAAGATTATATTAAAGCATGTTCTTCTAGTTATCATGAAAATAAAGATGAAAATCTGAAAGTTATTGATGTGTCTCTTATTAGATCCTTGTTTTATAGTATAAATCTGGATGAAGATAGGATCGGAGATAATTCTGCTTTAAGGTGTCCCAATGATTCAGAGTTTTTAGATCTTGATGCTAAAATTGTTAAAAGTGGGAGTGAAGAGATTAAAACTTTACATAGTGATGAACCCACTACTTTGGATTTAAAGGGATTCAATTATGATAATTTCTCTTTGATTGATTGTATTTCCTTGTTGCAATCTGTGCTAAATTCTCCGCATGCTTATAGTCAAAATAAAGCTTTCACCAAACACATAGTTGATGATTTGATGCAATATTATGAAGAAAAACTTGAGTTAGAAGTTTCTATCCCTAGAAAGCTTTATGATGAGTGGGAACCTACTATTAAAATAAAAATAAAAGATCATGAATGCAATGCTTTGTGTGATTTGGGTGCAAGTGTCTCCACTATCCCAAAAACCTTGTGTGATTTGCTAGGGTTCCATGAGCTTGATGATTGTTCTTTAAATTTGCATCTTGCGGATTCCACTATTAAGAAACCTATGGGAAGAATTAAGGATATTCTCATTGTTGCCAATAGGAATTATGTGCCCGTAGATTTCATTGTTCTTGATATAGATTGCAATCCTTCATGTCCTATTATTCTTGGTAGACCTTTCCTTAGAACGATTGGTGCAATTATTGATATGAAGGAAGGAAATATTAGATTCCAATTTCCATTAAGGAAAGGCATGAAACACTTTCCTAGAAATAAAATCAAATTACCATATGAATCTATCCTGAGAGCCACTTATGGATTGCTTTCCAAAGATGGCAATACCTAGATTTATCTTGCATCGTGCCTAGCTAGGGGCATAAAATGATAGCGCTTGTTGGGAGGCAACCCAACTTTATATTTTTTTTGTTTTTGTTGCTGTTAGGGAATATATATTTCATCTAGCCTCTGATTAGATGTGGTTTCATGTTTTGTTTAGTGTTTGTGCCAAGTAGAACCTTTGGGAAGACCTGTGTGAAGTTTATGTGATATTGTTGTGAAAAACAGAATTGTTAGCGCTGGCTAAAGTGGTCGTCAGATTTTACTGGAGCGTGATATTTAGTTGATTCTTTTTGAAGATGATTACTAGACAAATTCCGCAAATTTACCAATTTAGTTTGAATTTTTTGGAGTTCCATAAGTAGGCGAAACCTGCAGATTACTACAGACAGTTCTGTTTTTGACATATTCTGTTTTTCGTGTGTTGTTTGCTTATTTCGATGCATCTATGAGTAGTATTGGAGGATATGAACCATAGAGAAGTTGGAATACAGTAGGTTTAACACCAATATAAACAAAGAATTAATTCATTGCTGCACCTTTGACTAGTGGTTTGCTTTCTTATACTAACGGAGCTCACGAGAATTTTTGTCTAAGTTTTGTGTTGTGAAGTTTTCAAGTTTTGAGTATTGCTTTGATGGACTATGGAACAAAGAGTAGCAAAGGCCTAAGCTTGGGGATGCCCATGTCACCCCAAGTAAAATCCAAGGATAATCAAAAGCCTAAGCTTGGGGATGCCCCGGGAAGGCATCCCCTCTTTCGTCTTCATCCATCGGTAACTATACTTGGAGCTATATTTTTATTCGCAACATGATATGTGTTTTGCTTGGAGCGTCTTGTATAATTTGAGTCTTTGATTGTTAGTTTATCACAATCATCCTTGCTGGACACACCTATTTGAGAGAGTTAAATATGTCCTAGAAATTGTTATAACACTCTATGTGCTTCACTTATATCTTTTGAGTTGAATAGTTTTTGCTCTAGTGCTTCACTTATATCTTTTAGAGCACGGTGGCCGTAATATTTTGTAGAAGTTGTTGAAATCTCATGCTTTACTTATATCTATTTGAGAGTCTATTAAAACATCATGGTAATGTGTTTAGGCTAAGAAACTAGTCTTCACATGATAGACATCCAATGTCAATGTAGTAAAAAAATTCACACCAAGTGCATTGAATAGAATGAGATGTTGGATGCTTGATAATTGTTTTGAGATATGAGGATAATGGTATTAGAGTCATGATAGTGGAGTTATTATGAAATTGAGAAATACTTGTGTTAAGGTTAGTGATTCTCGTAGCATGCACGTATGGTGAACCGCTATGTGACGAAGTTAGAGCATGAGGTATTTGTAGAGTGCCAACCTTTGTGTGGAGGTCGGGGGCGCGCGATGGTTAACTCCTACCAACCACCCCCCTAGGAGCATGCGTTGATTGCTTTGTTTTGATGACTCGTAGATTTTTGCAATAAGTATATGAGTTCTTATGACTAATGTTGCATCCATGGATTATACGCACTCTCACCCTTCCACCATTGCTAGCCTCTCTTGTACCGCGCAACTTTCGTCGGTGCCATAAACCCACTACATATCATTCCTCAAAACAGCCACCATATTATTCCTCAAACAGCCACCATACCTACCTATCATGGCATTTCCATAGCCATTCCGAGATATATTGACATGCAACTTTCCACCGTTCCGTTCATATGACACGCATCATATTGTCATATTGCCATGCATGATCATGTAGTTGACATCGTATTTGTGGCAAGGCCACCATGCATAATTTTTACACATGTTACTCTTGTTTCATTGCACATACCGGTACACCGTCGGAGGCATTCATACAGAGTCATACTTTGTTGTTGTAGTATCGAGTTGTAATATCGAGTTGTAATGAAAGTGTGATGATCATCATTATTAGAGCATTGTCCCATGGGAGGAAAGGCTAAATCTATAAAGCCCCTCCGCTAAAAAAAGGCCAAAGAAAAAAAAAGAAAGGCCCAAAGAAAAAAAAAGAAAAGAAAATAAAAAGGGACAATTGCTACTATATTTTTTTCACACTTGTGCTTCAAAGTAGCACTATGTTCTTCATTGTAGAGAGTCTCATGTTTAGTCACTTTCGTATACTAGTGGGAATTTTCATTATAGAACTTGGCTTGTATATTCCAATGATGGGCTTCCTCAAATGCCCTAGGTCTTCATGAGCAAGCAAGTTGGATGCACACCCACTAGTTTCTTTTGTTGAGCTTTCATTCATATTTAGCTCTAGTGCATCCGTTGCATGGCAATCCCTACTCACTCACATTGATATCTATTGATGGGCATCTCCATAGCCCGTTGATATGCCTAGTCGATGTGAGACTGTCTTCCTCTCTTTTTGTCTTCTCCACAACTACCTCTATTTCACCCATAGTGCTATGTCCATGGCTCACGCTCATGTATTGCGTGAAAGTTGAAAGGTTTGAAAGAATGGAGTATGAAGACATGTGCTTGGCTGAAATCGGGGTTGTGCATGATATGAATATTTTGTGTGATGAAGAGGGAGCATAGCCAGACTATATGATTTTGTAGGGATAAATTTCTTTAGCCATAGTATTCTGAGAACACATGATTGCTTTGTTAGTATGCTTGAAGTATTGTTATTGCTTATGTCAATATAGACTTTTATCTTGAATCTTTCAGATCTGAACATTCATGCCACAATTAAGAGAATTACATTGAAAAACTATATTGGTTAGCATTCCACATCAACAATTCTTTCTTTATCATTTACCTACTCAAGGACGAGCATGAATTAAGCTTGGGGATGCTTGATGCGTCTCCAACGTATCTATAATTTTTGATTGTTCCATTCTATTATTTATGAAGTCTTGGATGTTTAATGGGCTTTATCATACACTTTTATATCATTTTTGGGACTAACCTACTAACCCAAAGGCCCAGTCCAGATTGCTGCTTTTTGCCCGTTTCAGGGTTTTGCACAAAAATAATATCAAACGGAGTCCAAACGGAAATGAAACCTTCGCAAGAGATATTTTTGGAGAAAATCACACATCGGGGACTTTAGAACCATGTCAGGGGATCAAGGGGCTGCCCACGAGGGTGGGGGCGCGCCCCCTGCCTCGTGGGGCCCCCGAGCACCCCCTGGTGTCCTCCTTCTTCCTATATAAGTCTACGTACCCCGAAACCTTCGACAACAGAGAGAAAACCCTAATTCCACCGCCATAACCTTCTGTTCCCGTGAGATCCCATCTTGGAGCCTGTTCCGGAGCTCCACCGGAGGGGGATCCATCATGGAGTTCTTCATCATAATCATCATCGCCCTCACCCTGAGTTGTGAGTAGTTTACCGCAGACCTTCGGGTCCATAGCTAGTATCTAGATGGCTTCTTCTCTCTCTCTGGATCTCAATACATAGTTCTCCTCGGTCTTTGAGGAGATCTATTCGATGTAATCTCTTTTTGCGGCGTGTTTGTCGAGATCCGATGAATTGTGAGTTTATGATCAAGATTATCTGTTAGAAATATTTGGTTCTTCTCTGAACTCTTTATGTGTGCTAATAATATCCTTGCAAGTCTCTTCGAATTATTGGTTTAGTTTGGCCTACTAGATCTATAGTTCTTGCAATGGGAGAAGTGCTTGGCTTTGGGTTCAATCTTGTGGTGTCCTTTCCCAGTGACTGTAGGGGCAGCAAGGCACGTATTGTATTGTTTCCATCGAGGATAAAAAGATGGGGTTTATACCATATTTCTTGAGTTTATCCCTCTACATCATGTCATCTTGCTTAAGGCGTTACTCTGTTCTTATGAACTCAATACACTAGATGCATGCTGGATAGTGGTCGATGTGTGGAGTAATAGTAGTAGATGCTGAATCGTTTCGGTCTACTTGTCTCGGACGTGATGCCTATATACAATGATCATGCCTAGATAGTCTCATAATTATTCGCTTTTCTATCAATTTCTCGACAGTAATTTGTTTACCCGCCGTAGAATATCGCTATCATGAGAGAAGCCACTAGAGAACACTATGGCCCCCGGGTCTATTCTCAACATATTAATCTACATCTACTTTACTTTTACCGCTTTTATTTTCTGTTCTTATAAATCAAAAATACCATAAATATAAACTATGATCTCTATCAGATCTCACGTTCTTAAGAGCAAGTACAATAAGGTGATGTAGGCGGGCTGTAAGACATTAAATATTATATTTTTGCTTACTTGGAAGAGAGAGAAGAGGAGAGAGAAGAGAAGCGGGCTACTAGTTAACAGCCGGCTGCAACACGTGCTCCTAGGTACTTTGTGAGAGAGTGGGGTGGGCCATGTATCAACAAAGTAGTACATATTTATATCTAGCTATTGTAGTTGTTGGCTATAAGCTTAGCTATATATGACATGGCAACATCATATAGCCAGCAGCTGGCTATATTATTAACCATGCTCTAAGTGACCATAAAGGGATTGACAACCCCTTATCGCGTTGGCTGCGAAGTTCTTATTTGTTTGTGCAGGTGCGAGGGACTCACGCGTGGTCTCCTACTGGATTGATACCTTGGTTCTAAAAAACTGAGGGAAATACTTACGCTACTGTGCTGCATCTCCCTTTCCTCTTCGAGGGAATACAATGCAAGCTCGAGAAGTAGCACGATAGTCTCTAAAGCATAACCCCAAAAAGATAGCTGTAAATCAGTAAGAGACATCATAGATCGCAGCATGTCCAACAGAGTACGATTACGATGTTCGGACACACCATTACACTGAGGTGTTCCAGGCGGCGTTAACTGTGAAACAGTTCCACATTTCCTTAGGTGCGTGCCAAATTAATGACTTAAATACTCTCCTCCACGATCTGATCATAAGAACTTTATTTTTCTATCACGTTGATTCTCAACCTCATTCTGAAATCCCTTGAACTTTTCAAAGGTCTCAGACTTGTGTTTCATTAAGTAGACATACCCATATCTACTTAAGTCATCAGTGAGGGTGAGAACATAACGATAGCCACCGCGAGCTTCAACACTCATTGGACTGCACACATCGGTATGTATGATTTCCAGCAAGTTGTTTGCTCGCTCCATTGTTCCGGAGAACGGAGTCTTGGTCATCTTGCCCAAGAGGCATGGTTCGCATGTGTCAAATGATTCATAATCAAGAGACTCCAAAAGTCCATCTGCATGGAGCTTCTTCATACGTTTGACACCAATATGACCAAGGCGGTAGTGCAACAAGTATGTGGGAATATCACTATCAACCTTACATATTTTGGCATTCACACTATGAATATGTGTAACATCACGTTCAAGATTCAATAAGAATAAACCATTGACCAGCGGGGCATGACCATAAAACATTTCTCTCATATAAATAGAACAACCATTATTCTCATATTTAAATGAGTAGCCATCTCGCATTAAACGAGATCCAGATACAATGTTCATGCTCAAAGCTGGTACTAAACAACAATTATTGAGGTTTATAACTAATCCCGAAGGTAGATGTAGAGGTAGCGTGCCGAGGGCGATCACATCGACCTTGGAACCATTCCCGACAAGCATCGTCACCTCATCCTTTGCGAGTCTCCGCTTATTCCGCAGCTCCTGCTTTGAGTTACAAATGTGAGCAGCTGCACTGGTATCAAATACCCAGGAGCTACTACGAGCGCTGGTAAGGTACACATCAATAACATGTATATCACATATACCTTTGACGTTGCCGGCCTTCTTATCTGCTAAGTATTTGGGGCAGCTCCGCTTCCAGTGACCTGTTCCCTTGCAATAAAAGCACTCAGTCTCAGGCTTGGGTCCATTCTTTGGCTTCTTCCCGGCAACTGGCTTATCGGGCACGACAACTCCTTTGCCATCCTTCTTGAAGTTCTTCTTACCTTTTCCTTTCTTGAACTTAGTGGTTTTATTCACCATCAACACTTGATGTTCCATTTTGATCTCAACCTCCGCTGGTTTCAGCATTGAATACACCTCGGGAATGGACTTCTCCATCCCTTGCATGTTGAAGTTCATCACAAAGCTCTTGTAGCTAGGTGGGAGCGACTGAAGGATTCTGTCAACGACCGCGTCATCTGGGAGATTAATTCCCAGCTGAGACAAGAGGTTGTGCAACCCAGACATTTTGAGTATATGTTCGCTGACAGAACTATTCTCCTCCATCTTACAACTGTAGAACTTGTCGGAGACTTCATATCTCTCGACTCGGGCATGAGCTTGGAAAACCATTTTCAGCTCTTGGAATATCTCATATGCTCCGTGCTGCTCAAAACGCTTTTGGATCCCCGATTCTAAGCTGTAAAGCATGCCGCACTAAACCAGGGAGTAATCATCACTACGTGACTGCCAGGCATTCATAACGTCTTGAGTTGCTAGGAAAACGGGTGCATCACCTAGCGGTGCTTCAAGGACATATGCTTTCTTGGCAGCTATGAGGATGATCTTCATGTTACCGACCCAATCCGTATAGTTGCTACCATCGTCTTTCAGCTTGGTTTTCTCTAGGAACGCGTTGAAGTTGAGGGAAACATTAGCGTGGGCCATTGGATCTACAAGACATATTGTAAAGATTTTAGACTATGGTCATGACAATTAAGTTCATCTAAACAAATTTAATGAACTCCCACTCAGATAGACATCTCTCTAGTCATCTAAGTGATACATGATCCGAATCGACTAGGCCGTGTCTGATCATCACGTGAGACGGACTAGTCATCAACGATGAACATCTTCATGTTGAACGTATCTTCTATACGACTCATGTTCGACCTTTCGGTCTTCCGTGTTCCGAGGCCATGTCTGTACATGCTAGGCTCGTCAAGTCAACCCTAAGTGTATTACGTGTGTAAATCTGGTTTATACCCGTTGTATGCGAACGTTAGATCCTATCACACTCGATCATCACCTGGTGCTTCGGAACAACGAACCTTAGCAACGGTGCACAGTTAGTGGGAACACAATTCTTGAAATTTTAGTGAGAGATCATCTTATTTATGCTACCGTCGTTCTAAGCAAATAAGATATAAAACATGATAAACATCACATGCAATCAAATAGTGACATGATATGGCCAATATCATTTTTTTGCTCCTTTTGATCTCCATCTTCAGGGCTCCATGATCATCATCGCCACCGGCATGACACCATGATCTCCATCATCATGATCTCCATCATCGTGTCTTCATGAAGTTGTCTCGCCAAACATTACTTCTGCTACTATGGCTAATGGTTAGCAATAAAGTAAAGTAATTACATGGCGTTTTCAATGACACACAGGTCATACATTAAATTAATACAACTCCTATGGCTCCTGCCGGTTGTCCTACTCATCGACATGCAAGTTGTGATTCCTATTACAAGAACATGATCAATCTCATACATCACATCCTTTTGGCCATATCACATCACACGCCACATGCTGCAAGAACAAGTTAGACGCCCTCTAATTGTTGTTGCAAGTTTTTATGTGGCTGCTATAGGTTTCTAGCAAGAACGTTTCTTACCTACGCCAAAACCACAATGTGATATGCCAATTAATATTTACCCTTCATAAGGACCCTTTTCATCGAATCCGATTTGACTAAAGTGGGAGGGACAGACACCCGCTAGCCACCTTATGCAACTAGTGCATGTCAGTCGGTGGAACCTGTCTCACGTAAGCGTACGTGTAAGGTCGGTCCGAGCTGCTTCATCCCACGATGTCGCCGAATCAAGATAAGACTAGTAGCGGTAAGTAAATTGACATGATCTACGCCCACAACAATCTTGTGTTCTACTCGTGCATAGTAACTACACATAGACCTAGCTCATGATGCCACTGTTGGGGATCGTTGCAGAAATACAAAAAAAATTCCTTTCGCATCACCAAGATCCATCTATGGAGTTTACTAGCAACGAGAGGGAGGGAGTGCATCTTCATACCCTTGAAGATAGCGATATAGAAGCGTTACAAGAACGCGGTTGGTGGAGTCGTACACGCAGCAATTCAGATCGGGGTCGATTCCGATCTTAGCGCCGAACAATGGCGCCTCCGCGTTCAACACACGTATAGCCCGAGGACGTCTCCTCCTTCTTCATCCAGCAAGCGGAGAGGAGAAGTTGGGGAAGAGCTCCGGCAGCACGACGGCGTGGTGGTGGAGCTTGCAGTTCTCCGGCAGGGCTTCGCCAAGCTCTATGGAGGAAGAGGAGGAGTTGGGAGGGGAAGAGGGCTGCGCCAGGGAAGGGGTGCGGCTGCTCTCTCTCTCTCCCTCACTATATATAGGGGGAAGGGGGGAGGAGGAGGCGTGATACGTCTCCAACTTATCTATAATTTTTGATTGTTCCATGCTATTATTTATGAAGTCTTGGATGTTTAATGGGCTTTATCATTCACTTTTATATCATTGTTGGGACTAACCTACTAACCCAAAGGCCTAGTCTAGATTGCTGTTTTTTTTGCCTATTTCAGGGTTTTGCAGAAAAGGAATATCAAACGGAGTCCAAACGGAATGAAACCTTCGCGAGAGATATTTTTGGAGGAAATCACGCTCGGGAAACTTCAGGACCAAGTCAGGGGACAGAGGGCTTGCCCTCGAGGGTGGGGGCGCGCCCCCCTTCCCAGGGCGCGCCTCCCTGCGCCGAGGCTGGCCTGTGTGGCCCCCGGTGCCCCCCTTCTTCCTATATATACCTACGTACCCCAGAAACTCCATACAAAGAGAGAAAACCCTAATTCCACCGCCATAGCTTCTGTTCCCGTGGAGATCCCATCTTTGAGCCTGTTCCGGGAGGGGGATCCATCATGGAGGCCTTCTTCAAAATCATCATCGCCCTCACCATGGGTTGTGAGTAGTTTACCATAGACCTTCGGGTCCATAGCTAGTACCTAGATGGCTTCTTCTCTCTCTTTGGATCTCAATAAAGTTCTCCTCGATCTTCGAGGAGATCTATTCGATGCAATCTCTTTTTGCGGTGTGTTTGTCGAGATCCGATGAATTGCGAGTTTATGATCAAGGTTATCTATGAAAGATATTTGGTTCTTCTCTGAACTTTTTATGTGTGCTCATAATATCCTTGCAAGTCTCTTCGAATTATTGGTTTGGTTTGGCCTACTGGATCTATAGTTCTTGCAATGGGAGAAGTGCTTGGCTTTGGGTTCAATCTTGCGGTGTCCTTTCCCAGTGACTGTAGGGGCAGCAAGGCACGTATTGTATTGTTGCCATCGAGGATAAAAAGATGGGGTTTTCATCATATTGCTTGAGTTTATCCCTCTACATCATGTCATCTTGCTTAAGGCGTTACTCTGTTCTTCAGAACTCAATACACTAGATGCATGCTGGATAGCGGTCGATGTGTGGAGTAATAGTAGTAGATGCAGAATCGTTTCGGTCTACTTGTCTCGGACGTGATGCATATATACAATGATCATGCCTAGATAGTCTCATAATTATTCGCTTTTCTATAAGTTGCTCGACAGTAATTTGTTTACCCGCGGTAGAATATCGCAATCATGAGAGAAGCCTCTAGAGAAAACTATGGCCCCCGGGACTATTCTCAACATATCAATCTACATCTACTTTACTTTTATTGCTTTTATTTGCTGTTTTATTAAACCAAAAATATCAAAAATATAATTATCATCTCTATCAGATCTCACTCTCGTAAGTGACCGTAAAGGGATTGACAACCCCTTATCGCGTTGGCTGCGAAGTTCTTATTTATTTGTGCAGGTGCGAGGGACTGGCGCGTGGTCTCCTACTGGATTGATACCTTGGTTCTCAAAAACTGAGGGAAATACTTACGCTACTTGTCTGCATCTCCCTTTCCTCTTCGAGGGTATATAACGCAAGCTCAAGAGGTAGCAAGGCGCCCTAGGGTTTCCCTAGGGGAGGGACGGCGGGCACAGGGGAAACCCTAGATGGGTTTGGGTGCCCCCACCCCTAGGAAACTCCCGCAAGCCGGGAGGGGCAGCTGCCCTAGGGGAGGCACCCCCACCTCTCCAGGTTACGTGAGATGGGGTGGGAGGGGCGCTCAGCCCCTTAGTGGGCTGATGTGCCCCCTCCCCTTGGCCCATAAGGCCCCCAACGCTTGCCCGGGCCTCCGAAACCACTTTCGGACACGCTGGTCGTCACCCGGTACCCCCAGAACAATTCTGGACTCCAATACCCTTCGTCCAATATATCGATCTTCGCCTCCGGAACATTCCGGAGTTCCTCGTCACATTCGGGATCTCATCTGGAACTCCTAACAACCTTCGGTAACCACATACTATTCCCATAACAACTCTAGCGTCACCGAACCTGAAGTGTGTAGACCCTACGGGTTCGGGAACCATGCAGACATGACCGAGATACCTCTCCGGCCAATAACCAATAGCGGGATCTGGATAGCCGTATTTGCTCCCACATGTTCCACGATGATCTCATCGGATGAACCACGATGTCGGGGATTCAATCAATCCCGTATACAATTCGCTTTGTCTACCGGTATAGTACTTGCCCAAGATTCGATCGTTGGTATACCGATACCTTGTTCAATCTCATTACGAAAAGTCTCTTTACTCGTTCCACAACACATCAGCCCGTGACCAACCCCTTAGTCACATTGAGCTCATTACAATGATGTCTTACCGAGTGGGCCCAAAGATACCTCTCCGTCATACGGAGTGACAAATCCCAGTCTCGATTTGTGCCAACCGAACAGATACTTTCGAGGATACCTGTAGTGTACCTTTATAGCCACCCAGTTACGTTGTGATGTTTGGCACACCCAAAGTACTCCTACGGCATTCGGGAGTTGCACAATCTCATGGTCTAAGGAAAGGATACTTGACATTGGAAAGGCTTTAGCATACGAATTACACGATTTTGTGCTAGGCTTAGGATTGGCTCTTGTCCATCACATCGTTCTCCTAATGATGTGATCCCGTTATCAATGACATCCAATGTCCATGGATAGGAAGCCGTAACCATCTATTGATCAACGAGCTAGTCAACTAGAGGCTCACTAGGGACATGTTGTGGTCTATGTATTCATACGTGCATTAGTGTTTCCGGATAATACAATTAAAGCATGAACAATAGACAATTATCATGAACAAGGAAATATAATAATAACCATTTTATTATTGCCTCTAGGGAATATTTCCAACACTGCAGTGGCAGCTGCCGCTCTAGGAGGCCTCGGCCGCGCCCGACGCATCACCGCAGCAGCCGCTGCTGCTACCCGGCGTGAAACCACAACAACCTCCGCCGGTCAGCTCCGGCCCCACATCGACCGCGCAGACGGGAGTCCCGGTCCACCAGGTCCGGTTCCCGCCCACGCCGTCCCCGCTACCGGCTTGGTTGACCGAGTCATCGTCTCAGCTGATCTACACGATGGCCTCGGGACCGCCGCACGTGCCGTCGCAGCAGGCGCTGTACGGCGGGTCCTCTAGCTCCGCGGGCCCCTGCGTTGGCCACGACGCGCCGCCGCTTCACGGCGGGCCCCCTGTGGTCACCGACCCGGCGCCGCTGCTCCGCACCGCTGAGCCGTATCCCCATGGTGGTCATACCCAAACGGCGCCGCGCTTCGCCAAGCTCGCCTTCGCCACCTACGACGGCACCGAGGACCCCCTCAACCGACTTAATCAGTGTGACCAGTTCTTCCGGGCAACACACGCTCGCGTCGGACCGCACCTGGCTCGCTTCATATCACCTCTGAGGCGCAGCACAAACTTGGTATTACGCTCTCGAGCAGGACGAGGGCGACATGTCTCCATGGGAGCATTTTCGCGAGCTCTGCCTCCTTCGCTTCGGGCCGCCAATACGCGGGAGCCGGCTGGCGGAGTGGCTCCTAGGTGCATATGCACCCATTGTCTAAATACACATTTTAAAAAGTTGAAAATTCCGAACAAAAACCCCGCGTGTATATCCGGACATTCTATGTGTGTGCACAAAGTTTCTGGTGAAAAACGAGGTTTTTTCTGGCTTGTGTAAAAAAGACAATTTCTGATGCTTCATTACAACTATTCATTTTGCATTTCTTTATCATTTTTACGCAAGCCACAAAAAACGTTGTTTTTCACCGAAACTTTGTGCATGCACATAGAATGTTCGGATATACCCGCGGGATTTTTATTCCGAATTTTTCAATTTTTCAAAATGTGTATTTAGACAATGGGTGCACATGCACCTAGGAGCCAAAACACCGCGTTGAGCCGTCTCCCCTTCACCTCTACGGTACAGGACTTCACCGACTGTTTTCAGGTCCTGGTGTGCCACGCGCCCGGCGTGACAGCTCGCCAGCGGGTCGAGCTCTTTGTCGGCGATCTGCCGGATCATATCTGCGTGGACGTGGAGCTACAGGGATCCCAGGACCTCCAAACGGCCATGTACTACGCTCGCGCGTTCAACCGCTACGCGGGTGGTCATACAGGGGGCGTCACCGTTCTGTTTTTGACAGATTCTGTTTTTCGTGTGTTGTTTGCTTATTTTGATGAATCTATGAGTAGTATCGGGGGGTATGAACCATATAGAAGTTGGAATACAGTAGGTTTAACACCAATATAAATAAAGAATGAGTTCAATACAGTAACTTAAAGTGGTGGTTTGTTTTCTTATACTAACGGAGCTCACGAGATTTTCTGTTAAGTTTTGTGTTGTGAAGTTTTCAAGTTTTTGGGTAAGGATTTGATGGACTATGGAATAAAGAGTGGAAAGAGCCTAAGCTTGGGGATGCCCAAGGCACCCAAGGTAAAATTCAAGGACAACCAAAAGCCTAAGCTTGGGGATGCCCCGGGAAGGCATCCCCTCTTTCGTCTTCGTCTATCAGTAACTTTACTTGAGACTATATTTTTATTCTCCACATGATATGTGTTTTGCTTGGAGCGTCTTGTATGATTTGAGTCTTTGCTTTTTACTTCACCACAATCATCCTTGCTATACACACCTTTTGGGAGAGACACACATGAATCGAAATTTATTAGAATACTCTATGTGCTTCACTTATATATTTTGAGCTAGATAGTTTTGCTCTAGTGCTTCACTTATATCTTTTAGAGCATGGTGGTGGTTTTATTTTATAGAAATTATTGATCTCTCATGCTTCACTTATATTATTTTGAGAGTCCTTGATAACATCATTGTAATTTGCTTTGGCTATAAAATTAGTCCCAATATGATAGGCATCCAAGATGGGTACAATAAAAACTTTCATATAAAGTGCATTGAATACTATGAGAAGTTTGATACTTGATGATTGTTTCGAGATATGAGGATGGTGATATTAGAGTAATTGTGAATTTGAGGAATACTTGTGTTAAAGCTTGTGATTCCTGTAGCATGCACGTATGGTGATCCATTGTGTGATGAAGTTGGAGCATGCTTTATTTATTGATTGTCTTCCTTTGTGTGGAGGTTGGGATCACGCGATGGTTAATTCCTACCAACCCTTCCCCTAGGAGCATGCATTTAGTACTTTGTTTTGATAACTTGCAGATTTTTGCAATAAGTATATGAGTTCTTTATGACCGATGTTGAGTCCATGGATTATACGCACTCTCGCCCTTCCACCATTGCTAGCCTCTCTAGTACCGCGCAACTTTCGCCGGTACCATACACCCACCATATACCTTCCTCAAAACAGCCACCATACCTACCTATTATGACATTTCCATAACCATTCTGAGATATATTGCCATGCAACTTTCCACCGTTTCGTATATTATGACACGCTTCATCATTGTCATATTGCCTTGCATGATCATGTAGTTGACATCGTATTTGTGGCAAGGCCACCATGCATAATTTTTCATACATGTCACTCTTGATTCATTGCACATCTCGGTACACCGCCAGAGGCATTCACATAGAGTCATATTTTGTTCTAAGCATCGATTTGTAATTCTTGAGTTGTAAGTAAATAAAAGTGTGATGATCTTAATTATTAGAACATTCTCCCAGTGAGGAAAGTATGATGGAGACTATGATTCCCCCACAAGTCGGGATGAGACTCCAGAGGAAAAAAAGAGAAATAAAAGAGGCCATATAAAAAAGGCCCAAAATAAAAAAAATGAGAGAAAAAGAGAGAAGAGACAATGCTACTATCCCTTTTCCACACTAGTGCTTCGAACTAGCACCATGCTCTTCATGATAGAGAGTCTCTTGTTTTGTCACTTTCATATACTAGTGGGAATTTTCATTATAGAACTTGGCTTGTATATTCCAATGACGGGCTTCCTCAAAATGCCCTAGGTCTTCGTTGAAAGGATCAATATGGTTGACTAGAGGGGGGGGGGTAAAGGCAACTAACAATTTTATCTTTTCTTGACCAAATTAAACTTAGGAACAAAATAGGTTGTCTAGAAATGCAACTAGGTGAGCAACCTATATGATGCAACAAAGAAAGGTAAGCAAGCAAGCACAAGATACTAACACACTAAAGCTTGCACAAGTAAAGGATAGAGATAACCAAAAGTGGAGCCGGTGAAGACGAGGATGTGTTACCGAAGTTCCTTCCCTTTGAGGGGAAGTACGTCCCCGTTGGAGCGGTGTGGAGGCACAATGATCCCCGAGAAGACACTTGTGATGGCCTGGCTTATTAGGGATGATAGACTACTCATATCAATAAGGAATTCCTTCTTTTCCGGAAGCCCATTCGGATAGAACTCCAAAGTTAAGCGTGCTCAGCTTGGAGTAGTTTCAGGATGGGTGACCGACCGGGAAGTTGCTCCCGGGTGCGCACGAGTGATGACAAAGTGCGCAGAAAAGACTAGTATTGATATGTGGGGCCAGTCTAGATCCCGCCAGGAGTAACGACCACCGGCGGGTGTGTCCGGGGCGTTACAAGTTGGTATCAGAGCCGACCCTCGCGATTACACGGATGTTTGTGGACAGTTTGCAGTCATGTTGTGCATGACGTTTGTGACCCATCGTGGCACACGGCATGGCACATGTGTTGTCCTGGAAGCACAGACGGTTGTACCAAGAGGGAACGTTCCTGTGGCCCGACGAGGACGTCGGTTCCTCTGAGTGAGGGTGTATGTGATGGCCTGGCTTATTAGGGATGATAGACTACTCATATCAATAAGGAATTCCTTCTTTTCCGGAAGCCCATTCAGATAGAACTCCAAAGTTAAGCGTGCTCAGCTTGGAGTAGTTTCAGGATGGGTGACCGACCAGGAAGTTGCTCCCGGGTGCGCACGAGTGAGGACAAAGTGCGCAGAAAAGACTAGTATTGATATGTGGGGCCAGTCTAGATCCCGCCAGGAGTAACGGCCACCGGCGGGTGTGTCCGGGGCGTTACAACACTAGGGCCACTGTATTGTCCTCACGCCCTCACAAAATGCGAGATGCTGTGATTCCACTATTGGTGCCCTTGAAGGCGGCGACCGAACCTTTACAAAAAAGGTTGGGGCTCTCTCTACAACTGAATTGGAGGCTCCCAACGAAACCACGGAGCTTCACCACAATGGATATGGCTCCGAGGTGACCTCAACCGTCTAGGGTGCTCAAACACCCAAGAGTAACAAGATCCGCAAGGGATTAGTGGGGGGAATCAAATTTCTCTTGGTGGAAGTGTAGATCTGGGCCTTCTCAACCAATCCCTAGAAAATCAACAAGTTTAATTGTCTAGGGATAGAGATTGGGCGAAAATAAGCTTTTGGAGCAACAATGGAGCTTGGGGGAGAAGAGGTGAGTGTTCTAGAGGAAGAAGAACACTTTATATAGTGGAGGGTAAGAGTGAACCGTTACACTCTTCTCAGCCCGCACAGAGCAGTACTACCGCTGGGCCGCGCGGTACTACCGCTGGAGCCAGCAGTACTACCGTGCCCCCCAGCGGTACTACCACCCTGTGTTAGGGATGAGGTTCGGAGGAAAGGAGCGGTAGTAGCCGCGGTGGTGGCAGCGGTACTACCGCTAATAAGCGGTACTACCGCTGCTACTACTGTTGCTACCACCGTAGCACCCGACACGAGAAATGCTCATCTCGAATCGATGCGGAGGTGGAGAGTAGCCACGGCGGTACTACCGCGTATTGGCACGAGCGGTACTACCGCGCCTCCACAGCGGTACTACCGCTTAGAGTGTATACGCCGTACTACCGCCATGGCTACGGTACTACCGCGCCCACAAAAAGAAGTGAAGAGGCTAGGAAAAGGGAGAGGATGAGGGTGCCAAAACGAGTGTATGTGATGATTCCACCCTGGCCTTTCCAATGCGGACCCCCCCTTGATAGTACGGTGTCTCCTACGACTCAAGTCCACCAAAACAAAAGCCTAGCATGACAACACGTCATGAGCTGAGAACTTGGAGGGTACATAATCGTCTTGTGCCTCTGGATTCGTATCCGAAATACTTCGCACAAACGATTAGTCCGCAAACGCATTGTCATCAATCACCAAAACCACGGAGGAAGGGACATGCCCTTACAATCTCCCCCTTTATGGTGGATTGATGACAACACGGAATTTGCACGTAATGTAATAACATATGAGGAGTAAGCAAACCCTACTAACTACAAAATATAGATGAGCTCCCCCTAGATGTGTGCCTAAAAAGTAGTTGCTTGTGGAATGCAAGGCACACACTCTAGGATCCATGCTCCCCCTATCTTTTATAGTCCGATAACATCTAATCAATGAGGAGACATAAGTAAGTAACCAAGTAGGTGCAACAGGATAGAGCATGAATTAAGAAGCACATACTAGAGTACTCAATATAAATAAGATAGCATTGGTCACACTCAAAGTAGCTCTCACGAACACACCAAACCAGAACGAAAAGCAAAGCACCTAAAACACACGAGACACAGAGACACCAATACGCAAATCACCGCAAATCACCTCTCCCCCTTTGGCATCGAGACACCGAAAAGGGGCAGAGAAAGACACAACGTCATCACACCGCTGCATGATCCATTCTTGGCAACAAAGACCTTGCCTTCGGATATGAGGTAGAAGGTATACCCAATAGTTTCCTTAGGGTATCCTATGAAGACGCATTTTTCCGATTTGGGTTTGAGCTTTTCTGGTTGAAGTTTCTTGACATAAGCATCGCATCCCCAAACTTTTAGAAACGACAACTTAGGTTTCTTCCCAAATCATAGTTCATACGGTGTCGTCTCAATGGACTTAGACGGTGCCCTATTTAAAGTGAATGCGGCAGTCTCTAAAGCATAACCCCAAAATGACAGCCGTAAATCAGTAAGAGACATCATAGATCGCAGCATGTCCAACAGAGTACGATTACGATGTTCGGACACACCGTTACACTGAGGTGTTCCAGGCGGCATTAACTGTGAAACAGTTCCACATTTCCTTAGGTGCGTGCCAAATTCATGACTTAAATACTCTCCTCCACGATCTGATCATAAGAACTTTATTTTTCTATCACGTTGATTCTCAACCTCATTCTGAAATTCCTTGAACTTTTCAAAGGTCTCAGACTTGTGTTTCATTAAGTAGACATACCCATATCTACTTAAGTCATCAGTGAGGGTGAGAACATAACGATAGCCACCGTGAGCTTCAACACTCATTGGACTGCACACATCGGTATGTATGATTTCTAGCAAGTTGGTTGCTCGCTCCATTGTTCCGGAGAACGGAGTCTTGGTCATCTTGCCCGAGAGGCATGGTTCGCATGTGTCAAATTATTCATAATCAAGAGACTCCAAAAGTCCATCTGCATGGAGCTTCTTCATACGTTTGACACCAATATGACCAAGGCGGCAGTGCAACAAGTATGTGGGAATATCACTATCAACCTTACATATTTTGGCATTCACACTATGAATATGTGTAACATCACGTTCAAGATTCAATAAGAATAAACCATTGACCAGCGGGGCATGACCATAAAACATTTCTCTCATATAAATAGAATAACCATTATTCTCATATTTAAATGAGTAGCCATCTCGCATTAAACGAGATCCAGATACAATGTTCATGCTCAAAGCTGGTACTAAACAACAATTGTTGAGGTTTAAAACTAATCCCGAAGGTAGATGTAGAGGTAGCGTGCCGACGGCGATCACATCGATCTTGGAACCATTCCCGACGCGCATTGTCACCTCGTCCTTTGCCAGTCTTCGCTTATTCTGCAGCTCCTGCTTTGAGTTACAAATGTTTGCAACTACACCGGTATCAAATACCAAGGAGCTACTACGAGCGCTGGTAAGGTACACATCAATAACATGTATATCACATGTACCTTTGACGTTGTCGGCCTTCTTATCTGCTAAGTATTTGGGGCAGTTCCGCTTCTAGTGACCCGTTCCCTTGCAATAAAAGCACTCAGTCTCAAGCTTGGGTCCATTCTTTGGCTTCTTCCCTGCAACTGGCTTATCGAGCGCGGCAACTCCTTTGCCGTCCTTCTTGAAGTTCTTCTTACCATTGCCTTTCTTGAACCTAGTGGTTTTATTCACCATCAACACTTGATGTTACTTTTTGATCTGCACCTCCGCTGATTTCAGCATTGAATACAACTCGGGAATGTACTTCTCAATCCCTTGCATATTGAAGTCCATCACAAAGCTCATGTAGCTAGGTGGGAGCGACTGAAGGATTCTGTCAACGACCGCGTCATCTGGGAGATTAATTCCCAGCTGAGACAAGCGGTTGTGCAACCCAGACATTTTGAGTATATGTTTGTTTTTGTACAGAAAGACTATAAGGGAACCCCCTACAGTATAGTTGGTGCAACAAACCCAAATTGCAAGTGCCATGCCTTGAACCTGGGTGGGTGGGAAGGTATCAGCCCCTTCCCACCACTAGGATATGCCTTAGTCTGCAACTGTAGAACTTGTCGGAGACTTCATATCTCTCGACTCGGGCATGAGTGATGACCCTCAACCGTAAGGGATCTGTTGCAGCGTTTTCGATAAGTAAGAGTGTCGAACCCAACGAGGAGCAGAAGGTATTGATAAGCGATTCTGAGCAAGAAATTACTTCAAGCACTAAAAGATAACTTTTAGGGGTTTTCTGGATATATAAGCAACAGGAATGTAAAGGCAAGTAATATGAAAGATACTGAGAGTGACAAGTGGCCCAATCCTTTCTTAGCAAAGGAGAGGCCTAGCAACTGAACTTATAAAGACTAAAGCGTTCTTGAGGACACACAGGAGAGGTAGTCATGTGCTTTCGCCATATTCCGTATCGATACTATGTTATGTGTTGATAAGCGTTGGTGGGTGGATCTATGCTAGTGCACTCTCTAGACTAAGATGAATGCACTCTTATGATTAAACACCTTGCAAGCATCCGCAAATACAAGATAGAATTTAAGGCAAAAGCCTAACCATAGCAATACGATCGAGGATCCACTATTCCCTTATGCAAAAGCGTGCAAACTGGGGTTCAGGTTTCTGTCACTCCGGCAACCCACCGTAAGCATTCTTTATACACAATGCATTCTCCTAGGTCCTTAATAAGGCGAAGTGTTGGGTGTTCGACTCACACAACACCACTAGTAGAATGACAACACAACTTAAGTATCAAACAACACATATTACTTCAACAGCATATGACTACTAACAACAAGACTTTCCCCATGTCCTCAAGAACTAAAGTAACTACTCACAAGACATAAAAGAGATCATGATCAGAGGGGATAAATATGTGATAAACAATCTGGACATAATAATATTTCTCCAACAAAACTCAATAGCATTCACCACAAAGTAGTAATCAACACCGATGGAGTAGAGAGGATAGGTAGTACAAGTTACAACACGAGTTGCGATGGAAAGATGAGATTTGGATGAAGATGGAGATGGTGCTGGTGTTGGGGATGATGTTGATGATGATCTCGATGATGCCCGTGATGATGGTGATGACGATGGCGACGATCTCCCCTTCCGGGAGGTGATCTCCCCGGCGGAATCTGCCCGCCGGAGATGCCCTTTTCTTCTCTGTAGGTTTCCGCCTCGAAGCGGCGGCGGAACTCCGTAAAAAGTCCCGTGCCTAGGGTTTTCGGAGGACGGAGAACATATATGCAAAAGGGGCGGCCAGAGGTGGGCCAGGGGCTCCAGGCGCCCCCCCCCCCGGCGCGGCCAGGGGGGGCGCCCCCAGGCCGCCTGGGCACCCTGTGGCCCCCCTCTGACTCCCCTTTTGCGTGTCTTTGTTATTCTTCTGGAAAATACCTCCCGTCAATTTTCAGGTAATTTGGAGGTGTTCTTCTTCAGCAACTCAGTATCCACTTTTTCCTGCTGAATCCTGCGTCTGTTCCGGCACCGTAAAGTTGCAAACTGTGTAAAATAGACCAAAACAACATAAGAACATCATCATAACGTGAAATATATCAATGAATAAAGATGAATTATGATACAAAATAGTGATGCATTTTGGACGTATCAATGAGCTTGGAAAACCATTTTCAGCTCTTGGAACATCTCATATGCTCCGTGCTGCTCAAAACGCTTTTGGAGCCCCGATTCTTAGCTGTAAAGCATGCCGCACTGAACCAGGGAGTAATCATCACTACACGACTGCCAGGCATTCATAACATCTTGAGTTGCTGGGAAAACGGGTGCATCACCTAGCGATGCTTCAAGGACATATGCTTTCTTGGCAGCTATGAGGATGATCCTCAAGTTACAGACCCAATCTGTATAGTTGGTACCATCGTCTTTCAGCTTGGTTTTCTCTAGGAACACGTTGAAGTTGAGGGCAACATTAGCGTGGGCCATTGGATCTACAAGACATATTGTCAAGATTTTAGACTATATTCATGACAATTAAGTTCATCTAAACAAATTTAATGAACTCCGACTCAGATAGACATCTCTCTGGTCATCTAAGTGATACATGATCCGAATCGACTAGGCCGTGTCCGATCATCACGTGAGACGGACTAGTCATCAACGGTGAACATCTTCATGTTGATCGTATCTTCTATACGACTGATGTTCGTCCTTTCGGTCTTCCGTGTTCCGAGGCCATGTCTGTACATGCTAGGCTCATCAAGTCAACCCTAAGTGTATTGCGTGTGTAAATCTGGCTTACACCCGTTGTATGCGAACGTTAGAGCCTATCACACCCGATCATCACCTAGTGCTTCGGAACAACGAACCTTAGCAACGGTGCACAATTAGGGGGGACACAATTCTTGAAATTTTAGTGAGAGATCATCTTATTTATGCTACCGTCGTTCTAAGAAAATAAGATGTAAAACATGATAAACATCACATGCAATCAAATAGTGGCATGATATGGCCAATACCATTTTTTTGCTCCTTTTGATCTCCATCTTCGCGGCTCCATGATCATCATCGCCACCGGCATGACACCATGATCACCATCATGATGATCTCCATCATCGTGTCTTCATGAAGTTTTCTCGCCAAACATTACTTCTACTACTATGGCCAACGGTTAGCAATAAAGTAAAGTAATTACATGGCGTTTTCAATGACACGCAGGTCATACAATAAAATAAGACAACTCCTATGGCTCCTGTCGGTTGTCCTACTCATCGACATGCAAGTCGTGATTACTATTACAAGAACATGATCAATCTCATACATCACATCCTTTTGGCCATATCACATCAGACGGCACATGCTGCAAGAACAAGTCAGACGTCCTCTAATTGTTGTTGCAAGTTTTTACGTGGCCGTTATAGGTTTCTAGCAAGAACGTTTCTTACCTACGCGAAAACCACAACATGATATGCCAATTACTATTTACCCTTCATAAGGACCCATTTCATCGAATCCGATCCGACTAAAGTGGGAGAGACAAACACCCGCTAGCCACCTTATGCAACTAGTGCATGTTAGTCGGTGGAACCTGTCTCACGTAAGCGTACGTGCGAGGTCAGTCCGGGCCGCTTCATCTCACGATGCCGCTGAATCAATATAAGACTAGTAGTGGTAAGTAAATTGACACGATCTACACCCACAACAATCATGTGTTCTACTTGTGCATAGTAACTACACATAGACCTAGGTCATGATGCCACTGTTGGGGATCGTTGCAGAAAAATAAAAAAAATCCTACGCATTACCAAGATCCATCTACGGAGTTTACTAGAAACGAGAGGGAGGGAGTGCATCTTCATACCCTTGAAGATCGCGATGCGGAAGCGTTACAAGAACGCGGTTGGTGGAGTTGTACACGCAGCAATTCAGATCGCGGTCGATTCCGATCTAAGCGCCGAACAATGGCGCCTCCGCGTTCAACACACGTACAGCCCGGGGACGTCTCCTCCATCTTGATCCAGCAAGGGGGGGGGATAAGTTGGGAAGAGCTCCGGTAACACGATGGTGTGGTGTTGGAGCTTGCAGTTCTCCTGCAGGGCTTCGCCAAGCTCTACGGAGGAAGAGGAGGAGTTGGGAGGGGAAGATGGCTGCGCCAGGGAAGGGGTGCGGCTGCCCTCTCTATCCCTCACTATATATAGGGGGAAGAGAGGAGGAGGAGGCGCCCTAGGGTTTCCCTAAGGGAGGGGCGGCGACCACAGGGGAAACCCTAGATGGGTTTGGGCGCCCCCACCCCTAGGAAACTCCCCGCAAGCCGGGAGGGGCGGCTGCCCTAGGGAAGGCGCCCCCACCTCTCCAGGTTACGTGAGATGGGGTGGGAGGGGCACTCAGCCCCTTAGTGGGCTGATGTGCCCCCTCCCCTTGGCCCATAAGGCCCCCAACGCTTGCCGGGGCCTCCGAAACCACTTTCGGACATGCTGGTCGTCACCCGGTACCCCCAGAACAATTCCGGACTCCAATACCCTTCGTCCAATATATCGATCTTCGCCTCCGGACCATTCCGGAGTTCCTCATCACGTCCGGGATCTCATCCGGGACTCCGAACAACCTTCGGTAACCACATACTATTCCCATAACTACTCTAGCATCACCGAACCTTAAGTGTGTAGACCCTACGGGTTCGGGAACCATGCAGACATGACCGAGATACCCTCTGGCCAATAACCAATAGCGGGATCTGGATACCCATATTGGCTCCCACATGTTCCACGATGATCTCATCGGATGAACCACGATGCTAGGGATTCAATCAATCCCGTATACAATTCCCTTTGTCTATCGGTATAGTACTTGCCTAAGATTCGATCGTCGGTATACCGATACCTTGTTCAATCTCGTTACGACAAGTCTCTTTACTCGTTCCGTAGCACATCATCCCATGACCAACCCCTTAGTCACATTGAGCTCATTACGATGATGTCTTATCGAGTGGGCCCAGAGATACCTCTCCGTCATACGGAGTGACAAATCCCAGTCTCGAATCGTGCCAACCCAACAGATACTTTCGAGGATACCCGTAGTGTACCTTTATAGCCACCCAGTTACGTTGTGATGTTTGGCACAACCAAAGTACTCCTACGGTATCCGAGAGTTGCACAATCTCATGGTCTAAGGAAAGGATACTTGACATTGGAAAGGCTTTAGCATACGAACTACACGATCTTGTGCTAGGCTTAGGATTGGCTCTTGTCCATCACATCATTCTCCTAATGATGTGATCCCGTTATTAATGACATCCAATGTCCATGGTTAGGAAACCGTAACCATCTATTGATCAACGAGCTAGTCAACTAGAGGCTCACTAGGGACATGTTGTGGTCTATGTATTCATACGTGCATTACTGTTTCCGGATAATACAATTAAAGCATGAACAATAGACAATTATCATGAACAAGGAAATATAATAATAACCATTTTATTATTGCCTCAAGGGCATATTTCCAACACTGCAGCGGCAGCTGCCGCTCCTGGCGGCCTCGGCCGCGCCCGACGCATCACCGCAGCAGCCGCTGCTGCTGCCCGGCGCGACACCGCAACAGCCTCCACCGGCCAGCTCCGGCCCCACATCGACCGCGCAGGCGGGAGTCCCGATCCACCAGGTCCGGTTCCCGTCCTCGCCGTCCCCGCAATCGGCTTGGTTGACCGAGTCATCGTCTCAGCAGATCTACACGATGGCCTCGGGGCCGCCGCACGTGCCGTCGCAGCAGGCGCAGTATGGCGGGTCCTCCAGCTCCGCGGGCCCCTACGTTGGCCTCGACGCGCCGCCGCTCCAGGGCGGGCCCCCTGTAGTCACTGACCCGGCGCCGCTACTCCACACCTCCGATCCGTATCCCCATGGTGGTCATACCCAGATGGCGCCGCGCTTCGCCAAGCTCGCCTTCGCCACCTACGACGGCACCAAGGACCCCCTCAACCGGCTTAATCAGTGTGACCAATTCTTCTGGGGCAACACACGCTCGCGTCGGACCGCACCTGGCTCGCTTCATATCACCTCTGAGGCGTCGCACAAACTTGGTATTACGCTCTCGAGCAGGACGAGGGAGGCATGTCTCCATGGGAGCATTTTTGCGAGCTCTGCCTCCTTCGCTTCGGGCCACCAATACGCGGGAGCCGGCTGGCGGAGTTGGACTTCACCGACTGCTTTCAGGCCCTGGCGTGCCACGCGCCCGGCGTGACAGCTCGCCAGCGGTCTGAGCTCTTCGTCGGCGGTCTGCCGGATCATATCCGCGTGGACGTGGAGCTACAGGGACCCAGGACCTCCAAACGGCCATGTACTTTGCCCGCGCATTCGAGCGCCGCACGGGTGGCCATACAGGGGGCGTCACCGTTCTGTTTTTGACAATTTCTGTTTTTCGTGTGTTGTTTGCTTATTTTGATGAATCTATGAGTAGTATCGGGGGGTATGAACCATAGAGAAGTTGGAATACAGTAGGTTTAACACCAATATAAATAAAGAATGAGTTCAATACAATACCTTAAAGTGGTGGTTTGTTTTCTTATACTAACGGAGCTCACGAGATTTTCTGTTTAGTTTTGTGTTGTGAAGTTTTCAAGTTTTTGGGTAAGGATTTGATGGACTATGGAATAAAGAGTGGAAAGAGCCTAAGCTTGGGGATGACCAAGGCACCCCAAGGTAAAATTCAAGGACAACCAAAAGCCTAAGCTTGGGGATGCCCCGGGAAGGCATCCCCTCTTTCGTCTTCGTCTATCGGTAACTTTACTTGAGACTATATTTTTATTCACCACATGATATGTGTTTTGCTTGGAGCGTCTTGTATGATTTGAGTCTTTGCTTTTTACTTCACCACAATCATCCTTGCTGTACACACCTTTTGGGAGAAACACACATGAATCAAAATTTGTTAGAATACTCTATGTGCTTCACTTATATCTTTTGAGCTAGATAGTTTTGCTCTAGTGCTTCACTTATATCTTTTAGAGCACGGTGGTGGTTTTATTTTATAGAAATTATTGATCTCTCATGCTTCACTTATATTATTTTGAGAGTCCTTGAGAACAGCTTGGTAATTTTCTTTGGCTATAAAATTAGTCCCAATATGATAGGCATCCAAGATGGGTATAATAAAAACTTTCATATAAAGTGCATTGAATACTATGAGAAGTTTGATACTTGATGATTGTTTTGAGATATGAGGATGGTGATATTAGAGTCATGCTAGTGGAGTAATTGTGAATTTGAGGAATACTTGTGTTAAAGTTTGTGATTCCCGTAGCATGCACGTATGGTGAACCGTTATGCGATGAAGTTGGAGCATGATTTATTTATTGATTGTTTTCCTTTGTGTGGAGGTCGGGATCGCGCGATGGTTAATTCATACCAACCCTTCCCCTAGGAGCATGCGTTTAGTACTTTGTTTTGATATCTTGTAGATTTTTGCAATAAGTATATGATTTCTTTATGACTAATGTTGATTCCATGGATTATACGCACTCTCACCCTTCCACCATTGCTAGCCTCTCTAGTATCGCGCAACTTTCGTCGGTACCCTACACCCACTATATACCTTCCTCAAAACAGCCACCATACCTACCTATTATGGCATTTCCATAACCATTCTGAGATATATTGCCATGCAACTTTCCACCGTTCCATATATTATGACACGCTTCATCATTGTCATATTGCCTTGCATGATCATGTAGTTGACATTGTATTTGTGGCAAGGCCACCATGCATAATTTTTCATACTTGTCACTCTTGATTCATTGCACATCCCGGTACACTGCCAGAGGCATTCACATAGAGTCATATTTTGTTCTAAGCATCGAGTTGTATTTCTTGAGTTGTAAGTAAATAAAAGTGCGATGATCTTAATTATTAGAGCATTGTCCCAGTGAGGAAAGTATGATGGAGACTATGATTCCCCCACAAGTCGGGATGAGACTCCGGACAAAAAAAAAAGAGAAAAAAAGAGGCCATATATATAAAAAAAGAGAAGGCCCAAAATAAAAAAAATGAGAGAAAAAGAGAGAAGGGACAATGCTACTATCCCTTTTCCACAGTGGTGCTTAAAAGTAGCACCATGATCTTCATGATATAGAGTCTCTTGTTTTGTCACTTTCATATACTAGTGGGAATTTTCATTACAGAACTTGGCTTGTATATTCCAATGATGGGCTTCCTCAAAATGCCCTAGGTCTTCGTTGAAAGGATCGATATGGTTGACTAGAGGGGGGGTGAATAGGCAACTAACAATTTTAACTTTTCTTGACCAAATTAAACTTAGGAACAAAATAGGTTGTCTAGAAATGCAACTAGGTGAGCAACCTATATGATGCAACAAAGAAAGGTAAGCAAGCAAGCACAAGATACTAACACACTAAAGCGTGCACAAGTAAAGGATAGAGATAACCAAAAGTGGAGCCGGTGGAGACGAGGATGTGTTACCGAAGTTCCTTCCCTTTGAGGGGAAGTGCGTCTCCGTTTGAGTGGTGTGGAGGCACAATGCTCCCCAAGAAGCCACTAGGGCCACCGTATTCTCCTCACGCCCTCACACAATGCGAGATGCCGTGATTCCACTATTGGTTCCCTTGAAGGCGGCGACCGAACCTTTACAAACAAGGTTGGGGCTCTCTCCACAACTAAATTGGAGGCTCCCAACAAAACCACGGAGCTTCACCACAATGGATATGGCTCTGAGGTGACCTCAACCGTCTAGGGTGCTCAAACACCCAAGAGTAACAACATCCGCAAGGGATTAGTGGGGGAATCAAATTTTCTTGGTGGAAGTGTAGATCTGGGCCTTTGCTAGGTGGCTTCTCACCCCTCGTTGGTTACCCCAAGTGGAAGGTTTGAGATGCAGTGTAGCAGAAGTTTTCCCTTGGCAATACCAAGGATCGTTTTCCCTGAGACTCCCAGTTTCAACAAGAAGGTGTCAACTGCTAACGGCGCCAGATATTAGCAATCAACATGGACTTGCACACAGATACAAATAACTTTGCTCCCAACGAGTACAGAGAGGTTGTCAATCCCTCCGGCCTTGTAGTTTACAAAGGATCAACGCAAGTGATAGTAGTGATAGATATAATGCAATAGTAAGTAAAGCAGAAAGTAAATAGCGGATGTGATCAATGATGGTAATATGGACCGGAGTCTCATGATGTTCACTAGTGATGTCTCTCTCCCAAAAGACAATAAAACAGCTATGTGAGGTAAACGAATTACAGCTGGGCAATTGACAGGACCATGTGCGCAAACCAATGCTGACTACATTGCAATAAAGGTTGAGGTTCAAAGCATGGGCGGTACGCCGAGGTAAGTAGACCGAAATCCATCTGCATCTACTACTAATCATCCACCTTGAGATATCTATCTAGAACATCTCGCTGGTATTAAGTTGCGAGTCCCACCAATAGTGTAAACTCAAAGCAATAGACAACTGCATTAAAAGAACTTTGCGTAAAGTAAACAGTCCTTCCACCCGCGGGCACAAGCACCGTTGTTTTCCCCCTTGTGGCAACAGCACATCCCCTAGACTCATGTTTCTGTCACTCAAGCTAGTCATCGAGGGGCATGAACCCACAATCGAGCATAACGTTCCCTCTTGGAGTCACTACCTATTACTTGGCCAAAGCAATAAATAACAACGGAGAACATGCAAGAATTACTTACGAACATAAATATAAAAGAGGTAGATCAAATATATTACTCAAGCACAATCTGAACATAATCTCATAATCCATCGGATCCCAGCAAACTCATCATAGCAACAGCATAAGGATTACATATGTGCCTCGATCATGTAGGGCAGCTCACGAGGACTAATTAGTGAAGCACAAGAACGGGAAGAGAACATCACATAGCTACTGGTCATGGACCCATGGTCCAAGGGAGACTACTCACAACTCATCCGGGAGGCGTCCATGGTGGTGGAGAGGCTCCCGGTGGTGATCCTCCCCTCCGGCAGGGTGCCGGGAAGAGTTCTCCTGGTGCTCCCGATCTTGGAAGCGGCAGCGGCGGCGGAACAGAGATGAGATCGCGAAAAAGAGTTCCCGTCTCGAGGGTTTCGGGAGACTCTTTAAATATATGCCAAAGGGGGGCATCAGCGGAGCCTCGGGGGGCCCAGGCGCCTCCCCCGGTGCGGCCCAGGGGGGGCGCCGCCAGGGCGCCTGGAGCCCTGGTGCCCCCCCCCCCGCTGTATTTCGGGCGCAAGGTAGCTTCTGGAACGCTGATTTTTTATATAATTTTTTGGATTTTTCCTGGCAGTTCTCGTAACGTGAAAACCTGAAATACAAAAACAGCCGAAAACAGAAATTGGCACTGGGGTGCACTGAGTTAATAGGTTAGTCCAAATATGATCAAAAGTGTATGGAAGTGTATAAATATCATAGCAATATCACCCAAAAGAGGCATGGAGCAAGCAGAAATTATAGATACGTTTTGGACGTATCAGCCTTCTCAACCAATCCCTAGAAAATCAACAAGTTTGATTGTATAGGGATAGAGATTGGGCGAAAATAAGCTTTTGGAGCAACAATGGAGCTTGGGGGAGAAGAGGTGAGTGTTCTAGAGGAAGAAGAACACTTTATATAGTGGAGGGTAAGAGTGAACCGGTACACTCTTCTCAGCCCGCACAGAGCAGTACTACCGCTGGGCCGAGCGGTACTACCGCTGGAGCCAGCAGTACTACCGTGCCCCCAGCGGTAGTACCACCCTGTGTCAGGGATGAGGTTCGGAGGAAAGGAGCCGTAGTAGCCACGGTGGTGGCAGCGGTACTACCGCTAATAAGCGGTACTACCGCTGCTACTACCGTTGCTACCATCGTAGAACCCGACACAAGAAAAGCTCGTCCCGAATCGATGCGGAGGTGGAGAGTAGCCCCGGCGGTACTGCCGCGTATAGGCACAAGCGGTACTACCGCGCCTCCACAGCGGTACTACCGCTTAGAGTGTATACGCGGTACTACCGCCCTGGCTATGGTACTACCGCACCCACAGAAAGAAGTGAAGAGGCTAGGAAAAGGGAGAGGATGAGGGTGCAAAAACGAGTGTACGTGATGATTCCACCCTGGCCTTTCCAATGCAGACCCCCCCCCCTTGATAGTACGGTGTCTCCTACGACTCAAGTCCACCAAAACAAAAGCCTAGCATGACAACACGTCTTGAGCTGATAACTTGGAGGGTAGATAATCGTCTTGTGCCTCTAGATTCGTTTCTGAAATACTTGGCACACGTGATTAGTCCGCAAACGCATTGTCATCAATCACCAAAACCACAGAGGAAGGGACATGCCCTTACAATCTCCCCCTTTTTGGTGGATTGATGACAACACGGGATTTGCACATAATGTAATAACATATGAGGAGTAAGCAAACCCTACTGACTACAAAATATAGACGAGCTCCCCCTAGATGTGTGCCTAAAAAGAAGTGGCTTGTGGAATGCAAGGCACACACTCTAGGATCAATGCTCCCCCTATCTTTTATAGTCCGATAACATCCAATCAATGAGGAGACATAAGTAAGTAACCAAGTAGGTGCAACATGATAGAGCATGAATTAAGCAGCACATACTAGAGTACTCAATATAAATAAGATAGCATAGGTCTCACACAAAGTAGCTCTCACGAACACACCAAACCAGAACAAAATGCAAAGCACCTAAAACACACGAGACACAGTGACACCAATACGCAAATCACCGCAAATCACCTCTCCCCCTTTGGCATCGAGACACCAAAAAGGGGCAGAGAAAGACACAGCGTCATCACACCGCTGTGATACGTCTCCAACATATCTATAATTTTTTATTGTTCCATGCTATTATTTATGAAGTCTTAGATGTTTAATGGGCTTTATCATTAACTTTTATATAATTTTTGGGACTAACCTACTAACCCAAAGGCCCAGTCTAGATTGTTGTTTTTTTGCCTATTTCAGGATTTTGCAGAAAAGGAATATCAAACGGAGTCCAAACGGAATGAAACCTTCGGAGGAGATATTTTTGGAGGAAATCACGCGAGATAAACTTTGGAGCCAAGCCAGAGGACAGGGGGCCCACCCTTGAGGGTGGGGGGCGCGCCCCCCTTCCCAGGGCGCCCCCTGCCTCGAGGGTAGGCCCCGTGGCCCCTGGTGCCCCTCTTCCTCCTATATATGCCTAGGTACCCCAGAAACTCCGAAGGCAGAGAGAAAACCCTAATTCCAGCGCTGTAGCTGCTGTTCCCGTGGAGATCCCATCTTGGAGCCTGTTCCGGGAGGGGGATCCATCACGGAGGCCTTCATCATCATCATCATCGCCCTCACCATGAGTTGTGAGTAGTTTACCACAGACCTTCGGGTCCATAGCTAGTATCTAAATGGCTTCTTCTCTCTCTCCCGATCTCAATACAAAGTTCTCCTCGGTCTTCGAGGAGATCTATTCGATGTAATCTCTTTTTGCGGTTTATTTGTCGAGATCCGATGAATTGTGAGTTTATGATCAAGGTTATCTATGAAAGATATTTGGTTCTTCTCTGAACCTTTTATGTGTGCTCATAATATCCTTGCAAGTCTCTTCGAATTATTGGTTTGGTTTGGCCTACTAGATCTATAGTTCTTGCAATGGGAGAAGTGTTTGGCTTTGGGTTCAATCTTGCGGTGTCCTTTCCCAGTGACAGTAGGGGCAGCAAGGCACGTATTGTATTGTTGCCATCGAGGATAAAAAGACGGGTTCTCATCATATTGCTTGAGTTTATCCCTCTACATCATGTCATCTTGCTTAAGGCGTTACTCTTTTCGTAAGAACTCAATAAACTAGATGCATGCTGGATAGCGGTCGATGTGTGGAGTAATAGTAGTAGATGCAGGCAGGAGTCGGTCTACTTGTCTCGGACGTAATGCCTATATACAATGATCATGCCTAGATAATCTCATAATTATTCGCTTTTCTATCAATTGCTCGACAATAATTTGTTTACTCGCCGTAGAATACCGCTATCATGAGAGAAGCCACTAGAGAAAACTATGGCCCCCGGGTCTATTCTCAACATATCAATCTACATCGACATTACTTTTCTTGCTTTTATTTGCTGTTTTATTAAACCATACAAAAAAATATAAACTATCATCTCTATCAGATCTCACTCTCGTAAGTGACCGTAAAGGGATTGACAACCCCTTATTGCGTTGGCTGCGAAGTTCTTATTTGTTTGTGCAGGTGCGAGGGACTGGCACGTGGTCTCCTACTGGATTGATACCTTGGTTCTCAAAAACTGAGGGAAATACTTACGCTACTGTGCTGCATCTCCCTTTCCTCTTCGAGGGAATACAACACAAGCACAAGAGGTAGCACGCTGCAAGGTCATCTGCACCTCCGTCACCGGCTGGGGGCTGCGCGGGGTCAGAATCAGTCCAGTGACAGTGCTGACGAACCCAGTCGTCCTCATCAGTGATCCGTCGCTCAGAACCACTAGTAACTGTGGCACCAAGCTGACACATAAGGTCCTTGTGACGAGTCCTGGACTTCTTCTCAGAGACATGGGCCATGTACTGACCGTGGGACTCCATGCAGAACATCTTATTCATCTTCTTCTTAAGCTTGTTGGCCCAAGAGGGCTCAGCTCCAGAGGGCATATACTCATCCTCATCATCATCCTGGTCGGCCTCTGCCTCAGGATCATCAGCACCAGCTAGGATGTTAGGCTGAGTAACCGGAGTGTTCCAGAGATCCTTCCTCCTGAGTCTCTTGACCTCGTGAGAGACCAACTCGCCAGTCTGTAGGGCGTACCCCTCGTAGGTGTGCTCCCATGCCTTCTCAGTGAGGAGCATGATGTACGGAGCATAGATGAGACACTTACGCTTTGAGATGGCAGACAATAGTTCAGACCACATGACATGTGAGATATCCAATGTTTCTCTAGTGTTCCGTTCCTTCTGGTGCTGGCAGAAAAGAAGCATATCCACAAGGTAAGAGTGGACCATATCCTGGTTCCCAATGCGAGGAAAAAGAGTCTCCCTGGAGATGCGGTGAAGGATGTCCAGAAACACAGGCAGCTCATATGTCTCCTTCAGAGTCTTAGGGTTGACCTTCTTAGTGCAGTATGGCCACAAATTCTGCTTGTGAGTAGAGGTAGCATTGTGATGAGGTCGAAAACCGACCAAACTCTCCAAACCAAGATCTTCAACACCAAGAAGTTCCATGAAATCCTTCCACTTAACCGACAGACGCTTGCCATTGGTCATCCACGTCAAAGTCCTTTCTGCATCGGTGCCAAGGTGAACGGTGGCATAGAACTGAGCCACCAGATCAGCATCAAAGTCCTTGTTGAATGTTATGATGTTGACAATGTTCAGCTGGTTGCACATCTCCAGAGCTTCACCAAAGTACTCTATGTCCTTCTCCAAATGAGCAATATCAATTGAGCGCACATCAACATAGAGATTCTTCTTGGCCTTGATCACATCAAAGTAAGTTGCATACTGAAACCGGTTCCAAAACGGCCGGTTGACAAGGGTGGGCTCTTGTTCAAACTCATAAGGATTGCGTCGACGCCTCTCCCAAAACTCCTTGTTTGACATCTCCGTGACAGTCTTGGCCTTCTTAGCTGGCTTCTTGGCAGTGCTCTTAGACAACTGTTGTGACTGAGAGGGAGGAGCACTGGATGACGGATCCCCTACAGAGCCACTCGCAGACCCGCCTGCTGCCTCAGAGGTGCGATAGCGCTTTGAACTGGCGCGCCCGGGGTTGATGCGACGAGCAAGGTGTTCCGTTGGGTCATCTCCTGAAGACAAACACACACACACACACACACACAAGAGACACAGAGAACGAACAAGCATAAGACACGAGACAAAGAGAAAAATAGAATCAAAGTTTGACCGGAATATGATGGAGGATGGCCTCTCCGCGGTACTGCCGCATATGAGAAGCGGTAGTACCGTTTGCAGCATTAGTACCACATATGGGAAGCAGTAGTACCGCTCTCAGCGGTAGTACCGCATATGAGAGGCGGTAGTACCGCTCAGAGCGGAGGAACAACAGTTCCCCCACACCATGTCAGATCCGGTACTACCAGAGAGGCAAAGAACAAAAATAGCCCTATCAAAGTTCAATCCTAGATCTGAAAAATAGAGGCAACATTGCCCCTAAGTATAGAGGAGTTCACCATCCTACTCAAGCCTTGATTTGGCCAAGAATCAAGGAATGCATGCCCATTGCCCCTAAGAACCTAGATCTGAAAAATAGAGGCAACAAGTGAGAAACGGGGGGCAATACCGGCATCCATGGCTTGAGGAAGGAGTGGGGATCGATCTCACCGAAGGAAAAGGTGAACCACCACCCGGAGAAGCCACCCCACTGGCAACCTTGTTGCTGGTTCTTCGTTGGAGAGGAAGATGAGAGACAGGGGTGAATGGGCGTGGGTAAGAAAAACTTCCCGACCCCCCC
>LR738711.1:663433516-663475176 GCA_902687465.1 Secale cereale
CCCCCCCCCCCCTCCCACTTAACCGCCAGCCTCGCGCTCTAGCGGTAGTACCACTTCGAGCGGGCGGTAGTACCGCTTAGGTTAATAAGCGGTAGTACCGTGCTCTTGAGCGGTAGTACCGCCCAACTCAGGAAAGGTGTCTCCGAAACTGATATTTTGCTCCCAAGAGCCTCCCAGCGAGAAAAACACAACAACAAGAAGAAATACATAGGAGAACGGAGGAAACAACAAAAACACAACAACACACACAAAGACGAAAAACAGGACAAGAAACACACATCTCTTGAGAGAGATGGCGGTGGCCGAGGCCACCTATGTTTGAGTGAAGTGGTATGGCACCGCAAAGATTTTAACCTTGAGCCCATGACCACTACTCATCTTTGAAGCACATTTGTACCAACAAAAATGTTGAATGTGAAAGATATGATCAATTTGTGCATAACGGGGGGAGAGAGAGTTCATTGAGAGAACAATGCTCCCCCTTTTTCCATGCCTACATCTAAACAAGATACCATGGTGTGAGTGGGGAGTGTGCACAACTTCAATCCACATTGCTCAAATCTGTGATATTTAGCTCATGCCTTAACTCGCGAAATCTTGCTTCATCCAATGGCTTCGTGAAGATATCTGCAAGGTTATCATGAGTGTTGACATAATGAAGTTCTATTTCTCCTCGCCGAATATGGTCCCGGATGAAGTGATACTGAATCTCAATATGCTTCATCTTGAAGTGTTGCAACGAGTTGAGAGAAATCTTGATGGCACTTTCATTATCACACCAAAGAGGCACTTTGTCACAAGTGACACCGTAATCCTTTAAAGTTTTCCTCATCCATAAAAGTTGTGCATAACAACTGTTGGCCACTACATACTCTGCTTCGGTGGAAGAGAGAGACACGCAACTTTGCTTCTTGGACGACCAACTCACCAAAGAGCATCCAAGGAGTTGGCACCCTCCGAAAGTGGACTTCCTATCCAGTTTGTCTCCCGCCCAATCCGAATCTGAGAAACCTACAAGGTTGAAGTTTGCTCCTCTTGGGTACCATAAGCCAAAGTTTGGGGTATGAGCCAAATATCGAAAGATTCGCTTGACTGCCACAAAGTGACTTTCCTTAGGTGAGGCTTGAAACCGTGCACACATTCCCACACTCAACATGATATCTGGTCTAGATGCACAAAGGTAAAGTAAGGATCCAATCATAGAACGATATACCTTTTGATCCACAGCTATACCATTGGGATCAATGTCAAGTTGGCACTTGGTAGGCATTGGGGTTAGTCGGGTTGACATCACTTAGATTGAACCTCTTGAGCATGTCTTGAGTGTATTTGGCTTGTTTGATGAAGATTCCTTCTTTTCTTTGTTTGATCTCGAACCCAAGGAAGAACTTCAACTCTCCCATCATGGACATCTGAAATTGTGCGGTCATGAGTGCGTTAAACTCATCATTGAAAGCTTTGTTAGGTGAACCAAAGATAATATCATCAACATATAGTTGGCATACAAACAACTCCCCTTTGACCTTCTTAGTAAAAAGAGTGGGGTTGATTTTCCCAATTTCAAACCCACGATCTTGCAACAACTCGGTAAGATGCTCGTACCACGCACGTGGGGCTTGTTTAAGGCCATAGAGCACCTTATTGAGTTGATACACGTGATCGGGGAACTTAGGATCCTCAAACCCCATGGGTTGTTTGACATACACCAACTTATTAATAGGACCGTTAAGAAATGCACTTTTCACATCCATTTGTTGCAATTTAAAGTTATGATGAGAAGCATATGCAAGCAACAAACAAATAGATTCAAGGCGAGCAACGGGGGCAAAGGTTTCACCGTAGTCGATACCCTCGACTTGGGAGTAGCCTTGAGCCACCAAACGCACCTTGTTGCGAATGACAATTCCGTGAGCATCTTGCTTGTTCTTAAAGATCCACTTGGTTCCAATGACATTATGGTTCTCCTTAGGTCTGGGCACCAAATGCCACACTTTGTTGCGCTCGAAGTTATGGAGTTCTTCATGCATGGCATTAAGCCAATCGGGGTCTTCGAGCGCCTCATAGAACTTTTGAGGTTCAACACAAGAGACAAAAGCTTGATGAGCACAATAGTTTACTAATTGTCTACGAGTGCTTACCCCCTTTGTGATGCTTGCAAGGATGATTTCCAAATGATGCTCTCTAGAAGTGAGCCTGGAAGGAACTTTGGCAGCACGACGCTCCAATTGTTCTTCAAGAGATAATTGAGGAGCTATGAGTTGATTATCTTGAGCGTCGTCATGAGCTTGATCTTGATCTTGAGCTTGCTCTTGATCTTGAACGTGCTCGAAAGAGGGAACTTGGACTTGTGCATCACTTGGTGGCTCACCACCATCTTGTGGTTGATCTTGCACTTGGCCTTGTTCATCTGATTGAGGGCCTTTACTTTGTTCTTCGGAAGTGTGTGGGTCTTGGGTTGGTGATTGATACGTCCATTTTGCATCATGCTTATATGTTGATATTTATTGCATTATCGGATGTTATTATATGTTTTGTCACAATACTTATGCATTTTCTCTCTTATTTCACAAGGTTTACATGAAGAGGGAGAATGCCGGCAGCTGGAATTCTGGGCTGAAAAAGGAGCAAACTCTGGAAACCTATTATGCACAACTCTAAAAGCCCGGAAACCCAACAGAACTTCGTTTCAGAAAATTTAAAAAATATCTGCCGAAAGAAGTCCACGAGGGGGCCCACCGACTGTCCACGAGGGTGGGGGGCGTGCTCCCTTCCCAGGGCGTGCCCCCTGCCTCGTGGGCTAGCCGGAAGGCCCCCAATGCCCATCTTCTGCTATATGAGGTGTTTTGACCTGGAAAAAAAATCATAAGGAGGCTTTCGGGACCAGATGCCGCCGTCTCGAGGCGGAACCGAGGCGGAAACCAATCTAGGGCTCCGGCAGAGCTGTTCTGCCGAGGATACTTCCCTCTGGGAGGGGGAAATCGTCACCGCTGTCATCACCAACAGCTCTCCCATCTTGGGGAGGGCTATCTTCATCAAGATCTTCACCAGCACCATCTCCTCTCAAACCCTAGTTCATCTCTTGTATCCAATCTTTGCACCCAAACCTCAGATTGGTACCCGTGGGTTGCTAGTAGTGTTGATTACTCCTTCTAGTTGATGCTAGTTGGTTTATTTGCTGGAAGATCATATGTTCAGATCCATTATGCATACTAATACCCCTCTGATCATGAACAATATTATGTCTTGTGAGAAGTTACTTTTGTTCCTGAGGACATGGGAGAAGTCTTGCTATTAGTAGTCATGTGAGATTGGTCTTCGTTTGATATTTTGATGAGATGTATGTTGTCTCTACTCTAGTGGTGTCATGTGAACATCAACTACATGTCACTTATCCATTATTTGGGCCTAGAGGAAGGCATTGGGAAGTAATAAGTAGATGATGGGTTGCTAGAGTGACAAAAGCTTAAACCCTAGTTTATGCGTTGCTTCGTAAGGGGCTGATTTGGATCCACTTGTTTCATGCTATGGTTAGGTTTACCTTAATACTTATTTTGTAGTTGCGGATGCTTGCTTTAGAGGTTAATCATAAGTGGGAGGCTTGTCCAAGTAAGGACAACACCCAAGCACCGGTCCACCCACATACCAAATTATCAAAATACCGAACGCGAATCAGATGATTGTGATGAAAACTAGCTTGACGATAATTCCCATGTGTCCTCGGGAGCGCTTTCCTTTATATAAGAGTTTGTCTAGGCTTGTCCTTTGCTACAAAAAAGATTGGGCCACCTTGCTGCACCTTATTTACTTTTACCTTTTGTCACTTGCTACCAATTACCCTATCACAAAACCATCTGTTACCTATAATTTCAGTGCTTGCAGAAAATACCTTAGTGAAAACTGCCTATCATTTCCTTCTGCTCCTCGTTGGGTTCGACACTCTTACTTATCGAAAGGACTACGATAGATCCCCTACACTTGTGGCTCGTCAAGACTCTTTTCTGGCGCCATTGCTGGGGAGTGAAGCGCCTTTGGTAAGTGGAATTTGGTAAGGAAAAATTTATATAGTGTGCTGAAATTTATTGTCACTTGTTAATGTGGCTCAAAATCCTTTGAGGGGCTTGTTCGGGGTATCTTCACCCCGATAAGAAGAGCAAAGAGTTGCTCCTCAACCTACTGCACCTATTGAAAATGTTTGCTTTGAGATTCCTTCGGGTATGATAGAGAAACTGCTTGAAAATCACTTTACAGGAGACGGAACACTGCATCCTGATATACATCTAATCTATGTGGATGAAGTTTGTGGATTATTTAAGCTTGCAGGTATGCCCGAGGATGTTATCAAGAAGAAGGTCTTCCCTTTATCTTTGAAGGGAGATGCATTGACATGGTTTAGGCTATGTGATGATATGAGATCATGGAACTATAATCGTCTGATTTGGAATTTCATCAGAAGTTCTACCCTATGAACCAGGTTCATCGTGATCGTAATTATATTTATAATTTCTGGCCTCGCGAAGGAGAAAGCATCACTCAAGCTTGGGGGAGGCTTAAGTCAATGTTGTATTCATGCCCCAATCATGAGCTCTCAAGAGAAATGATCATTCAAATTTTTTATGCTCGGCTTTGTCTTAATAATCGCTCCATGCTCGATACTTCTTGTTCTGGCTCTTTTATGATGAAGACTATTGAATTAAAATGGGATTTATTGGAAAGAACTAAACGCAACTCTGAAGATTGGGATCTCGACGAAGTTAAGGAGTCAGGTATGACCCCTAAGTTTGATTGTGTTAAAGCTTTTATGGATAGCGTTGTTTTCCATGAGTTTGGCACTAAATATGGACTTGACTCTGAGATAGTAACTTCTTTTTGTGAATCTTTTGCTACTCATGTTGATCTCCCCAAGGAGAAGTGGTTTAAATATCATCCCCCTATTGAAGTAAAAGTAGTTGAACCTATTAAAGTTGAAGAAAAGACTATCACTTATAATGTTGATCCTGTTATACCTACCGCTTATATTGAGAAACCACCTTTCCCTGTTAGGATAAAGGATCATGCTTAAGCTTCAATTGTAGTTCGTAAGAGTAATACTAGAACACCTACACCCCCTGAGCAAATTAAAGTTGAACCTAGTGTTGCTATGGTTCAATATCTCTTGGTAGAAGATTTAGATGGACATGTTATTTACCTCCAAGAAGTGTCTGCTAGAATAGCCAAACCCAATGCTAGGAATAAACATAAACCTGTTGTAGGCTTGCATGTTATCTCCGTTAAGATAGGAGATCATTGCTATCATGGTTTATGCGACGTAGGTGCTAGTGCGAGTATTATCCCTCTTGATTTGTATCACGAAATTATGCATGATATTACACCCATTGAGTTAGAAGGGATTGATGTTACTATTAAGCTTGCTAATAGGGACACTATTTCACCAGTTGGGATTGTTAGAGATATTGAAGTCTTGTGTGGGAAGGTTAAATACCCTGCTGATTTTCTAGTTCTTAGTTCCCCACAAGATGAATTTTTTCCCATTATATTTGGTAGACCCTTCTTGAGTACTGTTAATGCCAAGATAGACTGCGTGAAAGATATTGTTACTGTTGGATTAGGGGATATGTCTCGTGATTTTAACTTCGCTAAATTTTGTAGACAACCCCTTGAAAAGGCACCACCCAGTAAGGATGAAATTATTGGTCTTGCTTCTTTTGTCGTGCCACCTAATGATCCTTTAGAACAATACTTGCTAGACCATGAAAATGATATGCATATGAATGAGAGAAGGGAAATAGATGAAATATTCCTTAAACAGGGACCCGTATTGAAAAACAACTTGCCTGTTGAAATCCTAGGGGATCCTCCTCGACCCAAGGGTGATACCGTGTTTGAACTTAAACCTTTACCTGATAATCTTAAATATGTTTATCTTGATGAAAAGAAGATATATCATGTTATTATTAGTGCTAACCTTTCAGAGCAGGAAGAATAAAAACTATTGAAAACTCTGAAGAAGCACCGAGCTGCTATTGGATATACTATGGATGATCTTAAGGGCATTAGTCCCACTATATGACAACACAAGATAAAATTGGAAGAAAATGCTAAACCAGTTATTGATCATCAGCGACGATTAAATCCTAAGATGAAAGAAGTGGTAAGGAAGGAAATACTAAAGCTCCTAGAGGCAGGTATTATCTATCCAGTTGCTGATAGCCAGTGGGTAAGTCCTGTCCATTGTGTCCCTAAGAAGGGAGGTATGACTGTCGTTCCTAATGACAAAGATGAATTGATCCCATAAAGAATAGTTACATGTTATAGGATGGTAATTGATTTCCGTTAGTTAAATAAAGCTACTAAGAAAGATCATTACCCCTTGCCATTCATTGATCAAATGCTATAAAGGTTATCCAAACATACTCATTTCTGCTTTCTAGATGGTTATTCTGGTTTCTCTCAAATACCTGTGTCAAAAGGGGATCAAGAAAACACCACTTTTTCTTGTCCTTTCGGTACCTTTGCTTATAGGCATATGCCTTTTGGTTTATGTAATGCACCTGCTACCTTTCAAATATGCATGATGGCTATATTCTTTAATTTTTGCGAAAAGATTGTTGAGGTGTTCACGGACGATTTCTCCATTTGCGGAACTTCTTTTGATGATTGCTTAAGCAACCTTGATCGAGTTTTGCAGATATGTGAAGACACTAACCTTGTCTTGAATTGGGAGAAGTGCCACTTTATGGTTAATGTCAGGGATATTACTATCAGCATCAGCATAACCAGCAACATGGTCAGGGGGGATACAATAACCAAGGGAGCCAACAGCGTCAGCAGCAGGAGCAATCCGGATACCAGAATAATCCGAAGGAGCTGAGCAGTGGGCAGTATCACATCTTCACCACAAGTCTATGCAAACGGGATCAAAAGGTTTTGAAGAGGGCAGTACACTCCGTTGAACTGGCGGTGCCACGTTTTTTACGTTGGTCTGAGCAGCCCATTGTGTGGAGCAGAGAAGATCACCCGCCACGGGTTGATAATCCGGGTCAGTTGGCTGTGGTGGTGGCACCACAGGTGGGTAGTTATAAGTTCACCAAAATACTTATGGATGGAGGCAGCAGCATCAACATCCTATACTATGAGACCTTTCGACGTATGGGGCTGACAGATAAGAAGCTCTGACAGTCCAACACAGTGTTCCACAGGGTGGTGCCCGGTAAATCAGCCTATCCAGTTGGAAAAATCGATCTGGAAGTTACCTTTGGGGTTGAGCATGACTCTAGATCGGAAACTGTGACTTTTGAGGTTGTAAAGATCAGGAGCCCGTACCATGCTCTGTTCAGCAGACCGGTTTACGCCAAGTTCATGGGTAGACCGTGTTATGTTTATCTGCATCTCAAGATGCCAGGCCACAAGGGAACTATTACCATTCATGGAAGCCGTAAGATTGCATTAGAGTGCGAGGAAGGAGACGCGGCCTATGCTGAGGCAGTTTGCGCTGCGGAAGAGCTGAAGTTTTATAAGGACAACGTTAATCCGGCAGATATGTCCCCTCTAAAGAAACCAACCACAGAACATGATCCAGCGTTGAAATTCAAATCCGCTGAGGAGACTAAACATGTGGACTTTGTTCCGGGCGACTCATCCAAATAGTTCACTATCAGTGCTAACCTAGACCCCAAATAGGAAAGCGTGCTCATCGAGTTCATCCGTGAGAACCCGGATATCTTTGCATGGAAGCCTTCTGACATGCCAGGTATACCGAGGGAACTCGCTGAGCACAGTCTTAACATTGATCCGAAGTTTAAACCGGTCAAGCAGTATCTGCGCCGCTTCAACGAGGAAAGACGCAAGGCTATCAGAGAAGAAGTGGCCAGGCTATTGGCCGCAGGCTTCATAGTTGAGGTGTTTCATCCGGAGTAGTTGGATAATCCGGTGTTGGTACTTAAGAAAAATGGAACTTGGAGGATGTGTGTCGATTATACAGACTTGAACAAAGCTTTCCCAACTGATCCTTTTGCTCTCCCCCGTATTGATCAAATTATTGATGCTACGACAGGATGTGAGCGGTTAAGCTTTTTGGACGCATATTCCGGTTATCATCAGATCAAGATGGCAGTTAAGGACCAGGAGAAGATAGCCTTCATAACTCCCTTTGGAGCCTTCTGCTATCTATCCATGCCTTTTGGGCTCAAGAGTGCCCAAGCAACCTACCAACGTTGTGTACAGAACTGCTTACAGGGGCAGATTGGAAGAAATGTTCATGCATATGTTGATGACATTGTGGTGAAATCCAGGAAGGAGGAGACACTGATAGAAGATTTAAAGGAAACCTTTGACAACCTCCGTGTTTATAAGATGATGCTCAATCCGGAGAAGTGTGTTTTTGGTGTTTCGGCAGGCAAGCTCCTTGGATTTTTGGTGTCAAACAGAGGGATTGAAGCTAATCCGGAGAAGATCAAGGCGATCACATCCTTGGCTAAACTGGCGTGTATCAATGATGTCCAGCGCGTAGCGGGCCGTATTGCAGCGCTGAGTCGGTTCATCAGCCGTTTAGGGGAGAAGGCAATCCCGCTTTATCAGATGATGAAAAAGACAGACCGGTTTGTCTGGAGCGATGCTGCAAACGCTGCGTTCGAGGATCTAAAGCGGCAATTGGCAGAACCACCAGTCCTTGCTGCCTCGGTTGACAAGGAGCCGCTGTTGTTATACGTGGCCGCCAATGCCCGTGCAGTCAGCGTGGCCATTGTGGTGGAGCGCAAAGAGGCAGGCAAAGAATATCCGGTTCAACGGCCGGTTTACTACATCAGTGAGGTGCTCATTGAGTCAAAACAAAGATATCCACACTGGCATAAATTGGTATATGGTGTGTTCATGGCAAACCGGAAGTTGAAGCACTATTTCCAGGGCCACCCAATCACTGTTGTGAGTTCAACTCCGTTAGGGGATATAATCCAGAATAGAGAAGCCACTTGCAGAGTGGCGAAGTGGGCCATTGAGCTTAGCCCGCATGGATTAAAGTATGTGACCCGTACTGCTATAAAATCCCAAGCACTGGTGGATTTCATTAATGATTGGACAGAATTGCAAGCACCTGAGGAGAAACCGGATAATACATACTGGACTATTCACTTTGACGGTTCAAGGCAATTGGAGGGCTCGGGGGCTGGAGTCGTGTTAACTTCCCCACGAGGTGATAAGTTCTGTTACATCCTCCGTTTAATGTTCCCTTGTACTAACAATGCTGCTGAGTATGAAGCTCTCCTCCATGGTTTGCGGATGGCCAAGGAGATGAACTTGAGCCGGGTCAAGTGCTTTGGTGATTCAGATCTGGTGGCACAACAAGTATCTGGTAAGTGGGACTGTAAGGATCCACTCATGGCATTCTATCGACGAGAAGTGGATGTAGTCGCAGGATTCTTCAAGGGATACCAGGTGGATCACATAGACCGGCGAAAAATGAAGCAGCTGATGCATTAAGCTGGCTGGGCTCTCAGCGTAAGATAGTTCCACCTAATACTTTCTTGGATGAATTGCATAATCCCTCAGTATAGATACCTTCAGAGGAAGACTTGGTCGTTCCTGATCCGGAAGCACAGTTGCTAGTAGCACTTCATGTCATCCAGGATTGGACACTCCCTTACTTGGCGTATATGAGCCGAGGTGAGTTGCCAGAGGACGAAGTTGAGGCCCGGCAGATAATCCGGCGGTCTAAGTCTATGACTATCATCCATGGAGAACTTCATCACCGCAGTGTTTCTGGGGCATTTCAACAGTGTGTATCATCAGAGGAAGGCTGCGATATTCTTCGAGAGATTCATGAAGGGGATTGCGGTCATCACGCCGGTTCAAAATCCTTGGTAGCTAAAGCTTTTCGTCATGGGTCCTACTGGTTGACGGCTCACGCCGACGCTGAGGACTTGGTCAGAAAATGTGACGCTTGCCAGAAATTCTCACGGCGTGCTCATGTACTGGCACAAGAGCTGCGGATGATTCCAATTACTTGGCCGTTTGCGACTTGGGGGCTTGATATGGTTGGACCCTTTAAAAGATCCCAAGATCAGAAAACCCACCTGTTGGTAGCAGTGGACAAATTTACAAAGTGGGTTGAAGCAGAGCCTGTTAGTAAGTGTGATGCGGCAACAGCGGTTAAGTTCATCAAAAAGGTGATTTTCCGGTTTGGCTTTCCACACAGCATTATAACTGATAATGGCACCAACCTATCTAAAGGAGATATGGAGGAGTTCTATCAAAGAGAATATATTCGCCTTGATGTATCATCAGTAGCTCACCCTCAGTCGAATGGCCAAGCTGAGAGAGCCAACCAAGAAATCTTGAGAGGCATCAAGCCCCGGCTTATGGTTCCTTTGCAAAGAACGCCGGGTTGCTGGGTGGAGGAGTTGCCTTATGTCTTATGGAGCATCAACACTATGCCTAATAGATCCACAGGGTACACACCTTTCTTCATGGTGTACGGGGCTGAAGCGGTCCTTCCTAGTGATATCCGGCATGACTCACCATGGGTGGCGGCTTACGTTGAAGCGGATAACGAACAAGCAAGAAAAGACAGTTTGGACCAGCTGGGTGAGGAACGGGACACGGCCGCAGCACGATCGGCGATTTATCCGCAAGACCTGCGCCGGTACCACAGCCGTCGGGTTAAGACCAGGACGTTCCAGGAGGGAGATCTGGTGCTCCGGCTCATCCAGGACCAGACAGATATGCACAAGCTATCCCCGCCCTGGGAAGGGCCCTTTGTGGTCAGCAAAAACCTGCACAACGGATCATACTACCTTGTCGACGTTCGAGAACATAAGGACTCACGTACGACAGAGGAGGAGACAAAGCGGCCGTGGAACATCGCTCTTCTTCGACCTTACTATACTTGAGCCATTGGCTCCGCTCTATGTACAATGTATATATTATGATTAATAAAATAAACTGTCGCCCCCGGTAAACCGGGGAAATCAGCCATCCTTTTCAAGAGTATCACATGGGGGCTTCGAAAGACACCTTCCATGGCCTCTTAAACCGGCACCCTTGATAGAATCAAGGAACCAGCCGTGTTTCTTACAAAGGAGTATCACATGGGAGTTTCCACATAAGCTTTCCATGGCCTCCTAAACCGGCGCCCTTGACACATCAAGGAATCAGCCATCTTATCTCTACGAACAAGAGCCACATGGGGGCTTCCGAGGGCAAGGAAGTTTTCCCATGGTCTCTTAAGCCGGCGGCGGTATGAAGCCCATCATAAGAGCACTGCTCTGTTTGCTTCAGCAATTTCCACATGATGATGAGGGGTAAAAGAGAGTTTGGTGCCTAACCCAGCTCAAACATATGCCCCGATGAGCAAACGGCTCACACACTACCTGGGGGCTCGCATCGAGTTGAATACCCTTGTAGTGAACATGGCTTGGAAGACCGGTGCATGCACCTAAAACCCCGGATTAACATGCCTGCATCAAGTAAATCACGCCGTCCAGGTAAACCTGGTATGACCCGTCGAACCTGTCACAAGTCAATCCTTCGGGATCCTAAACTTGGTCACGTTAAATTGACGATCATCGAGTTGATTACCTAAAGACAAAATCTTTACAAGATTTTGAAACATGAGGTAGCTGTACATCGATGATTTGGTTAAGGATTGCGGAGCATCTTGACAGGCTTTGCTAAAATGGTTAATGACAGTAGCCTGGCAGCTCATAAAAAGCCTCAAATTTGGAGCCTGGCAGCTCATAAAAATCCTCGACTACATGGTATTATTTGCCCAAAAACCTTATTTTCTATTTTTTATGTTTTCACAAATCTTTGTCGTCAAGGTCATTGGTTTTTTAACCGAGTCCATTGATGCGAGACTGGACAACTACAAGGTTGACCATATGTCTACAGAGTTAAAGTCTGGGTCATGAACACCAGCGAGAGTTAAACCGACGTTCATCGAAACCCGCATCGGCCATCATACTAAGCCGATAAGAGAGCCAAGGGCTTCATCAAGCGCCCACGCTTTAAAAATATTCCCACCGGGTTAAGGTCTACAAGCACACTTAATCACAGGTATGGGGTATGTTTGTGTTTTATATGTAATTCAAGCTATGTATTTGAAAAATGTGTCAGGGCAGTATAATCCGTCCGATGGTAAACCACCAGGGCATCTTTTGGTATTATCGTGCAGATACAGGTAATATAAGCTGTTAAAGCATTGCAAACTGGAGATAAATTGAGGAGTGCCAATCAAAATAATACCATAACAGTGGGACAAAGGCAGTATCTCAACTATTCTATTACAAGGCACGTGCAGGCCCGAACGGATCAAAGTTTCTTGCAAATTATTCGGCAGCTAAAAAGCTAAACCGGATGGTCTAGGATTCTTCTTCAGCATGCTGCGAAGGCTGAGGGTCAGCTTGTTCCAGATCTTCGTCAACTTCTGGCAGCTGTTGGAAATCAAGAGCGCTCCAGTCAATCTTGGCGAGGGCACGGAAATATACTTCATCGTTTATAAGATCTGACGGATCAATGTCAGGAGCGAAGGTGTGCTTAGGAACAGGTGTGATTGGATTTTCGGTATCATAAACCGGCCGCTCCACCCGCGTATTCTCTAGATCGTAACCCGGATGATACCTTGTTAAATCCGCTTCGTCAGCGAGCTTGCTGGCAAGAGGGCACATGTCCTTGGTTAAAGAACGCAGATCTTCAGAAGAGAAGGCCGACCCATCCTCTTTCATACTGGGATAGCCATTCATGGCCTCCGCCGGATCAAAATCAGGGACCCATGCCTTGGCCCGGGTTAATGCCATGAGAGAACCAGCTCGTGCAGCAGATTTTTCACCTCAACGGGTCGAGCGGGCAAGATAGATAGCTTTTCCAGAGTGGCTTGGATGGTGGTCGGCGCCAGTTTATTATGCGACATAGCACTGATAGCCCTTTGTGCACCGGAGTAGAGTTGCTCCACCAGGGTATAAGTAGCCTTTAGCTTCTTCCGAGCATTGTCTCCAAAATGAGTTATGCGCCTCCCTATATACAATTGACGAATTAAACCGGAACATGATAAGATTGCAAGGAAATAAACATATGAAGACAGATACTCACCGAAGATAGCAGATGTCATATCATCTATATGCTGTTTCAACCCGGATAACTCCTGTGTCACCAGATTGAGAGCAGCTTCAGCATCCTTCGCTCTTTTTTCTAGAGCGTCCCTTTGCACCTCCCAGGTGGACCATTCTGCTTCAAAATCTTTCTTGAGCTTTTCCATGTTAGCTAAAGCAAGAACAAGTTCTTCCTTAGTTTTGGTTGAAGCAGTTTCATGGAAAGCCAAGCTATTCCGGAGCTCAGTTGCCTCCGAAGCTCTCCGGTTCAAGTCAGCCTGCAGGAAAAGGAAAGTGTTAGAAGGATAGTTCAATCAAAGTCTCAAGCACGTAACAAGTTATGCACTCGACACTTGGGGGCTAATGTACAATTGAAGTAAAGAAAGCAGCTTTTTTCAGACAAGTCCCAAGCACATAAAAAGTTATGCCCTTGGCACTTGGGGGCTAATGTAAGTTCATTCTCAGACATAAGGGAAGTCCCGGTTCACCTACAGTGAAGTAAACCGGCACTTGGGGGCTACTATGGCCTAAAGGTATAATTGCAAAGTACAAGCAGAAACGGAAGGCAAAAGGAAAGAAAGTTACCTCATACTTCTCCTTCATCAGGTTGACTAAACTGGCCTCGTAGTCGTGGCTGGTGAAGAGCCGGTTCAGATACCCAGAGTGGAGTTTCTGGGCACTAAGGTGGTTATAGCTTGACAGATCTGTACTCCATTTGCCTTTGTCTTGCTGAAGCTTTTCCTCCTTGGCGGTGTATCTAGCCAAGACAACAGGCTCTGTGGGAGCAGTGAAGCCTATCCCGGTTATCTCAACATCTTCTGTCGAGGCAGCGGTTGGGTGGAGGGGATTAGCAGTGCGCACCGGACCAATAGGAGCCGGGCTAGCCCGAGGAGGACTAACCCGGACAGGGCTGGCCGGTTCACCTGTATTTTCCATAACATCACCCCCCGGAGCAACAAGATCTTCATGATCCATAGGAGAGGGATCATCGTGCTGAACTTTAACATTTTCCTTTGGAGGGTTGGCCGCTTCAAGATCCTCGGCTGGTTCAGCAGTGGTGGTTTTGGCAGCCGGTTTATTTAATTTCGCCTTCTCATTAGGCTTGGGCATACTGATAAAGGTTACGAGAGCAATTAGAATCATAAAGTCAAAACGGAAAGATAAACCGGACGTTTGGAAAGATGACTCACCCAGGAACGGTCTTAAGCACTGGGATTTGAGTGGCAATAGACTCGCCGGAAGAAGACAGCGGAGCCTCCTGATAGTTGGGATCAGACGGTTTAAGAGGTTTGCGAATAAGACCTGCTTTTGGATGTAGAAGGGTTGGAGTAAGCAAAACCTCGGAGCGGCGTCTACGAGCTGTCGTGTGGGGTAATCCGGACGATTCGACTACGTGACCACTATGGCGTGTGGTCCGGCGAGCCTCATGCTGCTGTTTCTTCAAAAGAAAGTTGGGATCCAATTGAGCATAAGGGTGAGAAAATGGATATTTCCGGGATGCCCGGCGAATCTTGGGTGGCAACGGTTGTGAATCAGATGATAGAGAAATTACCTCAACTTCATCCGCTTTACTTCCCTCTGCTAGATCCTGGGAAAAGACATTGTTGATATAAATATAAACAGGGAGAATTCAAAGGATGTAAGAATCAAGCAGTACCTCAGAAGCCCGATCATCTTCTTCATGGCTTGAATCGGAAGCGGCAACAACTTTCTTCTTTTTTACGGCTAAGCTCATCTTATGGGTTGGCTTCGCCGGTTTATCCTGCGCTTTCCTCTTCCAGAAGGGATCATTGGCCTGTGAAAAGGAATAAGAACATGTTGAAGACAAGTGATATGAACAGATTAAACCGAAAAGAAAGGGTTGGAGGAGCTTTACCGATGGTGGTTTGTTGGTTAAACAGAAATGAGCTAAACCGGTCCGGCTGCACTCCTCCAGAGGGATGTTCAGCATCTCCTTTGCAGACTCAGTAACTTCATTGTCAGGAAGCACTATTTTCGTGTGACGTTGAGGATCTTCTGGCTTGCCAGTATATTTACACATTAAGCTTGAGCGCCGGCTTAGTGGGAGAATGCTCCAAGAGAGCCAGCAGCGGACGAAATCAACTCCGGTTAAACCGTTAGCCACGAAAGCCCTAAGTTTGGAGAGTTGGGGGGCATATCGGGCCCGATCTTGGGCGCTAAGCCGCTGCGGGAAAGCATGACCCGACGTCAGACGATAAGCACGGTAACCCGGCAGCGGGTTTTCTCCCTCTGGTGAAGTATCTTTGCAATAGAACCATGTCTGGTTCCAGTCTTTGGGGTGGCTGTGAAGAGTGGCGTGAGGAAAGCTGATGTCCTTCCTTTTCTGGATGCTCACGCCGCCAAGTTCAGTATGAGGCTCATCAGAAAACTCAGTTCGGCGGTTCAGATGGAAGAAATCCCGGAACAGCTCCACAGATGGTTCTTCTTGTAAATATGCCTCCGAGAAGACTTGGAAGTTGCAGATGTTCGATACAGAATTGGGGCCTATATCTTGTGGATGGAGTTGAAAATCGGCTAAAACATCCCAGAAGAACTTTGAACCGAGAGGGCTAAAACCCCGGGCCAGATGATCATAAAAATCTATGACTTCCCCCTCCTTATGCTCGGGAGGACATTCGTTTCCAGGGGCCCGCCAGTGCAGAACCTCTTTAGAGCCCAGAACACCAATTGAGGCCGCTTCTACTAAATCATCTTTCGTAATCCGGGAGGGAACCCAGTTGCAGGCAACAAATTGTTTCGCTGTGGAGGCCATTTTCTTTGAGAAAGGAACGCTGGAAAGTATAATACAAGATCCGGTTTACAAATCGGCGTCTTCTGTAAGAGTATTGACCTAATCGACGGTTTAAGCAAGGGGCTAATGGTACCCCCTAATCCGGAATAAGCATGCACAAGGCAGCCACCGGTTTATGGTGACAGAAGGAAGGAGTTAAACCGTCGATTATGGAATGCGTGTTTAAATCTAAACCGTCAGTGCAGGTATATGAGGCGCAGCCTAAGATTAAACCGGTAACATAAGCAGATAAGCTGCAGATCTAAAGTGTGAAAAACAGCTTTCACACGAAGCAGAGGCAAAATATGGATCTACAGCGCAGGAAAAGACAGAACAAATCAAGTCATATTCAGTGAAGGCAGCGGAAGTTCTCTACAGATTCAATCTAAACTGGCATTACTGAAGAAACTAAAGTTATGACGATGGAGCGGAAGCGCACAAACGAGGGTTGACCTAACAAGTTTTACATCTACAGCCAAAACCAACCAACGGCGGTGAACTACGAAGAACGAGGGTTCGCGGCGAGCTACAGAAGAAACCCTAGAACTGAGATCTATGCAGAAGAAGACAGCGTACCCGAGGAGGCAAAGGACAGCGGTGAGTTTCTGGACGCGTTCAGGTCGATGCAGCAGCCGGGCTTGCTGACGACGGTGAGCTCGAAGGACGGTGGCGGAGACTTGAGCGCTAGAGACGGAGGAAGATGAAGCAGAAGGGGATAAAACAGATGGGTCTCAGTCTCATTTATAGGCCGAAGAGATAAAACGGCAGGCGCGGGAATCAAGGGGACCGAAAATCGGATATAGATCAAGCTGTCGCCTCGATCTTCGTAACAGTAATAAAGAAAGGTAGCAAACATATGCGGGCATTAAATGTGCAGGTGATGTCATAACAGATTGGAGAGGTTCCAGGAGATGATGTCATGTCCGGTTTAAGAAATATACAAGAGCTGCAGAAAGGGAAATTCATACAAGACTTGGAAGACTGACATGAACAAGTTCAAATCAATCTGGGGCCTAATGTCAGGGATATTACTATCAGGTATAAACCGGCTAAGAAGGTCCGGATTACGCTGGTAAGGTTATATTATCAGAAGCCCAGTGGAGTATGTAATAGGATATTATAGCCCACGGAGGTTCAAGGCCCATGTATAAGGCCCATGGTTTGTAAACTGTCGTACTATGTAACTTGGAATGTAAGATAGAGTAGAGACCTAGGCGGATACGTTTATGAGCCGGCCTCGGGACTCTGTAAACAGGACCGGGCGTCGCCTCCTATATAAAGGGACGACCCGGCGACGGTTCAGGATAAGAAACAACAGCTCGAGACACAGGCAAAGCGGATTCGCTCCCTGGTCATCGAAGCACAAGCAATACCACACCAAACTAGACGTAGGCTTTTAACTTCATCGAAGGGGCCGAACTAGTATAAACTCCCTGTGTCCTTCGTCCTCTTTAACCCCTCTAAGCTAACCCGGGCGATGGCCTCACGACTAAGTCCTTTCACCAGGACATCTGCCATGCTAAATCCACGACAGTTAATGAAGGCATTGTCTTGGGACATAAAATTTCTGAAAGAGGTATTGAAGTTGACAAAGCTAAAGTTGATGCTATTGAAAAGATGCCATGCCATAAGGACATCAAAGGTATACGAAGTTTCTTTGGTCATGCCCGGTTTTATAGGAGGTTCATTAAGGACTTCTCCAAAATCTTCAGGCCTCTGACTAATCTCTTACAAAAAGATATTCCTTTTGTCTTTGATGATGATTGTCTAGAAGCATTTGAAATACTTAAGAAAGCATTTATCTCTGCACCTATTGTCCAGCCTCCTGACTGGAATTTACCCTTTGAGATTATGTGTGATGCTAGCGATTACGCTGTAGGTGATGTTCTAGGGCAATGAGTTGATAAGAAATTGAATGTTATCCAGTATGCTAGTAAAACTCTAGATAGTGCCCAAAGAAATTATGCCACTACCGAGAAAGAATTTTTAGCAGGCGTATTTGCTTGTGATAAGTTTAGACCCTATATCGTTGATTCTAAAGTAACTATTCACACTGATCATGCTGCTATCAAATACCTTATGGAAAAGAAAGATGCTAAGCCTAGACTTATTAGATGGGTTCTCTTGCTGCAAGAATTTGACTTGCATATTATTGATAGAAATGGAGCTGAGAACCCCGTAGCAGATAACTTGTCTAGGTTAGAGAATATACTTGATGACCCACAACCTATTGATGATAGCTTTCCTGATGAACAATTAGCTGTCATAAATACTTCTCATACTGCTCCATGGTATGCTGATTATGCTAATTATATTGTGGCTAAGTTTATACCTCCTAGCTTCACATACCAGCAAAAGAAAAAGTTCTTCTATGATTTGGGACATTACTTCTGGGATGACCCACATCTTTATAAAAAAGGAGTAGATGGTAGCATTCGACGTTGTGTACCTGAGCATGAACAGGAACATATCCTATGCAAGTGCCACTCCGAAGCTTATGGAGGACACCATGCTGGAGATAGAACTGCACATAAGGTATTGCAATCCGGTTTTTATTGGCCTACTCTCTTCAAGGATGCCCGTAAGTTTGTCTTATCTTGTGATGAATGTCAAAGAATTTGTAATATTAGTAGACGTCAAGAAATGCCTATGAATTATTCACTTGTTATTGAACCATTTGATGTATGGGGCGTTGATTATATGGGACCGTTTCCTGCCTCTAATGGGTACACACATATTTTAGTTGCAGTTGATTACGTTACTAAGTGGGTAGAACCTATTCTAACTAGTAGTGCTGATCACAACACCTCTATTAAGATGCTCAAAGAAGTTATTTTTCCGAGGTTTGGAGTCCCTAGATATCTAATGACTGATGGTGGTTCACACTTTATTCATGGTGCTTTCCATAAGATGCTTCCAAAGTATGATGTCAACCATAGAATTGCATCCCCTATCACCCACAGATTAGTGGTCAAGTAGAACTAAGTAATAGGGAGTTGAAACTAAACTTGCAAAACACAGTTAATAGGTCTAGGCAGAATTGGTCCAAGAAACTTGATGACGCATTATGGGCCTATAGAAATGCATACAAAAATCCTATGGGTATGTCTCCATATAAGATGGTGTATGGAAAGCTTGTCACTTACCTCTTGAGCTAGAACATAAGGCATATTGGGCTATTAAAGAGCTCAATTATGATCTCAAACTTGCTGGTGAGAAGAGGCTATTTGATATTAGTTGTCTCGATGAATGGAGAACCCGGGCCTATGAGAATGCCAAACTGTTTAAAGAAAAAGTTAAAAGATGGCATGACAAAAGGATACAAAAGCGTGAGTTTAATGTAGGTGACTATGTCTTGCTATACAACTCTCGTTTAAGATTTTTTGCAGGAAAACTTCTCTCCAAGTGGGAAGGACCTTACGTTATCGAGGAGGTCTATCATTCCGGTGCCATAAAAATCAACAACTTCGAATGCACAAATCCGAACGTAGTGAATGGTCAAAGAATCAAACATTATATCTCAGGTAATCCTATAAATGTTGAAACCAATGTTATTGAAACCGTAACCCCGGAGCAATACATAAGGGACACTTTCCAGAACGATTCAGCCTCCGAAAAGGAAGAGGTATGTGATACGGTAAGTAAACCGACTTCAAAACAGTTTTAAAGACATTTTTTCTCCGTTTTGGAATTTTTAGAAAAATAGAAAAATAAGAAGCAGTCCGGAGGAGACACGAGGCGTCCACGAGGATGAATTTTTACCAACCAAAAGGAGTAACCCACAAGAAAACGGAGTCCTCCCACGTGTCGAGGCACGACTTAAAGGTATAATATCATACTAGAATGATCTCAAGTATGGGTATCTTTGCACGACTCATGTAAAAGAGGGATGAAATTGCAAAAGAGTAGTTGGCTTACACTCGCCACGTCACACAATGTATTACATAAACATTAATCATCCAAATAACATCACAGTCCGACTACGGACAAAGATCCAAATGAAAGCTACCATAAATAACGCCACAAAAGGTCCGAATCACCCCTAGTAGAAGCCACTACCGATCGTCGGGATAAGACACGTAGTATCGCCCACGCTCTTCATCGTACTCCCAATACAGCTCTGTGCCATCACCTGTGTAGTTCACCATCGTACCTGCATCTGGTGTGGTGTAGAATCTGTGAGCCACGGAGGACTCAGCAATCCCGTTCCCGGACAGCAAAACTATCTAAGCCTTGGGTGGGAATAAGGCTGAAGAACAAGGTTGCAGCTGCACTAGCACTAGCTTACGTGTTTAGAGCGAGAAGAGAAGTGCCAACGGTCATCAAAGTGATCACGAAGTGATCCTATCTAAGCACGTCAAACATAACCCCACCGTGTTCACTTCCCGAACCTCTTCGGAAGACGACCGTCACGGTTACTCACGCTGGTAGTGTATTATGAACATGGTGTCAAGTTTTCTACAGCTGGATATTAACAAATTCCCATCTGCCACATAACCGCGGGCACGGGTTTCGAAAGATCAAACCCTGCAGGGGTGTCCCAACTTAGCTCATCACAAGCTCACGATCTGCGGAGTCACAACTCCAAGGTGGGAAGACCCGAGTATTCTCGGAATCCCGTGCTCAAGATATACCGACTAAGGTAAAACTAATCCAACAAGACCTCCCGGCGTGCCGACACCCTAATAGTAGCCGCGCGTATCTCGTCTCAGACCACGACCGGATGGGTGATGCTACAGGTTTTTACCAGCCCTCGGGTTTCCCCAAGGCGGCCCCGCAGGCTCCCCAGTTTGGACCAACACTCATGTGGAGCACTGGCCCGGGTTGTTGATTAAGAAAATGGTTTATAACTCCCTATGCAAGTTTTAGTTATTAGGCAAATGTAAAACCAATGTTGGGCCTTGCTGGAAAAGCTTTAGCGCTAAGCGGGTTATCGAGTGGGGCCCATAAACCCCAACCGTGTTAGGGACGCAAAATCAAGGAACATAACACCAGTTTATACGGTTCCTAGGGTGGCATGAGTGGAACAAAACACCAAGAAAGAGGCTTAGCCTTCCACCCATTACCAATATATAGATGATTTAGTTTAAGAGTTTATATATTGTGATATCCCATCAATAACTTCATCATGAAGCAAGAATCTTCAAATCTTCTCCTACAACTAACAATGCTATAAGAGGGGCTGGGCGAAGCTTACGTAGCCAATCAAAGGTTTGCTAGGTTGGGTGGTTAGAGAGGTTCATGGCAATAATAGGAGGCTGACAAACAGACATAGGCATCGAGGCAATAAGCTAAAGAGCGAGACATCTAGCATAGGCAAAGATAGTAATGATATCTGGGTCAGGTCATCTTGCATGTTGAGTCGTCGGTGGGATCGTAACCTTGCTCCTCACACTCAACCTCGGTAGGAACCTCGTACTCGATCTCGTCTCCCGGCTCTACTCAACACAAGAACACAACACGACACAATATCAAACACGGTGCAATGCACAACAACATGATGTAAGTATGATGTGCGTATGCATGTGGAAGCACTTGAGCCTAAGGAGAAGATGATGGAGAAGGCCTCATCTTGGAAAACCAAGCAAGCCACTGGATAGAGGGGAAGATTTCGGTTGAAATTGATATAAAGATCACCGGAAACGGACACACGGTTTGCAAATGGCAAGCAAAACAATATTCACACAAAACTGCAGTTTACAACCACATGACATCTTTGGAGCAAGAAATAATTATGCTACAGCACTCACACATGGAGACAAAGGGCATGGATGTGAAGTAGACATGATACTTAACAAGCATGAACTTAGAACACACCCAAAAACCTACTGGAACACAATTAACCAAGAATGGCAAGTTACAATAAATTTATCGAGACTTAGTCAAAATCTGGGAAGGCAAAAACATCATCACGATGCTGCCTTCGGAGGCACAAAACAACATGCATATCAACTCAACTAAGTATATCAAGATCATGGACATGTAGTAGACATAGCATACATCAAACAACTCCATTGGAGCAACTCCATAGGAGGCATGGATCAATAGCAACAAGCTTCACCAAATTGAACATGCTGATAAAAAACCTGACAGGTAATTTTATAGCAACTTGAGAGCAAGAAATAAATAAGCTACAACAGGACATATATGAAAATAAGGGCATGGATGGATAGAGCATAACATGGACAACAAGGGATGACCATTTGACATACTAAAACATGCATGGATTTGAGTGGGGCATCAAGCAAACATGGCATCAGGTTAACAGATTCCAGACTAAGCAGTTTTTCCACCAAGTATAAAACAGCAACATTGGCATGGCATGTTTACAAGCTTGTTTAAGTCACCTCAAGGCATATCATGGAAAGTGGTTTGCACCACAGTAAAGACCATATGATTGTGCTTCTAAAACATATTGACATGTGGCATGAAGAAAAACACATCAATAGCAATGAGCAAGTCAAAACACCATCTCACAACAAGTTTCAACACTTAACAGCCACATGCACTTTTGCAACAGAGATTAACATGGCAATATGACACCTAACATGAATGCTAAAACAACCATCATGTAGAGCACTTCACCATGAACATTTTGACATATCATATGCTCCATTTGGACCAACATGCACAATGTTATCACATCTCAAACATGGCAACAAATTTACAAATAACAGCAGTTTTAAACATATAGCACTCTTGCAAAGATGATGAGGACATCAAGATGAACTCAAACAAGCATGCCACAGTGGAACAAAATGAAGAGCACATCTCAACGAAAATTTTGATATATTACACGCCCAAAACGGATCTACGAGCACGAAGTTATTGCATGACAAAGAGGGCAAAAAATTAACGGAAAACTAGGGACAGTGAAATTTTCACCTCCCGAAAGTCAAACGTGGACGGAGGCGTGCGGGACTAGGAGATCCGGGCGGAGCGAGGCGTCTGGATCGCGGGGGTGGTGGATCTGATCCGCCCACGGTGGATCTGGACGAGGAGATCCCGATGGCTCACCGGAGTGCCGGAGGCGACGGCCGGCGCGGCGGTGGCGGTTGGCCGGGGCGGCGTGCTCACCGGCGGCGGACGGTGCGGCCGGCGGGCGCGACGGCCGGCGCCTGGCCGCGGCTGGAGACGGCGATGGGGAGCCGCACGGCGGCGGGCGGCGAGGCCCCGCGGCGGCGGCGGCCGAGGCGGCGGGGAGCGGGAGGCGCGAGGGGCGCTGGCGGCGGAGGGCGCGCGGGCCGGGCGGGCCGGCCCCGGGCTGGGCGGGCCGGCGCCAGGCCTGGCGGGCCGCGGTGGCGCGGTGGAAGGAGTGCGGCAGCGCGCCACGTGGCAGATCCGGATTCGTCCGGGCCGGTGGACGGACGTGTCCGACGTGGTCCGGACGTGTCCGGCGGCGAGGGAGGAGTTTTTCTAGGGTTTTTGCCAGTGAATCTTGGGGGTGGGGGCTAATTTATAGATTCTGGGAGCTAGGAAGGTCCAAATGGGGTGCTGTTTTCGCCCACACGATCACGTTCCGACGACCGAGAGGATGGGAGTGGTTGTTCTGGGTTAGTGGGCTGTTGTGGAGGGGGTCTTGGGCCAAAAGAAAGAGGATCTTTTAGGCCACTAGGCTAACCGTTGGGGTATCAAGCGAACTCCAAACGCAACGAAACTTGACAAGCGGCCTACACGTACCAAAACAACAACGCACGACAAGTCTCGCCTCATTCCGGGAACATTACACGCCCACACACGAAAGAAGGACTCGGGGGTGCCACGGGCACGTGTGAGTGTCGGAACTTGAAACGGACAACGGGAAGAGGCGAGTGGGACCGGGTGCAAGTGACAACATGAATGCAATGCAATGCACATGATAACATGCCATGGATGAAATGCACACACGCACGTGGCAAAATGAAGAAACCCGAAATGAAAGAAGAGCCCAGAATGGAATTGATGAAGTCAACGTTTCATATATTGCCATAAATGGAAGGTGTTACATCTGGGGTGTTACACCATCACTCCTATCTTTACCGTTTTACTTAGTTCGATCCTTTTGGTAGTATATTGATCTAGTAGAATAAAGTTAGCATGATCTAGTTGTGAGCTTTTGCTTTGTGAGCTTTACCCTTTGTAATCGAGTCCGTGAGTTATATAATAAAGATTAGTGTTGAATCAAGGGCTTGATTTCCTCACTTGGATCACATTTTCATTACAACTGGATATTACAACTCGATACTACAACAACAAAGTATGACTCTATATGAATGCCTCCGGCGGTGTACCGGTATGTGTAATGAAACAAGAGTGACATGTATAAAAATTATGCATGGTGGCCTTGCCAGAAATACGATGTCAACTACATGATCATGCATGGCAATATGACAATATGATGTGTGTCATATGAACGGAACGGTGGAAAGTTGCATGGCAATATATCTCGGAATGGCTATGGAAATGCCATGATAGGTAGGTATGGTGGCTGTTTTGAGGAACAATATGGTGGTTGTTTTGAGGAAGGATATATAGTGGGTTTATGGCACCGGCGAAAGTTGCGCGGTACAAGAGAGGCTAGCAAAGGTGGAAGGGTGAGAGTGCGTATAATCCATGGACTCAACATTAGTCATAAGAACTCATATACTTATTGCAAAAATCTACGAGTCATCAAAACAAAGCAATCAACGCATGCTCCTAGGGGGGAGGTTGGTAGGAGTTAACCATCGCGCGCCCCCGACTTCCACACAAAGGTTGGCACTCTACAAATACCTCATGCTCTAACTTCGTCACATAGCGGTTCACCATACGTGCATGCTACAGGAATCACTAACCTTAACACAAGTATTTCTCAATTTCATAATAAATCCACTAGCATGACTCTAATATCACTATCCTCATATCTCAAAACAATTATCAAACATCCAACATCTCATTCTATTCAATGCACTTAGTGTGATTTTTTTACTACATTGACATTGGATGTTTATCATGTGAAGACTAGTTTCTTTAGCCTAAAAACATTACCATGCTTTTTTAATAGACTCTCAAATAGATATAAGTGAAGCATGAGAGTTTATCAATTTCTACAAAATATTACCACCACCGTGCTCTAAAAGATGCAAGTGAAGCACTAGAGAGAAAACTATTCAACTCAAAAGATATAAGTGAAGCACATAGAGTGTTCTAACAATTCCTAGGCCGTATTTAACTCTCTCAGCAAGGATGATTGTGGAAAACTAACAAGCAAAGAATCAAATTATACAAGACGCTCCAAGCAAAACACATATCATGTTGCGAATAAAAATATAGCTCCAAGTATAGTTACCGATGGATGAAGACGAAAGAGGGGATGCCTTCCCGGGGCATCCCCAAGCTTAGGCTTTTGATTATCTTGAATTTACTTGGGGTGCCATGGGCATCCCCAAGCTTAGGCCTTTGCTACTCCTTGTTCCATAGTCCATTAAAGGAATACTCAAAACTTGAAACCTTCACAACACAAAACTTAGACAAAAATTCTCGTGAACTCCGTTAGTATAAGAAAGCAAACCACTACTCAAAGGTGCAGCAATGGATTCATTCTTTGTTTATATTGGTGTTAATCCTACTGTATTACAACTTCTATATGGTTCATATCCTCTAATACTACTCATAGAAGCATTGGAATAAGCAAACAACACACGAAAAACAGAATCTGTCAAAAACAGAACACTCTGTAGTAATCTGCAGGTTTTGCCTACTTATGGAACTCCAAAAAATTCATACTAAATTGGTAAATTTGCGGAATTTGTCTACCAATCATCTGCAAAAAGAATCAACTAAAACGCACGCTCCAGTAAAATCTGAGGACTACTTTAGGCAGCATTAACGATTCTGTTATTCACAGCAAGATCATATAAACTTCACACAAGTCTTCCGAAAGGTTCTACTTGGCACAAACACTAAACAAAACATGAAAACACATCTAATCAGAGGCTAGATGCAATATTTATTCCCTAACAGCAACAAAAACAAAAAAAAAACAAAAAATTGGGTTGCCTCCCAACAAGCGCTATCGTTTTACGCCCCTAGCTAGGCACGATACAAGATAAATCTAAGGAAGGCCATAATGATATGATATGTCCCGGAAGGTCATCTCATATTCCCTACGTTCAGCAGCAAGCTTCCTTTGTGGCCAGAAAAAGTAATCAAAAGGGCTAAATTTAATGGGAAAAAAGCCCCCTACATCAATCTCAGGAGGAATAGGTTCCTCTTTTGGCCCTTTGTAATGGATAACCAATTCATCATTATAGGCATTCTTTTGGCAGAAGGTCATAAGGCTTCGCTCAAGGGAGAAGCCTAATCCATTGTTTTGAACATCAAAATCATTGTTTATCTCAGAAATTTTATCAATCAAGATCTCAACAGGAACGTTTTTTCTAAGGTTTTCATTAAAAGCAACATGATCAGGAGATCGCAACCGCATTAGGTCTTCTTGATTGAACAAGATAGCCTCTATAGGAGGTCGACCGGCATCTACTCCATAATGAGCAAAGATTTATCTGGCCTCTTTCATGATATATCTAAATTCATCAGCCAGAAAGATAGTAGCTGCACGCTTAACAGAAGAATGCTCAATATTGGAACATTCGAAAAAGATTCTCTGAATACATGGATGCATATGGATAAATTGCCTTTCAATTTCTACTATAAGCATAGATACAACATCCGCAAGGCTACTAGTAATGTGAAGAATAGAGCCACCTACATTGGGCAAACCACCGGCACAAGTGACGAAGTCTTGAAGAATTCCTTTCCCAATAATATTACCGCTACCAACCCGGAATTTCTTAATATGTAAAGTGGTAGCTTCATCCGGGGGATCAACATAGACGTTGCCCTAGACATTAATACCCTTCTCGATAGGATCGTCCCCCATCTCAGACATGAGGGCAATCAGGCAAGCAAACAACACACAAGCAGACAAGAAGCAAGCGAACGATAAACACACGACAGAAGAAGGGCAAATAAAACGGCAAGGGTGAAGTGGGGGAGAGGAAAACGAGAGGCAAATAAATGTAATGCGAAGGTAAGGGTTTGTGATAGGTACTTGGTATATGACTTTTGTGTAAGCCTCCCCGCAAACGGCGTCAGAAATTCTTCTTGCTACTTCTCGAGCTTGCGTTGTATTCCCTCGAAGAGGAAAGGGAGATGCAGCAGAGTAGCGTAAGTATTTCCCATAGTTTTTGAGAACCAAGGTATCAATCCAGTAGGAGACCACGCGCGAGTCCCTCACACCTGCACAAACAAATAAGAACTTCGCAGCCAACGCGATAAGGGGTTGTCAATCCCTTTACGGTCACTTACGAAAGTGAGATCTGATAGAGATGATAGTTTATATTTTTGGTATTTTTAGTTTATAAGAACAACAAATAAAAGCGATAAAAGTAAAGTAGATGTAGATTGATATGTTGAGAATAGACCCGGGGGCCATAGTTTTCTCTAGTGGCTTCTCTCATGATAGTGACATTCTACGGCGGGTAAACAAATTACTGCCGAGCAATTGATAGAAAATCGAATACTTATGAGACTATCTAGGCATGATCATTGTATATAGGCATCACGTCCGAGACAAGTAGACCGACTCCTGCCTGCATCTACTACTATTACTCCACACATCGACCACTATCCAGCATGCATCTAGTGTATTGAGTTCATAAGAACAGAGTAACGCCTTAAGCAAGACGACATGATGTAGAGGGATAAACTCAAGCAATCTGATATAAACCCCATCTTTTTATCCTCGATGGCAACAGTACAATACGTGCCTTGCTGCCCCTACTGTCACTGGGAAAGGACACCGCAAGATTGAACCCAAAGCCAAGCACTTCGCCATTGCAAGAACTATAGATCTAGCAGGCCAAACCAAACCAATAATTCGAATAGACTTCCAAGGATATTATGAGCACACATAAAAAGTTTGGAGAAGAACCAAATATCTTTCATAGATAACCTTGATCATAAACTCACAATTCATCGGATCTCGACAAACACACCGCAAAAAGAGATTACATCAAATAGATCTCCTCGAAGACCGAGGAGAACTTTGTATTGAGATCCAGAGAGAGAGAAGAAGCCATCTAGATACTAGCTATGGACCCAAAGGTCTGTGGTAAACTACTCACAACTCATGGTGAGGGCGATGATGATGATGATGAAGACCTCCATGATGGATCCCCCTCTGGTGGAGCTCCGGAACAGGCTCCAAGATGGGATCTGCACGGGAACAAAAGGTACGGCGGTGGAATTAGGGTTTTCTCTCTATTCACAGAGGTTTTGGGGTACATAGACTTATATAGGAAGAAGGAGGGCACCGGGGGACGCTCGAGGGGGCCACGAGGCAGGGGGCGCGCCCTGGGAAGGGGGGCACGCCCCCCACCCTCGTGGGCCAGCCCTCGATCCCCTAACATGGTTCTCAAGCTCCGCGTGCGTGATTTTCTCCAAAAATATCTCTCGCGAAGGTTTCATTCCTTTTGGACTCCGTGTGATATTCTTTTTCTGCAAAACCCTGAAACACGCAAAAAACAACAATCTGGATTGGGCCTTTGGGTTAGTAGGTTAGTCCCAAAAATGATATAAAAGTGTATGATAAATCCCATTAAACATCCAAGACTTCATAAATAATAGCATGGAACAATAAAAAATTATAGATACGTTGGAGACGTATCAGGAGGCAACACTATAAGCCCCTATCTTCTCTGTGTCCGATTAAAACTCCATCAACACAAGTATTGCATGAGTGTGAGCAATTGTGAAAGACTATATGATAGTTGAGTATGTAGGCTTGCTGAAAAGCTCTTATATTGACTCTTTCCGATGCTACGATAAATTGCAATTGTTTCAATGACCGAGATCAAAGTTTGTTAGTTCCCAACTAAGTTTATGATTCATACTTGATATTGTGGATGAATTCTTACTTTACCATAAGAATCATATCACTATACTTATATAAGTTGCTGTTATGATAATGATCATGATGCCCTCATGCCCGTATTTTGTTTTTATCGACACCTCTATCTCTAAACATGTGGACATATTTTTCGATATCGGCTTTCGCTTGAGGACAAGCGAGGTCTAAGCTTGGGGGAGTTGATACGTCCATTTTGCATCATGCTTATATGTTGATATTTATTGCATTAAGGGCTGTTATTATATGTTTTGTCACAATACTTATGCCTTTTCTCTCTTATTTTACTAGGTTTACATGAAGAGGGAGAATGCCGGCAGCTGGAATTCTGGGCTGAAAAAGGAGCAAACTCTGGAAACCTATTCTGCACAACTCCAAAAGCCCCGAAACTCAACAGAACTTCGTTTCAGAAAATATAAAAAATATCTGGCAAAAGAAGTCCATGAGGGGGGCCACCGGCTGTCCACGAGGGTGGGGGGCGCGTCCCCCTTCCCAGGGCGCCCCCCTGCCTCGTGGGCCAGCCTGAAGGCCCCCGATGCCCATCTTCTCCTATATGAGGTGTTTTGACTTGGAAAAAAATCATAAGGAGGCTTTCGGGACCAGACACCGCCGTCTCGAGGCGGAACCGAGGCGGAAACCAATCTAGGGCTCCGGCAGAGCTGTTCTGCCGGGGATACTTCCCTCCGGGAGGGGGAAATCGTCACCGCCGTCATCACCAACAACTCTCCCATATTGGGGAAGGCTATCTTCATCAACAACTTCACCACCACCATCTCCTCTCAAACCCTAGTTCATCTCTTGTATCCTATCTTTGCACCCAAACCTCATATTGGTACCCGTGGGTTGCTAGTAGTGTTAATTACTCCTTGTAGTTGATGCTAGTTGGTTTATTTGGTGGAAGATCATATGTTCAGATCCATTATGCATATTAATACCCCCTTTGATCATGAACAATATTATGTCTTGTGAGTAGTTACTTTTGTTCCTGAGGACATGGGAGAAGTCTTGCTATTAGTAGTCATGTGAATTTGGTCTTCGTTCGATATTCTGATGATATGTATGTTGTCTCTCCTCTAGTGGTGTAATGCCCAGGATGGGATTATACCTCCTACGTGTCGAGGCACGACTTAAAGGTATAAGCCCATTCTAGAATGATCTCAAGTTTGGTATCTTTGCACGACTCATGTAAAAATAGGGATGAAATTGCAGAAGGATAGTTGGCTTACACTCGCCACGTCACACAATACATTACATAAGCAAATCATCATCCAAAACATCACAGTCCGACTACGGACGAAGATGCAAATGAAAGGTACCAAATACATTAAGCCACAAGGTCCGAATCACCCCTAGTAGAAACCACTACTGATCACCGGGATAGTGCACATAGTAACGACTACGTTCTTCATCAAACTCCCAGCACAGCTCCGTGCCGTCACCTGAGTAGTTCACCATGGTACCGGCATCTGGTGTTGTGTAGAATCTGTGAGCCATGGAGGACTCAGCAATCCCGTTCCCGCGTAACAAAACTATCCAAGCCTTGGGTGTGGAACAAGGCTGAAGAAAGATAAAAGGTTGCAGCTGCACTATCACTAGCTTACGTGTTTAAGAGCGAGAAGAGAAGTGCCACGAGCGTCAAAGTGATCACGAAGTGATCCTATCTAAGCACGTCAATCATAACCCCACCGTGTTCACTTCCCGAACCCCTTTCGGAAAATGACCGTCACGGTTACTCACGCTGCTAGTGTGTTCTGAACATGGTATTAAGTTTTCTACAACCGGATATTAACAAATTCCCATCTGCCACATAACCGCGGGCACGGCTTTCGAAAGTTCAAAACCCTACTGGGGTGTCCCAACTTAGCCCATTACAAGCTCATGATTCACGGAGTCGCAACTCCAAGGTGGGAAGGCCTGAGTATTCTCGGAATCCCGTGCTCAAGATACTCCGACTAAGGTAAGACTAATCCAGCAAATCCTCCCGGCGTGCCGACACCCTGATAGTAGCCGCGCGTATCTCGTCTCAGGCCACGACCGGATGGGTGATGCTACGGGTTTTTACCAGCCCTCGGGTTTCCCCAAGGTGGCCCCGCAGGAGCCCCAGTTTAGACCAACACTCATGTGGAGCACTGGCCCGGGTTGTTGATTAAGAAGAGGGTTTATAACTCCCTATGCAAGTTTTAGTTGTTTAGGCAAATGTAGTACCAATGTTGGGACTTGCTGGAAAAGCCTTAGCGCTAAGCGGTTTATCGAGGGGGTCCCATAACCCCAACCGTGTGAGGAACGCCAAATCAAGGAACATAACACCAGTTTATACGGTTCCTAGGGCGGCATGAGTGGAACAAATCACCAAGCAAGAGGCTTGGCCTTCCACCCATTGCCAAGTATATAGATGATTTAGTTAAAGAGTTTATATAGTGTGATATCCCAACAATAGCTTCGACATGAAGCAAGAATCTTCAAATCTTCTCTTGCAACTAGCAATGCTATAAGAGGGGCTGAGCGAAGCTTATGTAGCCAAACAAAGGTTTGCTAGGTTGGGTGGTTAGACAGATTCATGGTTACAATAGGAGGCTGACAAACAAATATGGGCATCGAGGCAATAAGCTGAAGAGCGAGACTTCTAGCAATAGGCAAAGATAGTAATGATATCTGGGTCAGGTCATCTTGCCTGTCGAGTCGTCGATGGGATCGTAAGACGGCTCCTCGTACTCAACTTCGGTAGTAACCTCGTTCTCGTTCTCGGTCTCGGCTTCCGGCTCTACTCAACACAAGAACACAACGAGGCACGAAATCAAATAAGGTGCAATGCACAATCAACATGATGCACGTATGATGCATGTATGATGCAATACATGTCAAGGGATGAAGCACACAAGAACAACACAAGACAACAAGTTTAAATGAGGCCGGAATCCACACATCGCGAATCCGGTAAGTCCTCATATGCATAAATTGAAAAAGGTCCAGATCTGATCAAACCTTAATTTAAAGTTGTTAAACAGAAAGTTAACATGCACCATGATGTTCTACACAAAATTCTAGTCAAGTTTCATATAAAGTTTGTTTAATTCGGAGCTACAGCATAGAAGATATGAGAAAAACAAGTTAAGCATGGCAACGGTGCAAGATGCACCCAAACATCAAGAAAACATACTCCAAACATGTGAACAAGATGATATTATGATTCTACAACCAAATTCACACAAGTTTCATATAGGGCACGCTCAAAACGGAGCAATGTTTCAACACATACACTCGAAACAAGATTCAATGCAAAGCTGAAATTAACAGCCACATAGCAACTTTGGAGCAAGAAATGTATACTCTACATCACTCAAACATGGTGACAAGAAGCATGGACATGAAGTAGACATATCCTACAGCAAACAACTCCATTGGAGCATCTCCATAGGAGGCATGGATCAATAGCAACAAGCTACAACATTTTGATCATGACGTTAAAAACCTGACAGTTATATTTTATAGCAACTTGGGAGCAAGAATTAAATAAGCTACAGCAACCCATATGAGCAAGTGAGGGCATGGGTGGATATACAATAACATTTACAACAAGGAATGATCAATGGCCACCCCAAAACTAACATGGATTTGCCTAGGGCATCAAGCAAACATAGCATCAGGATATGACAGATTCCAGACTTGGTAGAATTTTCACTAAGTGTTGAAACAGTAACATTGGCATGGCATGTTTGCAAGCATGTTTAAGTCACCTCAAGGCATATCATGGCAAATGGTTTGCACCACAGCAAAGACCACATGATGGAGATTCTAAAACATATTAACATGTGACATGGGGACAAACACATCAATAGCAACGAGCTCTTCAAATCAGCATCTCATAACATGTTACAAAAATTAACAGCCACAAGCACTTTTGCAACAGAGATTAACATGGCAATATGAACCCTAACATGCATGCTATAGCAACCATCATGTAGAGCATCTCATGATGAACATTTTTACATCTCATTTGCTTCATTTGGATAAACATGCACCAAGTTATCACATCTCAAACATGGCATGAAAATAACAAGTAGCAGCAATTTATATCAAGTAGCACTTTTGCAACAGAGATTAAGACCTCTAGATGAAGTCAAACAAGCATGTCAAACAACGACGGTCATTTTGACATATCATATGCACAATTTGGACTTACACACAAAAAGATGCAGCTACATGAACATGCAATAAAAATAAGCAAAACTCCAGGACTTAGTAAAAAAACAGGGGGTAAACCTCGCGGATCGGGTTTGGACAGCGGATCGGGTCGGAGCGGGGAGCGGATCGGGCGCGGGTCGGCTCCGGACCCGCTAGGGTTTCCCCGGCGCGGATCGGCGGCTGGAGCCCGGGAGCTCGCGGTGGATCGGCGGCGGATCGCGAAGCTTCGGCGACGGGCGACGCGCCGGCGTGGCCGGGCGGCAGCGGGAGCGGCCGGGACGGCGGGGAGGCCGGCCGCGGGGAGGAGGCGGCGGTGGTGCGGGGTTCGTCCGGCGGCGGGGGTGCGGGCGCCGGCCGGCGGCGGTGATGCGGGGTTCGGCGGCGGGGACGCGAGCTCGCCGGCGTGGCGGAGCACGCCGGCGGCGGGGATCCGGCGTGGCGGAGCTCGTCGGCGGCGGGGATCCGGCACGGAGGAGCGTGGAGGCGCGGCGGCGGCGATTGCCGGAGACGGCGGGGAAGGGCGAGGTGCGGGCGGCGGAGGAGACGGGCCGCGGGGGCCGGCCTCGGGCCTCGCGGCCCGCGCGGAGGGAGCGTCGGCGGTGGACACATGGCAGGTGGCGACTGGTGCGGAGGTCGGCTGGACACGTCCGGCGGCGTACGAACGTGTCCGGCGCGGCGGGAAGGAGTGGAGCTAGGGTTTTTGCCCGAAAATTGGACGGGGTAGACGTTTTTATAGGCATAGGGAGCTAGGAGACTCCAAATGGGGAGCGGTTTTCGGGGACGCGATCACAATTCGACGATCGAGATGATGGGAAGGGTTGTGATGGGTTAGTGGGCTGTTGTGGAGGGGGTCTTGGGCCTCAAAGAAGAGGTTCTTTTAGCCCACTAGGTTAACCATTGGAGTACCAAACGAACTCCAAACGCGACGAAACTTGACAGGCGGCCTACACGTACCAAAACAACATCGCACGACAAGTCTCACGTCATTCCGGGAACGTTACACGGCCACACACGAACGTGTGTGAGCGTCGGAACTCGAAACGGACAACGGGAAGAGACGAGTGGGACCGGGTGCAAGTGACAACACAAATACAATGCAATGCACATGACAACATGACATGAATGAAATGCACACACGCACACGACAAAACGAAGAAACCCGAAAGAAAGAAGAGCCCAGAAAGGAATTGATGAAGCCAAAGTTTATATATTGCCATATTGGGAAAGTGTTACATCTGGGGCCTTACAAGTGGTGTCATGTGAACGTCGACTACATGACACTTCACCATTATTTGGGCCTAGAGGAAGGCATTGGGAAGTAATAAGTAGATGATGGGTTGCTAGAGTGACAGAAGCTTAAACCCTAGTTTATGCGTTGCTTCGTAAGGGGCTGATTTGGATCCATATGTTTCAGGCTATGGTTAGGTTTACATTAATACTTCTTTTGTAGTTGCAGATGCTTGCATTAGAGGTTAATCATAAGTGGGAGGCTTCTCCAAGTAAGGAAAACACCCAAGCACCGGTCCACCCACATACCAAATTATCAAAGTACCGAACGCGAATCAGATGATCGTGATGAAAACTAGCTTGACAATAATTCCCATGTGTCCTCGGGAGCGCTTTCCTTTATATAAGAGTTTGTCCAGGCTTGTCCTTTGCTACAAAAAGGATCGGGCCACCTTGCTGCACCTTATTTACTTTTACCTTTTGTCACTTGCTACCAATTACCCTATCACAAAACTATCTGTTACCTATAATTTCAGTGCTTGCAGAAAATACCTTATTGAAAACTGCCTATCATTTCCTTCTGCTCCTCGTTGGGTTCGACACTCTTACATATCGAAAGGACTACGATAGATCCCATACACTTGTGGGTCATCAGTGATGGATCCACTTGAGTGGAACATTTGTGATAGCCTGGCTTATTAGGGATGATAGACTACTCATATCAATAAGGAATTCCTTCTTTTCCGGGAGCCCATTCGGAAAGAACTCCAAAGTTAAGCGTGCTCAGCTTGGAATAGTTTCAGGATGGGTGACCGACCAGGAAGTTGCTCCCGGGTGCGCACGAGTGAGGACAAAGTGCGCAGAAAAGAGTAGTATTGATATGTGAGGCCAGTCTAGATCCTGCCAGGAGTAACGACCACCGGCGGGTGTGTCCGGGGAGTTGCAACATTGTCCTTCTCCTTCGGCCACAAGGGGTTCCTCCATGGGTAGGATATAACCAACACCCATTCTTCTTATGGCTTGGGGAGGAATTTCATCACCTACATCACAAGTACCACTTTGCTCCACTTGGGAGCCGTTATTCTCATCAAACTCTACGTTACACGTCTCCTTAACGAGTTCGTTGGACTTTTTGAGGACACGGTAAGCATGAGAGTTTGTAGCATAACCAACAAATATGCCCTCATGAGCTCCAGCTTCAAATTTAGACAAATGGGCACCTTTCTTGAGGATGAAACACTTACAACCAAACACCCGGAAGTACTTGAGATTGGGCTTGTTACCGGTAAGTATTTCATATGGAGTCTTGTTCAAGCCTTTGCGGAGATAGAGCCGATTGGATGCATGACAAGCGGTGTTGATGGCTTCGGCCCAAAAGTTGTACGGAACTTGAACTCCGCCATCATGGTTCTAGCTGCGTCCATCAATGTCCGGTTCTTTCTCTCCGCTACACCATTTTGTTGAGGGGTATAGGGTGCGGCATATTGATGTTTGATCCCCTAATCACTAAGAAACTCATCCAAGGTGTAGTTCTTGAACTCGGAGCCGTTGTCACTTCGAATCATCAAGATCTTTGCATCATGTTGACGTTGAGCTTCATTCGCAAAGTTGATGACGGTTTGTTGGGTCTCACTCTTCTTCTTGAAGAAGTATACCCAAGTGTATCTTTAATAATCATCTACAATTACCAAGGAATACTTTCTACCCCCAAGACTATCAAAGGATGGAGGCCCAAAGAGATCCATGTGAAGGAGCTCTAAAGGTCTTTTTGAGTAGATGATAGTCGTGGGAGGGTGAGCCTTCTCATGTAACTTTCCTTCAATACAAGCACTGCAAGCACGATCTTTGGCAAAGCTAACATTTGTTAGTCCAAGGGCATGGTCCCCCTTGAGGAGACTTTGCAAATATCTCATGTTGACATGGGCTAGCCGGCGATGCCAAAGCCAACCCACATCAACTTTAGCCATTAAGCAAGTCGCGGTCTTAGTGGGTTGCTCCGAGAAGATAACCACATAGAGACCGTTTTCGACATGCCCAACATAGGCTACTTTAAGAGTCTTGCTCCGTAAGAGGGCCACGGTGTCAATATCAAAGAAAGTGGCAAAGCCCATGAGTGCAAGTTGACGAACGGAAAGTAAATTGTATGCAAGGGACTCAACAAGCATGACTTTCTCGATCGTGAGATCATGAGAAACAACAACCTTGCCAAGCCCCAATACCTTAGAAGATGAAGCATCACCCCATTCGACGTTGGTGGCCATAGATAAACCTTGGTGCACGTCCACCACCAAGTCTTTGCTTCCGGTCATATGATTTGTGGCTCCACTATCGAGCAACCATGATCCCCCACCGGAAGCAAACTCCTACAAGAGATCAATGCTTGGATTTAGGTACCCATTTTGTAATGGGTCCTTTAAGGTTAGTAACCAGGGTCTTAGGAACCCAAATAGACCATTCAATGTGCTCATAAAAAGAACCAACAAATTTAGCAAAAACATGTCCATCACTAGCACGACATAGAACATAAGAAGGGTTAAAGTCGCCGGCTTTGGTGGATGGCATGGCAGTGTTTTTCTTGACAACACCATTCTCCATGATGTTCTTCTTCTTAGGAGCAACCTCTCCTTCTTTTACAAAGGTTTGCTTGAGAGGAAGAGGTTGTTTGGTCTTGTCGTTCTTCTTCTTCTTGGGCTTGGGAGCAAACCCAATTCCTTCTTTCGCCACAACTTCCTTTTGATTGCTCAAAAGCTCGTTGATGTTCTTATCACCTTGTATACACGACACAAGGCCTTTCTCAAGTTGCTTCTTCAACTTGGCATTCTCTTCAACAAGATGCACATGCTCGCAACATGGGTTAGTAGCATTTGCATTATCAATTAAAACCATGCGAGGAAAGGTAGCTTTCTCCTTGGTTAGCAAAAATTGAAGTTGATCATGAGACTCTTTGAGACTAGTATGTACACTCTTCAAGACCTTGTGAGCCTTGTCAAGTGTAACAAACTCCTCCTTGAGTCTAGCATGGTCAACCACAAGCTTTGCCTTCTCGGAATTGAACACACGAGAGACAACTAAAGCATGATCAAGATCTTTTCTTAATTTAGCATGATCATCATTGTGTGACTCCTCAAGAGCCAAACGATGACCACACTCTTCCTCAAGAGCATTAGAGAGATCCGAGATCTCATCGGCATAGTCTCGACTATGGGCCTCCATTTTAGAAATGGTCTCCTCGTGAGCCTCGATCATGTCATTAGCTTCATCGAGTTGTTCCAAGAGAGCAACAAAGTGCTTCTTGGGTTTTCCCTTGAGTTTACTCATAAACAACTCAAATTCATTTTCCTCCTCCTCCTCCCCCTCACTCTCATCAATACAATCCATCAATGAAAGATTAGAGGAGAGGGTAGAATTGATGTTGGGGGTTACCTTGTTGGTGGCCTTAGCCATGAGGCACTTGGCGATGATGTTCTCATTTGGTGAGCCGAAGAGGGATGATCATGGAGTTGTTGCAATAGCAATGGTAGCCATAGTGACCATCTCATCATCTTCTTCATCATCATCATTCTCAACATATTCTTCTTGGGCCACCAAACCTCTCAGAGGAGTCTTCTTGTTGAGGTTGTTGTTGTTGGGATAGGACTTGGCCTTGTCCTTTCGAATAATCTTGCCTCCATTGTCTTCTCTTTTCTCATATGGACAATCCACAACAAAGTGACTCACATTACCACAATTGTAGCACGTCCTCATTCGTTGCTTGCCCTTGAGACCACTTGAGTTGTTCTTGTTGAAGTTGGGCCTAGAGTTCTTCTTGTTGCCCCAAAATTGCCGAGACGCTAGAGCCATATGCGCATGGTAAGCATATTTTGTGTCCTCGGGGCAACACTCATCTTCATCTTCCACACAAGCCTTGGCCTTCGAAGCAAGGTTGGGCTTCTTTGATCGTTGAGCTCACAACACCGCGTTGTCGGCGGTCTTATCCAAGATCCTCATTGCAACAAACTCATCCAACACTTCACTTGAGGACAAGGTGTGGAAGTCCGGTCGTTGGCGGATGACAGAGGACATGGCCTTGTGATAAGGCATCATGGCCTTGAGAAACTTGCGCTTGATCCAATTGTCATACATGTCCTTGCTCCCATGATCTCGAAGTGAAACCGCAAGAGTGGTTAATCTCCGATAAAGTTCACGGGGATCTTCATCTTCGATCATGGCAAACTCATCGGCTTCATCTTGCACAACTTCATAGTTTGAGCGTTGAATGCCTGCGCTTCCCCTGTACATGGCACCAACATGCTCCCATGCTTCCTTGGCCACGGAGAAGGGTAGAAGATGTGCAATGTCTTCGGGAGGAATGGCTTATTGAAGTATGCAAAGAACAGACTCGTTGAATTGATGATCCGCAGCTTCTCTTGGAGTTAAGTTGTAGGGATCATGCGGGTAGAAACCTTGCTCAATGATTCTCCAAAGATTAGTAGAACAATGATTTAAATGACGTTTAAAGCGAAACGTCCAAGTAGCAAAATCAGAATTTTTCACAAACTTAGGTGGAGGACCAACCGAATTTAAATGCGGAGTAGGAACGGGTCCTCCATAATGTGTAGGAGGCGCTGAGTGGGCAAAGATCCCACTCCTATTTTTAGTCACCGGGACTTGCCCACTACTAGCTTCTCCCTTGTCGGGAATAGTATCCGACACGTTGATAGCGGGACGAACTACTTCAAATGGTGCGGTGGATAATTTAAATCCCTCAAGAAAATCTTTGAACATGCCTTTGACATCGGTTGTCAGTGAGTCTTTCAATGTGTTCAACGCCACATTGAACTCCTCACGAGATACCGAGGTTCCCCCATCGGACATAGGCAAGGGCGGAGTTGTCACCCATACTCTTTGGACGGTAAAGTCCTTCATAAAGATACGAGGCTCTAATACCAATTGAAAGGATCGATATGGTTGACTAGAGCGGGGGGGTGGTGAATAGGCAACTAACAATTTTAAGTTTTCTTGACCAAATTAAACATAGGAACAAAATAGGTTGTCTAGAAATGCAACTAGGTGAGCAACCTATATGATGCAACAAAGAAAGGTAAGCAAGCAAGCATAAGATACTAACACACTAAAGCTTGCACAAGTAAAGGATAGAGATAACCAAAAGTGGATCCGATGAAGACGAGGATGTGTTACCGAAGTTCCTTCCCTTTGAGGGGAAGTATGTCTCCGTTGGAGCGGTGTGGAGGCACAATGCTCCCCAAGAAGCCACTAGGGCCACTGTATCTTCTCACGCCCTCACACAATGCGAGATGCCGTGATTCCACTATTGGTGCCCTTGAAGGCGGCGACTGAACCTTTACAAACAAGGTTGGGGCTCTCTCCACAACTGAATTGGAGGCTCCCAACGAAACCACAGAGCTTCACCATAATGGATATGTCTCCGAGGTGACCTCAACCGTCTAGGGTGCTCAAACACCCAAGAGTAACCAGATCCGCAAGGGATTAGTGGGGGGAATAAAATTTCTCTTGGTGGAAGTGTAGATATGGGCCTTCTCAACCAATCCCTAGAAAATCAACAAGTTTGATTGGCTAGGGAGAGAGATCGGGCGAAAATTAGCTTTTGGAGCAACAATGGAGCTTGGGGGAGAAAAGGTGAGTGTTCTAGAGGAAGAAGAACACCTTATATAGTGGAGGGGAAGAGTGAACCGTTACACTCTTCTCAGCCCGTACACAGCGGTACTACCGCTGGGCCGAGCGGTACTACCGCTAGAGCCAGCGGTACTACCGTGCCCCCCAGCGGTACTACTGCCCTGTGTTAGGGACGAGGTTCGGAGGAAAGGAGCGGTAGTAGCCGCGGTGGTGGCAGCAGTACTACCGCTGCTACTACCGTTGCTACCACCGTAGAACCCGACACAAGAAATGCTCATCCCGAATCGACGCGGAGGTGGAGAGTAGCCGCGGCGGTACTGCCGCGTATAGGCACGAGCGGTACTACCGCGCCTCCACAGCGGTACTACCGCTTAGAGTGTATACGCGGTACTACCGCCCTGGCTACGGTACTACCGCGCCCACAGAAAGAAGTGAAGAGGCTAGGTAAAGGGAGAGGATGAGGGTGCAAAAACGAGTGTACGTGATGATTCCACCCTAGCCTTTCCAATGCGGACCCCCCCCCCCTTGATAGTACGGTGTCTCCTACGACTCAAGTCCACCAAAACGAAAGCCTAGCATGACAATACGTCTTGAGCTGATAACTTGGAGGGTAGATAATCGTCTCGTGCCTCTGGATTCGTATCTGAAATACTTGGCACACATGATTAGTCCGCAAACGCATTGTCATCAATCACCAAAACCACAAAGGAAGGGACATGCCCTTACATTCGTGAGCAAGCAAGTTGGATGCACACCCACTTAGTTTCTTTAGTTGAGCTTTCATACACTTATAGCGTAGTGCATTCGTTGCATGGCAATCCCTACTCACTCACATTGATATCTATTGATGGGCATCTCCATAGCCCATTGTTACGCCTAATTGATGTGAGACTATCTTCCTCTTTTTTGTCTTCTCCACAACCACCACTCTATTCCACCTATAGTGCTATATCCATGGTTCACGCTCATATATTGTGTGAAAGTTAAAAAAGTTTGAAAAAAATAAAGTATGAAACAATTGCTAGGCTAAAATCGGGGTTGTGCGTGATTTAAATATTTGCTGTGATGAAGATAGAGCATAGCTAGACTATACGATTTTATAGGGATGAACTTTCTTTGGCCTTGTTATTTTGAGAAGACATAATTGCTTTGTTAGTATGCTTGAAGTATTATTATTTTTATGTCAATATTAAACTTTTGTCTTGTATCTTTCGGATTTGAACATTCATGCCACAATAAAGAAAATTGCATTGAAAATTATGTTAGGAAGCATTCCACATCAAAAATTCTGTTTTTATTATTTACCTACTCGAGGACGAGCAGGAATTAAGCTTAGGGATGCTTGATATGTCTCCAACGTATCTATAATTTTTTATTGCTCCATGCTATTATATTATCTGTTTTGGATATTTAATGGGCTTTAATATGCACTTTTATCTTATTTTTGGGACTAACCTACTAACCAAAGGCCCAGTGCAAATTGATGTTTTGTGTGTGCCTATTTTAGTGTTTCGCAGAAAAGGAATATCAAACAGAGTTCAAATGGAATGAAATCTTCACGAGGATCGTTTTTGGAACAAACACAATCCAGGAGACTTGGAGTACACGTCTGGGAAGCCATGAGGTGGCCACGAGGCAGGAGGGCGCGCCCCCCCACCCTCGCGGGCCCCTTGTAGCTCCACCGACGTACTTCTTCAGCCTATATATACTCATATACCCTAAAAACATCCAGGAGCACCACGAAACCCTATTTCCACCTCCGCAACCTTATGTACCCGTGAGATCCCATCTTGGGGCCTTTTCCGGTGCTCCGCCGGGGGGGGGG
>LR738711.1:663475371-663533406 GCA_902687465.1 Secale cereale
CGGGGGGGGGGGGGGAATCGATCATGGAGGGCTTCTACATCAACACCGTAGCCTCTCCGATGATGTGTGAGTAGTTTACCACAGACCTTCGGGGTCCATAGTTATTAGCTAGATGGCTTCTTCTCTCTCTTTGGATCTCAATTCAAAGTTCTCCTCGATCTTCTTAGAGATCTATTCGATGTAATACTTTTTGTGGTGTGTTTTTCAAGATCCGATGAATTGTGGGTCTATGATCAAGATTATCTATGAACAATATTTGGTTCTTCTCTGAATTCTTATATGCGTGATTTAATATCTTTGCAAGTCTCTTCGAATTATCAGTTTGGTTTGGCCTACTAGATTGATCTTTCTTACATGGGAGAAGTGGTTAGCTTTGGGTTCAATCTTGCGGCGTCCTTTCCCAACGACAGCAGGAGCAGCCAGGCACGTATTGTATTGTTGCCACCGAGGATAAAAAGATGGGGTTTATGTCATATTGCATGAGTTTATCCCTCTACATCATGTCATCTTGCTTAATGCATTACTCTGTTCTTATGGAGTTAATACTCTAGATGCATGCTGGATATCGGTCGATGTGTGGAGTAATAGCACTAGATGCAGAATCGTTTTGGTCTACTTGTCACGGACATGATGCCTATATACATGATCATGCCTAGATATTCTCATAACTCATAAGTATGCGCTTTTCTATCAATTGCTCGACAGTAATTTGTTCACCCACCGTAAAATATGGTATCTTGAGAGAAGCCACTAGTGAAACCTATGGCCCCCGGGTCTATCTTCCATCATATTAATCTCACGTCAACTAGCTATTTTTATCGTAGTTCATTTTGTAATCTTTAATTTTCAATCTATACAACAAAAATACCAAAAATATTTATCTTATTATCTCTATCAGATCTCACTATTACAAGTGACCGTGAAGGGATTGACAACCCCTTTATCGCGTTGGTGCAAGGTTCTTAATTGTTTGTGTAGGTACAAGGGATTTGCGTGTAGTCTCCTACTGGATTGATACCTTGGTTCTCAAAAACTGAGGGAAATACTTACGCTACTTTGCTGCATCACTTTTTCCTCTTCAAGAGAAAACCAACGCATGCTCAAGGGGTAGCACTCCTCCACTTGACGGCGTCCTTCTACAACAAACTTGTGTTGGCAGCCAGCAGTGGTGGAGCTAAACATAAACCATTGCGCGCCATGCGGGGGGGGGGAGGGGAGGGGTGTGCGGAGAAAATAGCTTCATCGGTGGCAGCTAGCACAACCCATCAACCGTCTGTATACCTGAGGATTGTAGTTTGTGAGCTTATCCATTGCAATTGTTTTTTTTTTGAATTGTGCAAGGCTTATAATATAGAATTGAACTGTATATCGTTGGTGAATATTGATCAGAGCTGACAATGTGAATGTATCTAGTACTTGCAGATTGTAGCTTGTGAGTTCATAGACAAGTGAATGTAGTTTGTTGTGAATAGAAAATTCAGAAATAAACAAATTTCTTAGTGCCTAGTTCCTGGTGGTTTGAGGTGGTGGTTTGAGGTGTTCTGCAGTACATGATGTAATACAGCTGAACCATAGCACAATATTAGGTGGTGCTTATGCATTCCTTGTGCCTATGCATCCTACGTTTCTTTCACATATTGAGAAACAAGAACATGTTGTTGTTGCTGCCAGCTTCCAAACCTGGAAGCTTAGAAAGACGAAGTGATTGTAAAGGTGTTGTTGACTGCAAAAACCTATACAAAACGATTGTTTAATTTCTTATGGTGAATGCTATTGTTGAGGTTGATGTGGGTTTGCAAACTGAGTTGTTCCTTGCTTGATTCATATGTTGCTGGAACAAAACACATCTTGTCGGACAACTGCTGTGTCGGCGACGATAGAAATAATTTAGCAACTAAGAGCCAAAACAATTGAAGATACTGTTATATAACTGAATAAAGGGATGAGGGCTCATAGGCGCTGGCGAGTCTAGGGGTGATAGTTGTTGATCATTTGTACGAGAAAAACAGAGCATGCTTCAGGTTTATGTGAACATAATGTAACATCGTGCTATTGTTGCTTGCTACATTCCATTGAATACACATAACTCGGAGAAAATAAGACGAAGACAGTTTGACAAACACTTCCACCCATTACAAAAATCGAGTGCATAAATGGAATCGCCATTAACAACTTATAGAAATTCATGTATTTTAATAAACTGAGGGCCATCACGAAACACCATCTGACTTCATTTGTTGCACAATCTCGGCTTCTTTGCTTTTAACTTTCTTGCTCGGAAAATTGCGATTGCCATGAAATACTATCTGTTGTCATGTTTTTTATGTGTTACCTGAACCTCCAACTGTCCTCATGTTCAGTTGGTGTTCTGCGTTGGTAGCATTTTCAACAACAATCACTGGGCAAGTGAGGCGAGTTTCTTGGAGGCTAGATTGGGAGGCAATCTCGAGTTTCCCAAGTGATCATCAACAAGTTTAGTGGATCTTTTTTTCAGGATCAAGTTTAACGTATCTTTAAAAAACAAGTTTAATGACACAAAGTGAATTTTACTTTAAAAAAACTAACCGTCCAGATGCATGCGGATACCCACGAGTAACGTCGGCCATGGTCAGTCAGCCGCACTTCGCGGAACTCCTAATTTAGTAGTCCATCGCATAACCTAATCGAATGTCGTCTCAGCTACACATATCCCCACCAAGAGCCAGCCCCTCGATCGATCCGTCACCATCATCGCTCTATTTGTTCGTCGGCATCCATGGACCATGGCGCTGGTGGCGGCACAGCTGCTACCTGATGGCATCCTCGCCAGCGTCCTCCAGCGTCTCGCGCCGCGCAGCCTCGCCGCATCTCGTTGTGTCTGCGAAAGCTGGTGTGCCGTGGTCGATGACTGGCGCCTGCTGCGGACGGATCTCCTCCCGCTATCCCTCTCCGGGATCTTCTTCATGGAGGAGATCTTTCCGGCCCTCCCAAAATTCTTCGCGAGCCCATCGATAGATCGCAAGATCGCAGCCAGGCTCGACTACCTGGACACCAAATTTGTGGGTTATCTGCATATTATGGATCATTGCAATGGACTTCTCTTGCTTTGGGATCAACTGGTGGTCAATCCAGCAACTCGACAGTGGGTGCGTCTGCCTCAGCCCCCTTGCGCCGGGTTGGAGGACTTCTTCGACGACATGTGCCTTGCTTTCGACCCCACCGTGTCGCCCCATTACCAGGTACTTCTTCTTCCGAAAGTTCCTCACTGGCTGGGTCCCATGACAGTATTCAGGGAGGAATCAGAGTGGCCGCCTTCTTTGTATAAAATACGAGTCTTCTCTTCAAGGACATGGACATGGGAGGAGAGGGTGTTGGTCCGGAGAGGGGAGGCCGCAGGGGCCATTGCTGACATGCACTCACCTAGGGCTAGGGAACCTGAGCATCGCTATATCGTCTACTGGAAAGGAGCGCTTTACGTACACTGCCAAAATGACTCCATTACGCGGTACTCATTCACCCCTTAAGCAAACAATGACATTTATTATTAGGTTTTGATTTTGCCCATTTTAAGCTGAAACTCATCGTCCTATCAATTAACATGCGTTTCTCTCAATCGACTTCACATTTGCAGCATAACCTTGTTGAATGGTGAGTATGAAATGATTAAACCGCCTACAAGCATGGATGAGTTTACAGATTTTTATATAGGAAATCGAAGAGGGGGCTGTACTGCACTTTAATTTATAAGGATGTATCATATCGACTTCAGGTTTGGTTGCTTACTGAATTAAGAGGTAAAATGGAGTGGGGGTTGAAGATGGACACGAGCCTTCTGCCCGTGGTGGCAACGTTTTCTTGGTTATCTCATGATGAAAACTCAGGGCCGTGGATCTTACATGATGGTAATTACTACGGAGATGGTAAAAAGGTGCTAGTGGAAGATAAATGTGAATGGGACTTCAATGATGGTATTATCCTTGAGGCAAGAGAGGGGGATGAATGTGACTTTGTGTCTGGTAGTATTTATTTCCTTGGATTTCATCCGTATTACGAGATTGCCTTCTTGTGGGTATCAGGAGCAAGAGTAGTTGCCTATCATTTGAGTAGCTCGAAAGTTCAAGACTTGGGCATGTTACACGTACAATGTGTAGGAGATTCCTTTCCATACACACCATATTGGACATGAGAGTTTTTTTTTGAAACAGAGGCAAAAGACTTGCCTCATTCATTAATAAAGGAGGAGAGTACTTTAGAGTACAAAGATTGACTCGTTACATAGCCCGTCCGTCCAGAAACGGAGAGAAAAAGGTAATAACTACTCTCGCGGCATGATAATGCTCAGGTGCGTAGCTCCTGCCGTGGCCCAAAGTTTGGCCTCATCTTGGATTAGTTTAAGAATGTAGAAGGGCGGTGTTGACTTCTTCCTGAAAACTCTTGCATTTCTTTCGTTCCAAATGACCCACCCGACAAGCAGAGTAAGGGAGGCCATGGCCTTCCGGTTCGGCGTATTGGGCTTCGACATGTTTGTCCACCAATGCTTGGTGTTGCGCTCCGCCGACCATTGATGGGTCTCGAGAGCCGCTAGGCCAAGCCAATCCTTTACCAATCTCTAGACGCGCAAGGTGTATCTGCACCGAAATAATAGGTGCGCAGACGTCTCGTTTTCCCTTCTGCAGAGGGAGCATAGCCCGCAATTTTCCCAACCTCGCTTCATCAGTCTATCTGCCGTCCATATCCTGTTTTGGACCGCTAGCCATGAGAAGAACTTGACCTTGGGAGGTGCCCAAACCTTCCAGATAGTCTTGTTCATGGTCGTCGTTGTGGATCCCAAGAACTGGATTCTATAAGCCGAGGCCGTCGAGTACTCCCCGTTCGCCGCAAATTTCCAGGTTATGTCATCCTCCATGTCTGGCGAAAACTCGAATTGCTCCAAGCGGACCCAAAGGTCGAGAAATTCCAGAATGTGATTGATCGTAAGGTTGATGGAAGGGTTTATCTTGCGTACCCAGGCCTTGTCTCGTAGTGCATCTCTCACCACCCACTTCTTTCGCGTGCAGGCGGCGAAGATTAGGGGTGCGATATCCTTCGGTTTTTCCCCCTCAACCATGGTGCCTCCCAGAAGGGCGTCTTCCCTCCATTTCCCACAGTAATGTTGGTGGAAGCGTAGAAGAGGTCCATATCCACATCTGAGCACGGGTTTCCTAAGCCCACCCATAATCTACTCGGGTTTTTCCACTCCACCCAAGGCCATCTCAACCTAAGAGCTCTTGCAAATTTCCCCAAGTGTAGGACTCCAAGTCCACCGAGCCGCGTAGGACGGCACACTGTCTCCCAATTAACCTTGCATTTCGCGCCTGAAGTTTGGCTCTGAGCTGACCAGAGGAAGGCACGCTCAATTCTATTGATGTTGTGGAGCACTCCTGTGGGGACGTTGAGGGATGTGATGGGATAGACGACTTGCGAAGTGAGAACCGATTTCACCAGTGTCATCCGACCTATTGTGGTGATGTTTCTTCCTTACCATGGGCGAAGTTTTGCAGCGACCTTGTCCTCGAGATATTGGAAGTCCACTCTTTTCAGCTGCCAAATGGATAGTGGAAGGCCCAGGTACTTCAAAGGGAAAGAAGTCCGCGAGGCGGGCAAACTGTGGAGTATGTCGTCCAGGTTGAGGTTGCCACAGCGAATTGCAACAACAGAGCTCTTCTGAAAGTTGGTGGACAGACCGGTGACCTCTCCAAAAGCACTAAGGATGGCCGCAAGGTTGGCCACGTCTTCCTGTGAAGGAGATATGAAGATCGCCGCATCATCGGCATAGAGGGAGGTACGGACTGTAGTTCCACGCCCGTGGATTTTGTGGAGCAGATTGTGACTTGTGGCAACGTCAAGGAGCTGCTGCAAGGGGTCGATCGCGAGGACAAAGAGAAGGGGTGAGAGGGGCTCCCCTTGTCTGAGTCCTTGGCCATGGTGGATTGGAGGGCCAGCAATGCTGTTGAGTAGAACACGCGAAGAGGACGTGCATAGGAGTGCCGCCACCCATTCCCGAAAGCGGTCCGGAAAACCCAATCGACGAAGTAGGTCCAGGATGTACTCCCATCGCACTGAGTCAAATGCCTTCCGGATATCCAACTTGAATAGCAAGGATGGAGTTTTGTTTCTGTGGAGGTGTCGTGCGAGGTTTCGCACGTACATGAAGTTGTCGTGGATGCTCCGTTTCTTGATGAAAGTACTTTGCGCAGTGGAGACAAGGTTGTCCATGAAAGGAGCCAGGCGGGACGCCAACACCTTGGTAATGATTTTTGCAATAGCATGGATGAGGCTAATGGGGCGGAAATCCCCGATCTCTTCCGCCCCATCCTTCTTTAGGATAAGCACGATGTTGGCCGAGTTGAGCCAGTGCAGATTTGACGTTTGTAGGTTACTAAATTGGTGAACAACTCTCATTACATCAACTTTGATAATTTGCCAACATTTCTTGAAGAAGCTTCCCGTGAATCCATCCGGTCCCGGGGCCTTGTCACCCGGCATAAGCTCAATGGCCGCTTTGACCTCGTCTTCCGTGATGTTGTCGTCGATGCCAGTGAGGTCAACCGCCCTAAGGTTCAGGTTCTCCTAGTTTAGGTCCCTCGGTCCTGGTTGCCCCCCTCCCAGAGCACTCGCGAAGTGGTCATGTATAATTTCCTCTTTTTCCTCATGGTCCATGATCCATCCAGAATTCTTCTTGAGCCTGTGTATGTGATTCTTTCTTCGTCTTGCGTTGACCCATAGGTGAAAATTTTTGGTATTGGCGTCTCCCTCCTTGATGTTAGCAATGCGAGCACATTGCTTTTTGCGCGCCCTCTCAACCGCAGCAAGGCTGATGACACGGCGCTTGAGTCGATTCCGAAGTTCCCTTTCTCCCTCAGAGAGGAGACGCGTGTCTTGGGCAATGTCGAGACGAAGAATGACTAGGAGGGCCGCATGGAGATGCAACTTTGCCTTGGAGAAGAGCCCATTACTCCACTTAGACAAATGTCACCCCGTTTGCTTGAGCTTATGGAAGAGCCGTTGGTATGGCTCCGTGTGGTCACAGGGCTCCTCCCAAGCCTTGGACACAATGTCGAGGAAGCCTGGGATACATGTCCAAAAATTCTCGAATCTGAAGCATCTTGGCCGCTTCAGTCCCTTGTCATCAGCAAGGAGCAGGGGGCAATGGTCCGAGAGCGAAGAAGAAATGGTGTGAAGCACGTGAGAATCGAAATGCATGTCCCAGTCGTCGTTACAAAAAACCGAGTCCAGCTTGCACAAGGTAGGATTCTGGCGCTCGTTACTCCAAGTGTATCGTCTGTTTTGTAGGTGAATCTCTTTTAATTCGCACGTGTTTAGGGTAGCACGGAAGCGGTTAAGGTGGCTACGGTTGATGTTCCTGTTATTTTTATCTCGAGCTCGGTAAATCTGGTTGAAGTCGCCCATGACAAGCCATTTAGTGCCACTAATGGGTTTTTCAGCGATCAACTCTGTGAAGAAGTCATCTTTTCTGTTTGAGACTGTTGGCCCATGGACAGTAGTAATCTTGAAAGGGGTGTTGGATTGAATTACATTGGCTGTTGCAGAAAGGCAAAACTCAGTGGTGTGAACATCGGATATGCTAACGACGCTATCATCCCGGAGCATGAGGAGCCCCCCTCTGGATCCAGTTGCCGGCTTCTGGGCGAAGCTCCTTAGCCTATGACCGCCAAGGTAGGAGGCGACGTATTGATCGACGTTCTCCATCTTGGACTCCTGTAGGCAGACGATGTGGCACGAGGTGGATGCGATCGTCTCGTGCACAGCCGCACGTCTATCCGGATGATTTAGCCCTCTCACATTCCAACACAAAAAATTCACCTTTGGAGCTATCATCAGGAAACTAAAAATCCCTTGGCACTTCCAGCCAGTACCCAGCTGGAATGCAGCCAGTGGCCATGCCGTCCTGGCTCGTCGTAGAACAGCAGCAAAGCAGTAGAGGTTGGAAGAAACAGGTTTGACTTGAGCTTCATTAGGCAGAGGCGACAAGTAGCAACAGCAAAGTGACAGCATAAAGCCGAGGGGCTACAAACTTCAGGTGTGTCGCCTGGGCACATCCAACTACAAATACTACTAGGGGATACAATGGGTTTTGTTATCATTGGAAACTAGTGGAAGCTCCAGCTTCAGGCTTCAATGAGGCATTCAGACCTCACCGGTTGCATCGCCATGATCCATGGCTGCCTGACCGCCACGGCTGATCAGGGCATCTTCAATCACCATAGCATCTTCGTCATCTAGCTTGAACAGCGAGTAGAGCGCAGACAGAACTGAGTGCGACAACTCATGGTCGAAGCGTCGGCCTAGCTCCTCCAGGGCCTCCTTGGTTACATCCTTGCCATTCTGCACAATGCCGAGGCTCCGGCAAACCAACTTCTCAGCCTCCCTGGCAAGCGGAACAGCGGCACGGCGCTCCTTGGCACAAGCAGTGGTACGTCGCAGGGAGAATCCTGGGCTTGTGTCGATGGCCATGCCAGCCAGGGTCTTCCTCCGGTTGGCAAGGCACCTGGGCGGGGGGCGGGGCGGTCCACCCATGAGCGAAGCCTCTGGCAGCACAAAGAGGGGCGCCAAACTGTCGCTGGAGCGGCCTGTCGGAGATGAAGAACGACGATCAGGCTGGCCGGAGACCAGGGGCGTCGTGTCCTGGGCCGGGGACAGCTCGAAGCCGGGTGGACGTGTGGGAGTAGGCGTGGCCACCACCGGGGCGGGCGTCAGAGGCGCCTGGAAGCGCAAGATGATGCTGGAGCCGGGTGTAGTCGCGTCCACAGGCGACGGCAGGGTTGGCAGGATGGATGTTGGTGAGGTGGAGCATGCAGCGTCCAGAGGATGCGTGCAGCGGGACGAACCGCCGCGGGGGCTGCGCACAGGGCTAGGCGAGGAGTGTGCAACAGAGCCCCGGCGGCGATGGCCATCGCGCCCCTCCCGTCCATCAGTGCCGCCGCGGCCTTGTTCACCGCCGCGTTCGCGATTCTGGTCACGGGAGGCATGAGACCTGCTGCGACCGAACCACCTTGAGCTCCTGGAGTCCCTCCCCTGGTCGCGGCCACGGCGCGCAGCGTCGTCATCCTCGTCGTCCCGACGGTGGCCACGCCGAGGGTCGTCGCGAGGCTCGTCGTGCCGCTCCGCCGGCACGCGATCGCCGTCGACGATGCCATGAACCCAGGTGAACTCGTTGATGTCCGCGTTCACCCTGGAATCTTCGTCGCGGACGTTGGAGAAGTCTTCGTGGAGTCCCAAGTGGACGATGACGCGGTAGCGAAGCCGACGCCGCCCCCGCGCCGACACCCGCTGCGGGCCCCGCCTCGCCGGCAGCGTGAGGTGCATGACGCGCGGGATGGCGCTCGGGTTGGTTGCCCACGCCCAGATGCCCAGAGTCCTGGCATCCTCTTGGCGCGTGGAGCAGGGGAGCACATAGTCCAGCTCGCAGTCGACTCCGATGACACGGCTGATCGTGTCGGCGTTCCAGGCGTGCAGCGGGATGCCCTCCAGGCTCAGCTGCACGTGATGCTTCATGTCTTCATGCTCGGCATGAGCCTCCATGATCCAAGGCTTGGGGTGGAGCTCGATGCGGTCGCGCTGGAAGTTCCCGCGGTTGACGACGTCGTCGCGGTGATGAGGGTGAGTGAACGTTGCAAGGTAGTCTTCAGGGAAGTGCCTGACAACGGTGACCATGGACAGCGGGATGTTGAACTCCTTGTGCAGAGCTTCGGCGACGGACGAGGACGGAGCTGGGCGTCGGTCTCCTCCCAAGGAGATGAGGACGCAGTTGGTGGTGAGTGCGTCAGCCTGCACGTCCATCTCGGGCGTGGCCGGCGCCACCACACGCCCCATGGCCGGCCTGGAGTGCGGGTCACCGAGGCGAGGCATGACGAGGGCGTCGCGGTAGGACCGAACGAGGGGCGCCGGAGCGGTTGGCGCAGCAGAGGAGTCGCGGATGTTGCTTGCCGATGGCGCGGACGGGCGAGGAGCGGGGGGGAAGGCGCCCAAGCTTGCCGATGTGCTGGGTGCGCCCTGCTTGGACAGCTGCGAGCACGGTGGCCGGATCTGAAGCAACAGTTGCACCTCACCTCATCCTTGCAATCTTTGGCTCTGTGGAGTGGAGAAAAGCAATGGAAGCATTTGCCCACTAAATGGAGAGGGATTTGTAGCCGCTTACGGGGAGCTGGAGGTGAGGGGGGCAGAGGAAGCTGTCGCGGAGGGCGGGGACCGGGCGGCGGCCCGACGCGCGTCCAGCCCGGCTCTAAGGGCGCACCCCGTACCCCGTCTTCAAGGCGCCGTGCGCGGGCGGCGTTGCCAGCAGAGGACGCGGCGCGGAGGTCCATCGGCGTCCCATCGCCGCCCGAGCAGCCGCGCGCATTGATGGCGGCCTCATTAACTTGCGGCAGAGCCGCGTCGGGCGCAACGATGATGGAGGCGACGTGCACTCCTCCGCCTTGAAGGCTAGGCGGCGTCTCCAGAACCTCCCCAGCCAGCTCAGCAGCCCGGATCCGCGACCGCGAGGCAGGGGAGGGCAGATCCTGGCCGGGCGCCCGATCCAGATCGGCGACAGGCGGCGCAGCTGCAGGCAGATGCAGGACGACCGGGGAGAAGTTCTTCGGCAGGCGGGGCGGCGGTGGTGGTAGCTGGAACGGGCGCAGGGAGAGGGAGTTAATGGTGGCCGGCGAGCCCGGGATGGCGCGCGCCGGGAGGGGCCGGTGGGTTGACGGGCGCGGGGGGAGGGGAGCTCTCGCTCTCTATTTTTTCCATGTCCATAGGAGAGTTATTTGAAAAGCATTAATTTACGTTCCCAGGGGTTTGCTTTGGTGAGTATGATTTTTTACAAGAAATGCGGTTAACAATTGAGTCTGGTGTTATTGCTTTTCTGAAATTAGAGCCCAGTCTTATTTTTAATTCTTTTTTACCCACCCTATTTAGGATATGGCTCCGTTCTGTTATTATCTTCCCCGCCGGGATTCTGGACAAAACGCTGTCGATCAACCGGGATCACTCTGGCAGAGGATTCTTCCCCGTACACTTTGTTTTTTTGAATGTTGGCAAAAAATTTGCCAAATTCATTGATCAGGCGGAGAACACAAGTACAGGAAAAGCCAAGAGGCAAGCACCAGAAAAGAAGAAACTAGGTGCAAAAGGAAAGGAAAAGGAGGAAGTAAGCAATCTACTCAGCCCGGATCAAAGGGGATGCCGGCGCCGGCCATGTTCCAAAGATGGATCTCATCTGCAATCTTGCGCACCAGGGCAATTTTGAGCAACCGCTCATTTTGGAACAAGCGTCTGTTCCGCTCTCGCCATACCTCCCAGGAGACGAGGTGTATCAGCGACAAGGCGCCCTTTTTTCTCCTTGTCGGTGCTTGTTGGGTACACTTTGTTTCGTACACTTTGTTTAGTGCATCCGGTTGCACACTCTTCCTGTGCATGCTCTGTTTATATACATCCGACTTTTGTATATGAAAGCACAAGCAGCTGCGGTACCAACTTTGTATATACAAATCAACTTCGTATAAGGAGTTAGCGAAATCACGAGCGTAGTACTTGTCATTCCCTGAAAACCATTTGTGGCCCAATCACAGGTTATTGCTTGGGCTGTTTTGTCCTGGGAACAATCACCTTATTTTAAATGGACAAATAAATTAATTACAGAAACACAACATCACAACATCCTTTCTAATAATTAATGATTTTCTGCACAATACTTCTCAGCTCTATCTCATGTTTTTCTCCAGTCAATCGTATCTACTGGTGTTCCTACAGTATCAAGTGTTTGACCAACTCGTTTTTATTAAATGATGAAGTTGGCAAGAAGAGGGTTAGGACAGTCACTACTTCTTTCTACAGAGGAGCTTATCATGTTCTCTCTTTAAATTGGAGTAAATTGCAAAAAACCACCACGATTGTGGACCCTAAATCAAAAAATCACCATATTTTTTTTTTTTGCAAAAACCCACTGGTATTGTGCTGACAATTTGCCAAAAGCACTGATCGATGGATTAGAGTCGTTTGATGCTGAATCTGACAGGTGGGTCCCATTGTCAGGTCGACGTGGCACTGAGCCAAACAGAGCGCGAGGAGACGGACGTTAGGTGACCCAGTGCTCAGTTATTTCCGCAAACACCTAGCAGGCATCCCGTCGGCCGCCCAGCTCGCCGGTGCCAGGAGCACAACGCCTCCGCCGCCGGTGCAGGAATGCGTCGTGGGCGACCGAGTCTGAGGTGGCGTGGCGGAACTATGGAGGTCGAGCAGAGAGGCGGCGTCGAACCAGGGCGCGCACGCGGCAGTCAGGGCGTGGGGCGGAGCTCGAGCCCGCGCTCTCAGCCATGGCGCCCAGGAGGTCGCGGGGCGACCAATAGAGGAAGCAGGCAAGGGGGAAACTAGGGAAGAGGAGGTGGCCCTCATGTGGGAGCTCGGCGGCGAGGTAGGAGCAATCAGGGAAGCAGCAGCAGCAGAAATTTTTGTCAACGACGGCGTTCGGTCGGAGACGAAGCTCCGGTGTCCGCGTGGAAGAGCGTCAACGCACGCCCGGACTTGAGGTCGCCGGCGTGCAGCAGGCTGGTTGAAACGGCACCGTTAATGGGGTTGAGGTAGGAGAGGGTCAGCGACGCGCTAGCACTGGTGGTGGATGGCTTCCGAGCGGCGGCGCCCATGGCGCGGTGGCGAATGGCTTCTTCCCGGCGGCGGCGCGCATGGCGCGGTGGTCACCGAGCTCAGGAGGCGGCGCGTGCTGGAGCAAGAGGGACGAAGCGGAGGGAGATTGTGGAGGCGGAGGCTCGCGAGACGGCCGGCGGCTCGAACAGGTGGTGCGTCAGTCGGATGTGGGTGCACGTTTTTTTTCCACTGGCAGCGCTCATGGGGAAGGAAGACGAAGAACTATAGAGGCTGACTTGTGGGTCCCATGTGCAGCTTATCGTACGTCCCAAAAACCATGAGATTTTAGTGCCACGTCCACTGACGACAGGACCCACCAATCTGATTTAGCGTCAACAAGTGCTTCTCTGACCAATTAGTGCTTTCTGCAAACTGTCACCTTGGAACCGGAAGTTTTTTGAAAAAAAAACGAAACTTGGCGATTTTTTGATTTAGGATCCACAATTGTGATGGTCTTTTGTAATTTACTCCTTTAAATTGTATCCTTCTATTCTGATAGAGTACCATTAAATTTTAGGTTGCAAATTTTCTTACAAACTGTGTGCATGCTCAACTGTGGTGCCACTGTTAATTGTCTTAAACAGGTGTCTTTTTAATGTTCATGTAAATCGGGCAGGATACCGTTCTCAATAGTGACTTCTGAAGTTCCTGAACAATCATTTTGTGCTCCATTTTGGGGAGTGGAAACTTGTGTTGAGATTTGTGATGCTGAACACAAGCAGGGCATGTATTCTTATGGTATGCAACCAAAGGTGACTTTTTCACGGTTGTCACGTGTGTCATTTTACTCGTTTATTTGTTCTGCTTCTCATTTAAGCTACTTGTCTGCTTATGAAACACCGGACGGTGTTGGAGCTGGAGTAGGAATTGGAGCTGACAAGCCTATATAGTAACAAGAGATCGAGGAAGATCCCAATCGATTGGCCTCTGAACAGACCAAACTTCACATCTCCCTCCCTCTTTGTTTCAACTTGCGACCCGTGGAAGAAGGCATAATGATGCTCGGCCTCGACGTTGGCCTCACCGCCAAACTTAAGAGCATCTCCAGCCGTTGCGCTCCCAAGACGCGCCGAAAATCATCGCTTGGGGGCGAGCCGGTGTTTTTTTCGGCGTGAGGGCGAGCACATCCCCAGCCGTCGCCCCCAGGTCGGGCCCCAGACGTCCCCACAGTTTGGCCAAATTTCAGCAAACACGGTCAAATTTCGGCGAAATTTAGGCGTTTTTTACACGAATAAAAGGGGCGGAAAAAAACCCTAAACTACGGCCGATGCTTCTCCTCCTTGACACGGCCGCTGCTCGACCCCTCGCCCCGGTGCGCTGCTTCACTCGAGCGGCGGGTCGTTGCCGCCCTCGACGTGCGCGAGGACGCCGCTGAGCGTGTGGCCAGGGACGCCCCACCACAAACGGCGGCCCTCGCTGTTGTTGCGGCCGCGCGGCATTGGCGCATTGTTGGTGGAGACGAGCCGCTCCTCCTGTCGGCATTCGAAGTACGTTGCCCACGCCGCGTGGTTGTCGGCGGCGTACTCCGGGAGCGCCCGCTCTGCGACCGTCAGGGATGCCCGCGCACGCTCGATCTCGGCGTGGAAATAGGGCGTCTCGGGGACGGGCAGAGGGGGGACTGGGACCCCACCGGCGCGGAGCCTGCACCGCGACGGAGCGCGTACATCGGGCGGCGCGGGGTAGTTGGCCTCGTGGAGGAGGTAGGCCTCCCACTCATGCAGCGAGCGGCGGCCGAAACCGTTGGCCGCCGCCGCGTCGCCGGGGTACCTAGCGCTCATGGTTGCCGGAGGGGAGAGAGAGGGGTTCGAACGGCGAAGAGAGGGGAGGAAGTGCGGCGGCGAGGAGGGGGAGGACTGCCGATGGATGGGTGCCTCACCGGCTCGGCCAGGGGCGCCTTTTATAGCGGCTTGGGGGCGGCCGTGTGCGAACGCGTGGCGGAAGGCGGGACGGCGTTGCTGCACTGCGCCGCCCGTGAATCAATGGCAGTCTGACCGGCGACAGCCTTGGCATTGATTCCCCGCGGGAAAACCGAGACGATGAGGACGACCAGCTTTCGTCTCGCTGACGCGCCGGTCCCGCCACTCTTTCACGCCAAAACGTTCGCGCCGGCGCCCCGGATGCCTCCAGCGCGCCGGGTTCGAGTTGGGAGCGCCGACGCCAATTTCGATCCAATCCGATAAAAAAACAGGCTCGTGGGGGCGTGACTGGGCCGATTTTTCGGCTCCAGCTTTAAAAAACGGCCTTGGGGACCTGTTAGGGGCACGGCTGGAGATGCTCTGAGAAGGTGTCCAAGGCAGTCCTGCTCCCGTGGTGGAATGGAATGATGGCTTCCCAGGACTGCTCGTTGTTCTGACCAAAGGCAAGATGAATTCCAAGAATGTCAACATATTTACTCGGGGGCCACCGCAAGGGTCTGGCTCCTGCTCAACCATGGAGTGGGCGCCGCCTGAAAATTGTTTCGTAGCCGACATTGCACTCTTCCAAGGAAAGCTCACCGCGGAAAATGATGAAAGCCGTCGATCACCGGAGCTCTATGTTCTGGACGTCAGTGACGAGCAGAGTGGTGTCAGGTCCGTCTGGTGCACACGAAGCACGCCACCACGAGACCCTTACTCAACTGCCAGCTGCAAATCCTGCTTCTTCTTCTTTATGACCGAGCGTAGGACGTCCCTCCACAGGAAAGAAAGAGGAAACCTGGAGATGAGTTTCTCGACTGCATCTTGTATAACATGAGAGACCGGACAGTGGTGTCGTTGCCATTGGACAACACGGTGGCGGAGGTGTCAGGCGATGATGGTCCATGGCATCCGACTTGAATTTTTCCCAGCCGTTATCTGCAACTACCACTTCCCTTTGTAAACCTCGTACACGGATTAGAGTCTAGGTATCGATCGAGTAACAGCCATGGCACAAATAGCACAAGAGATATTGTTTTTTGAAGTCAGGCTATATGAAACCTCTTATCCTCAACCCTTGAGCTTTGCTTTGAGATCCGTACTCTTCAACTAACTTACAACATGAATATTTTTTTTTGTTTCTCTCAAACGACACACCATATGAATTTCAAACTTTGCAGATTGAACAAACATTAGAACATCAATGTGGGAAAAACTTTCAAATTTTTTGGTCTGATATAAATATAAAAAATGACATTTTGTTTGACTAAAAATATTATTTTAAGTATTTAAAATGTGAAAAAACTTTCAGATTTTTTGGTCTGATATAAATATAAAAAATGACATTTTGTTTGACTAAAAATATTATTTTAAGTATTTAAAATGCTTGAAAAAATCTGAAAGTTTTTTCCCACATTGATGTTCTAATGTTTATTCGGTCTGCAAAGTTTGAAGTTCATATATTGTCTCGTTTGAGAGAAACAAAAAAGATAAATGCATTCGCACGAATCACGATGCATAATTGAATGATGAAGATAAGGGGTACCACGTAGCTTGAGCTACAAAAAAAACTTTGTGCAGAAAAGAACGTAGAGAGACGTACCAGCTGGTCAGGTAACGGTTCCCAGCGGGACATCTAGCTAGGTCAGCCTATATATTCGCAAAACAGGGCCGCTCACGGAAAAAGCAAAATAGGTCATGCATCACCGAGAAGCCTTGGGCATAAACTGCGTCATGAAGTCTCGAAATCTGTATTCCCTTCGTGAGGATCTAAATAAGGCAGCGATTGTCATCTGGATGCCCCTCTTCTTCTGGATACCCATCGGTTGCGCCTTCTTCCGCTTGAACGGCCTGCCTCCCAAATTCTCCGTTCAGGTCACCGGGGCCAGGAGTCCCGAAGCTCCCCAGACGGCGGTTCCAGCCGATCCCATCTCCAGTACCGCTTTCAACATTACCCTGCACGCCGTCAACCGGCGCCCGGAGGACAGGTGCTACCGCCGAGGCGAGGCGGTCGTGCTCTACTCCGGCCTCACCGTCGCGTGGGGACGCACGCCGCGCTTCTGCGTGGGCGCGATGGATGCACGGGACGTGACCGTCGTGGCATGGGCCGACGACGGCGTCGAGTTGCCTGCGTTGCTCAGAGACCAGATGGCGGCGGAGCGGCGTGCCGGCTCGGTGGAGCTCGAGGTCGATGTGCGGCTATTCCGGGGCGACGACGGCTCGGCCAGACCGACGTGGATGCGGTGCAAGGTGACGACGGGTGGGCCGAAGCCGCCGGACGGGGTTCCATGCACCGTGTTCGCTCAGCAGAATTGGGCCTCGGATATTGGCCCGTATTGGATGCAGACGCTTATGGCCTCTGGGTGTAGTCGGCTCGAAACGGTTGTGCATGATTTATTCAAGAGCCTTTATTCAATCAGTTCGGTTGGTGATAGTACTCGGTAACTTACACTTGATTCATGTTTAACATATTAACTGTGTGCATCATGTGATGCAGATGTCGGACGCCGTTTTCAAGAAAAATTAATATAATTTCCGTTTTTTAATTGTATGCCATGATGGTTTTCAGCAATATGTTTGTTTTTCAATTACTAGTAAGCATGCACGTGCAACACACGTTTCGGCAATATGTTTCTTTTATTTTTGTTCTTGTCTAGTACCCGACGACTTGATGCAGATGTCGGACTCCGTTTTCAAGAAAAATGGATATAATTTTCCTTTTTTTAATTATACTAGTTGGATGCCCATGCGTTGCCACGGGACAGAAACATTTATAAAGGCAATAAGCAATCAAATTACAACAATAATAAGTGCTCAATGCATCTCCGGCTACACACATCATGTGCCATCTCCTCTTAAACTCTTCTCCCAAGTGAGTATTGAGGTAGGAGACAAACAATACGGTCAATGTACTAAGAACCTCACATTAACATGGATAATGAAGGGTTAGACATCTAGTGGCAACATCTGGTACTACGTGGTTGGTAGCAGTGGCCATGATAAACTAAAGATGGAAATCGTGCTTGGGTTCTTCCCATGATTATTACTCAAACCACAAATCTTCCTTTCCTAATGCATTCCTCTCGAGCGTAAAAAAGAAATCGATTACTTACCTTTAGTTGTTCTCTTTGCATCATGTACATCAAATACAAGAAGATTGTCTAATGGGGATTAATCTAAGTGATATGCAACAAATATCACAAAAAAAATGAGTCACTAATACACAAACTCCTTATCTGAAATATGGCTTTATTTCAACATTATAAAAAGGCAATTGCAAGATTACATTCAGTTGGCTCAGAACTAAAAAATAAAAGAAAAAAATGCACCGAAACTCCACAACTTACAAGTTCATTTCAAATAGAGTTGATTTCCCCTCTGATAAAACTATCTGTTAGCACATGCTTGAGCATCGCCACTTTCAAAAACCAGAACAGAGAGGACCAAGTGTTGTCATATACTATAGGAGAGCCCTTGTTTCATGTCTCCTACAAATTTCAAAAGAAAGGAGGAATTTGACCATGCCCCCAAACCCCTGAACCTCTAACCGGAATATCAACCATAGCCGTTCTCCGGCTGCCTTCCCACGCCCGACCCCGCGAGCTTGCCTCACCGTTTCTCTAGTGCATCTTTGTAGCCATACTAACATTGTTGTATCAACCTATAATTGCTGCCATGCCGCTAAATGGAGTGTAGTAGGGCAAGGACATCATGTCGATGTCCAACACGACCTTGGTGTCCATGAAATGATGATGTATGCCCTGCAAGTTCTCTTGCCTGTTAGAGTCATCCGCCTTCAGGTCCCTTGCTACTATTCGTCCAATGTGTCAATCGGTGCACTTGCACTCTTGATTGGTGTCGCTGACGTATCACTCTGTCTGTCTAGCTGCGAGAGTAGCAAAGGTGAAATATGTTAGATTGATGTTGTTTGAAATTAAATGGAAAATAAGAATACCACGTCGGTGTGTGTGACAAATAGCTAATAAATACATGTTGGAATCATTCGAGGAACAAGGGATGAATTGGGAGGACCATTTGTTCGAGGAATTGGAGTCGAGTGAATTGTTTTAGTTCAGCAAGTGTTTTTTTAAACCTTGTGGTCGTGCAAGTAGCCCACCAAAGGTCCATATAGCAAATTCCAAAATTTATGTCACCTCAAAGTCGAAAATCATCAATTTTTAAAATCTGTGATGCATCACAATAATTCATATTATACATAAATAGACCTTTGAAATATGGTGAGTTTGCTTTGTAAAAAAGCCTATTAACTAATGCATTTTGATACTTCTAATATATTTTAACATAAGCTGTGTATGGCGGCGCAAATCTTTGTGAACCTGATATATAACAGATACGACAAGGAAACATGTGATAATGTAAATTACCTTGTGAGATAAACATGCTTCATGTGACTTCCCCGCACTTCTCAGTATCTTCCTGTAAGTTAGGAAATTGCCTCTAGAAATGGTCAACTACACTGCATAACAGAATAATCAAGACTCCAGAGCATCAGTTGTGAATGTTGCAAGATAGACAAAATTATATGGAGAAAAATGATATATCACAGAAACCTAGCATATAGAAAGCTTTTTTTTTCAACAGCCATTCATGTAATCCTTCTGAGTCTGAGGGTGGTATTAAAATATCTCCCTAAATATAAGTCCCTTGATGTCTTTGTTGGTAAACTTTTCCTCGTTCAAGATCAAACATAATTTTTCAAAATTGGTTACATGATGGTACTCCCTCCACTTCCGCTAGACCATGGAAATAGGGTGAAACCATGAATATATGATTTTGTAACGTAAATAAAAATGGCAGCAAACTGGGACCGCTTAAAACATGACCGTGAAAATTGGATGCGTACCACTTGCGTCCTTGCTCGACCCCGCAATCTGAAGCATCATTTCTCGCTTGCGTGCCGCTAGCCCTGAGCTATAAGCCATCGCCATGCAGCGGTCATAGACATGGCCATGCAACGGTACAACAACACCGCATCCCCGTCCCGATATTCGTGACGCACCAGCTCACGCCAACTGCTACCAGCGGGCATCCTATCTATTGGGATACCCCCACATAACCAGAAAAATTTGTAGTTTAGATCTTAATGTGACTATAGAATTCAAATATTCAATACATCTAGAGTAAGCTACAGTCGAACAAGCAACTGGAAGACGCAATTTACACTTCAATGCCTAATTATCCGGATTGGGAAATAAGATCGAAATAGTTATAAGGCGGTAAAATTCCCTCACCACTTCTGAAGTCCAGGTCTTGCGCTCTTTATATCAGCAACCATGCTTCCACCTTTGTTATGTCCAACGGTGCCCATTCATGCCCTAGGTTTTCCATCATGAACTGTTTCAGCAATGTAGTTAGTAATACTCAAACTACTGACGTTGTAGTATCAATATCTATCTCACTCCCATCTTCATAAAAAGGTAACACCATATCAATGTCATAACCTCTAAGCAAGAGAATACTCCAGCTTAAGAAAAATGTGTCAGTTTCAAAAAAAAAAGTGTGTAAAGATTACACTGAAACAAGTTGTAACCTTAGGGCGCCATCCCAGGACTGTCAATTACCAATTAAGCATCAGAACAAGCAGAATCTGCTTTGCCATAAACTTGAACAGTGAAACTCAATTACATATCAAAATTTGTAATGCAACACCATACAGTAACAGTTGGTTTGCACCAACGACACCAATGATCTAGTTACAAATTCTAATTCACTTCTATATATTAGCCAGGCAATCCAGAATGATTTATCATATCATCAAGTACCCAAGGCACATTTGAACAGAGAAACAAATATCAAAAAAGCACTAAATTTTAAGGCCGAAGTACTATATCAGTAACGGGGAGAGGTAGCGCAACAAGGGGCACCATAGATCACATATACCTTTAGTTGGAGTTATTATAGGTGGGTACCTCGTGGATGGGTAGGGCACCGGGCATGAACGTCTTTGGGAGGTAGTAGAGGACTAAGACCAGGCTGTCGTCGAGTGCGGCCCAAGCTTGAGCTTGGACCGCATCCCCTCTCCCTCATGTTCTTCTTGCCGCATTCAGACATCCTCCATCGCAGGCGCTTTAGTGGACTTCGGTGACCGTCTCTAGTGGAGAGGCGCCGCCTGATACATCTCAAACGTATCTACTTTTCCAAACATTTTTGATATTGTTTTGACCTCATTCTTGCATGATTTGAACTAAACTAACCCGGACTGACGCTGTTTTCAGCAGAGCTGCCTGTATGGTTTTATTGTGTCCAGGAAAACGGATTTTTAAGCATCTCAGAAAAATCCACGAAAAATCACAGAAAATGCACGCACCCGAAGGAACCAGGAGCCAGAAGTGGGGCCAGAGGGAGGCCAGGGGGTGCCCAGGCGCCCTGTGGGCGCGCCCCCCTCCTGGGCCGCGCCAGGGGGTCGCCTGGGTGGGGCCCACACCCCCTGGTGCCCTACCTTGCCTCGTATTTTTACTCGCGACACGGAAACCCCAGATCAGAAGTTCTTTCGCAGTTTTCCGTCGCGGAGCCGCCGCCACCCTCTGTTCTTCCTCGAGAGGGCTAATCTGGAGGCTGAATTGGCCTCCGGAGAGGGGAGATCGTCGCCATCGTCATCATCATCACCACTCCATCATCCCTCCATGACTTCTCCCTCCATGTGTGAGTAATTCCCCTGCTGTAGGCGAAGGGGATGGTAGGGATTGGATGAGTTAGATCATGTAATAGTTTGTCAGATCGTTTGGGGCATGTTGCCTATCATCTACTATGGTGTTTATCATCTTTGCTTCAACTTGTTATTCTTAATGCTTGACACTTAGGGCCCGAGTGCCATGATTTCAGATCTGAACCATATGTGTTTGCATGAATATATTTGTGTCCGTGATCCTATCTATGAGTTGTTTGCACCTGTTACGGTTCGGAATCGGCGATCCCAAAAGTGACAGCTTGGGACACCAAAGGGGATGGTCCGTAGTTTGAGGATTACATGTATCCATTGAGTTCATTGCTATGTTCTGGTGCTCTTTGGCAGGAGCACCTTAATATCCATAAGTTCCTTTTGGCCCCGTTCGTAGCGGGATGGTAGGACAAAAGATGTTGTGCAAGTTCTTATTGCAAGCACGTACAACTACCTACGGGATACATGCCTAATGTTTGATATTTGCCTAGATGATCATTACTTTTCCGTGTGCCGTGCCCCAAGTTAGAATCTATCTCATCCATGCAGCGCCCAACCATCCATCTCCTTAGCCTACAGTGTTTTAAACCCTGCTTGTCACTAGTTGCTACTTTTGCCATTTACCTTCACTATTTACTTTTTGCTGTTTACTTTTACTATCACTATCATATCACTGTTACCACTTATCTTTTGTTGCAAGTAAGTATATTTCAGGTGCGGTTGAATTGACAACTCAACTGTCAAAGCTTATAAATACTCTTTGGCTCCCCATGTGTCGAATCAATAAATTGGGTTATTCTTACCCGCGAAGACTATCTCGATCCCTTACGGTTGAGGGTTATCAAGTACCGTTTTCTGGCGCCGTTGCCGGGGAGCATAGCAATATTTACAAGTCTACTTGAGGTATCCTACCTGCTGCACTTCATCCACTATGGGTAAGAAAGGAGACCCCAAGGTTCCGATCCTACTATCTACTACAAGAAGAGGTACTGCTCTGAGCACTAGTGCTACACTTGATTCACCTTCTATTATGAGTAAGTTTGCCTCACCACTACCACATGATGCTCCTACTGAATCTGTTACTATGTCCGATACTCTTGATGATGCCTCTACTACTTTTGATGATATTAGTTCGCTTGGTTATGCTCTTGAGAAACAAATTGATGCTGCTGCTAAAAAGTCTGGAATTGAACTTCCTGTTACTCGCTACCCTATTGGTGAAACTTATGATTATCCTGATTTGAGTAAACTCAAAGAGAGGCTCCGTGATGATGATTACTATATGCTTGATGAAGATCTATGCAGGGAACTGACAGAGTTTTCTGGCTCTGACCCTGAAGTTATTAAGAAACTATTTGAAAAACACTCTTTGAAGAACAAAACCGTTCATGATCCTGAATTTGCTACATCTCCTATATGCATTGATGATCCTGATTATGATTTCTCTGTTGATCTTTCACTTATACCTATGGTTGAAGCTGACCCCTTTTATGGCAGAGAAAATGATGATGCTATTGCACACCTGACTAAACTCGGTGAGTTAGGTGGCCTGTTTACCACAGATGAGAAGATACGATACTTTTATATCACCAAGCTTCTTCCTTTCTCCTTGAAGGAAGATGCTAAAGCATGGTATGATTCACTCCCATGCGGTTCCATTAAGAGTCCTCAAGACTTAGCTCACTCTTTTGTTGATAAGTACTTTCCTGCTCACATGCAACATGCTGCTTTACAAAGAATTTATAACTTTAAACAGTTGCAGGATGAGTCCCTCCCTAAAGCTTGGGGGAGGTACTGCGGTCTGATTCGGGCTAGACCAGGACATGAAATCCCTAAGAATGAATTAATCGATATATTCTATGCTGGTCTAACTGATGAATCTAGGTCCTATTTGGACAGTTGTGCTGGTTGTGTTTTCAGGAAAAGAACACCGGACGATGCGGAAGATTTGATGGGCAGGATTGCCAAAAACCATGAAGATTGGTCCATCCCTGAACCACCTCCACCACCAAAGAAGAGGGGCATATTTGTTCTAAGCCCCGAAGATATGCGAGAAGCAAAGAAGTCTATTAAAGAGAAAGGTATTAAAGCTGAAGACGTGAAGAATCTACCCCCTATTGAGAAGCTGTGTGAGCCTACTACTCACCCTCCTATGGTAGAGGTACACTCTCTTTTAGATTTCAACGCAAGTGACATCCCTCATGGTAAGCCTCCTGATCAATGTTTAGATGAGTTTGATAATTTTATTATGAAACAAAATCATTTTAATGAGAGGATAGAAAGTCAATTGCATGATAATTCCCTTGCTATCAAAAGACTGCTTGATGTTTTAGATAGAACAGTTAATGATGTTCAATGTCTTGTGAAGCATTTTCAAATGGTTCAAACTCAGCTTGACCAAATTTCTAAAGTGCAAAGAGATTTGCTTGCTAACAATGCCAAACAAGATAATTTGCAGGCTTTCGGGATTAAGACCCGAGGAGGAACTAGTACTCAAGATCCTCTCTATCCAGAGGGACATCCGAAGAGAATCGAGCAGGATTCTCAAATGCAGGAAGAAGAAATTGTTGGCTCTCCAAAGAAAAAGAAGAAACATAAGGAGACTGACAATTCTAATGATCCTATTGCAGATGAAGAGCCAAATATTGATCCTAACAGCGTATCTATCTCCGATGCTGAGACTGAAGACGGTGCTGAACCTGAAGGTATTAATAATGAGAAGAATGATCCGCCTGAAGTTCGAGAAGAAGAAGCACCTGACAAACGTAAGAGGTACACTAAAGAAGACTTCATCGCAAGAAAACATGGGAAGGAAAGAGAACCATGGGTACAGAAACCCATGCCCTTTCCAGGTAAGTCCATCAAATCTAAAGAAGAAGAGCATTATAATAAGTTTTGTGAGTGGATTAAACCTCTTTTTCTTCAAATCCCTTTGACTGATGCTATTAAGTTACTTCCTTATTCAAAATATATGAAAGATATTGTCACTAATAAAAGAAAAGTTCCTAATGATGCAATATCTACTATGCTTGCTAACTACTCTTTCAGTGGCAAGATTCCTAAGAAGCTCGGTGATCCAGGTATACCCACCATTCCTTGCTCCATAATGAATAATTATGTCAAAACTGCCTTATGTGATCTTGGAGCAGGAGTGAGTGTTATGCCTCTCTCTCTTTATGAGAGGCTTTGTTTAGAGAAACTAATTCCTACAGATATCTCCCTTCAGATGGCTGACAAGTCAACCGCTGTTCCGATAGGTATTTGTGAGGATGTTCCCGTAAAGGTTGCTAATTGTTTAATTCTTACTGATTTTGTTGTGCTTGACATGCCCGAGGATGGGAGCATGTCCATTATTCTTGGTAGACCTTTTCTTAACACTGCAGGTGCTATCATTGATTGCAATAAAGGGAAGGTTACCTTCCATGTGAATGATAAAGAACACACGGTATATTTTCCAAAGAAGATCGACAGGAGGCATGCCCTCAACTCTATAGAGAATATCGAGACCGTGAAAATTGGAGAATGGGATTGTCCACTACATGTGCCTCACAAATACAAAACTATCATGGTAGGGACAATGTCCATCAAGGTAAAGGTTCAGTGATTACTTCGTAAGAGGTGAGACTTTTTGCTCTATATATCGCCTGTTTGTTGGTAAGACTTGATCAACCTTATTAGCAAATATGTTTTATATGGATAAAAAGTTGAGCTTGTTATATTTTCATTTGTTTTTAGTTTTTGTCCTACTTTTTGTACCAAGTATTTATGTTTTGAAGCTTCACAATACTCCTCATCACTTCAAGTTTTCAGAGAGTTCCGCAGCTTTTTGAACTTCGAAAAAATTTCAACAGTGAAGTTTTCAGAAAAATTCCAGAAAAAATTAAATAAAAATTTCCACGTCGGGAGAGACCCGGAAAGTCCTGGGGCCAGCCAGGGGGACCCACCAGTGGCCCAGGCGGCCAGCTGGCACGGCCCAGCCCCTGGCCGCGCCCACAGGGCCCCCCTCCAGGTATGTCTTCTTCCTCCCTCTCTCTTTTTCTCCAAAAACCCGAGTTCTGCACTTGTTCTTGTGTTCTTGCTGTTCTTGGAGGCGATTCTTCGATCTCTCTCTACAGCCCCTCATTTGAGCTGAAATTTTGAGCAAATACTCCCTGAAATGAGTTTGTTAGGAAGGGCAAAAGGGTGGATTGAGAAGAGGAGGCCCGCACACTCCGGTCGAGTTACTAGAGCCGCAGCTTCACCATCGACTGCTAGGGTGAGCTATAATGAAGATCATGTGCCCCTGGAGTTGTTGGAAGATACAAGTCCAGCACGGGCGATGACATTTCCATGTGATGAATTCATGGAAGCTGCGGGAATCAAGGATGAGTTTTATAATCTTTGTGCTAATGCAGGTTTGACACGACTCGTCACGAGCCGTGTTACCCAGTATCAAAAACTCACCTCCAGTTTCATTAACAGTTTTAGATATAATCCTGATTCAGGTGCTATTGAGTTTAAAATTTACAATGATCTTATCACCATGACTTTCGGATTTTTTTGTGAAATAATAGGTGTGCCGAATGTTGGGAGGACGGCTAGGATGGCCACTCAGCCCTCCGAGCTGAAAACCGTCATCAACTCTCTCTGCAGCATGGGTACGAGGGATATTCATCGGTCGAAGATCTCCAGCATCTTATTTCCTCACCTCAGGTATTTTGCATATGATATTGCCAGAGGGGTGTTAGCTCGTGACAACACGAGCAACATTTCTGCTCCGGATATTGCTATCCTGGCAGCAGCCCTCTCAGGGAGGTCTGATTATAATCTGGGTGCCTTAATTGCTCGACGCCTTGCTATGAACGGTAACAAGGGGGACTTATATGGTGGCGTTTATGCCACACTTATCTTAGAACATCTTGGAGGCACCCCACACCATGATGATAATCCTTTTACTTATTTAAGCTTTGATCTTGCTGCTATGAAAAGGCATAAGTTTGTCACCATGGGTTCTGAGCTTGATAATCTTGTTTATATCTTGCGTTTCGGAATCACCGCGGAACGCGAGATCCGTCTACCTGCACCTCTTTTGTTTGATTTTTCTCGCAGGAACGGATGGTCCTTTGATGTTGTTCAGTTTGATGAGTTCATGGTCCGGCATCAGTTTCATAACCCCATGGAGGGGGTTGTGCCCGACGAGGAGAGGCACGGTGAGTTACCACATTTTCAGGAAGAGATCGCCACCGAGTTTGGTGAAGGTTCTTCCTTTGTTTGGCGCTCAGAACCTTCCTCGTGGGAGACTCCGAGGAGTTCGGTGTACGCGCCATCATCATTCTACGACCCTTGGACTCACCACCATACCCCCGGAGCAGGAGGCTCCTGGGGGCAGTAGCTGCTACCAACTTAGGCCAAAAGCCTAAGCTTGGGGGAGTACGTGCCCTTCTCACTTTTCCATTGTATTATCCGTTTTATTCACTTTGATCTTTTCGAAGTTTTTGCCCATTCTTCTTTATTTCTCTCTTTGCAAAAACAACAAAAATATTTTCTCTTTCTTTTGCTTTTATTCAACTTTTGAAAAAATCCAAAAAGATTTCCTTTCTCTCTTTAGTTTGCTTTGTTTTCAGAGTTCAGCTCAAGTCCGTGATGGCATTTAATTATATTTCCTACGTTCGATCATGCAAGTGACAAGCAGTAATGACGAAGATCGACTGAAGGGAAGCAACAGGGAAGACCGGTATGAACTCTTTTTGTTTCTACTTTTGTACATATGCCTGTACTTATGATCTAGAGACCAGCTTGTAGCGACATAGTGCTATGTTTACAATGCTCTTTCGGTGGTTCATGCTTTCCTTGTGGCTAGTCTCGAATAACTAGAGTATATAATGTGTTATTGAAATGATCTACATGTGTTGCACTATTCATAGTCTGGTATACTAAGGTGGTATTTCCCTTTAGGGAATTTTTGGATTGACTTGGCACATGCTTACACATGTTTAAGACTAAAAAGTCTACTCTGCCTTGATGATCTTTTGAGTTTCAGAATAGTTATATCACTTTCATGCCCGACTCAATGTTGCTTTGTCGCTCTGCATGATTATGACCGTTATTGCTCTCTAGTTGGTTGCTTCCCAGTCTTTTGCTAAACTTCCACCTGTACTAAGCGGACTGACTGCTTGTGCATCCAAAATCCTTAAGACCAGTTATGCCATATGAGTCCACTATACCTCCTATACATGGTATTTACCTGCCATTCCTAACAAAGACTTTCGTGTACCATCTCGAAATTAATCAAAAGCATTTCTCTTTTGTGCCTATGTTTTAGCTCATGAGGAAGTAGTAGTTAATTCATAATCTTTTTAAGTTGGACAAGTTTCACCCCTGGATTGCATGTATAATATGCAAACCCCTAATACGAAAAGGAACTGGCATTGAGTGCGCCCGGCTCAAAAAGATAATATAACAAACAAACCCTCCTTCACGCTTTGTTCATGAGAAATCAGAAAACTTTGGCAGTGATAAACAAAGGAGATTAAGAGGATGTGATCGTCCTCATGCGGGAGCCGTTCCTCGAAACTTGTCCAGCTCAAGAAGTGATTGAGTTATCTGCTAGCATTCGTTCACGAAATATGCACCTCTCAAAACGTTTTTATCTCTGTTTTTAAAACCAAGAGCTCTGGTACATGTTTAGTTTTTGTTTCTGACCACGGGTTTTCAACCTTGCCAATAAAAGCCACGGTTCGAGAGTCTCACCTTCTTTCTTCAAAGCACCAACTATGAGAGCATAATTGTCATTCTGAGTGTAACGTGCATTGTCCCAAAGTATTACATTGTCTTCTGCATACTTGTGATATGATTTATTCTAAAATTCTTAGTTCTAGTCTCCTTTAAAACTCTGGAGGAGTTTCTGCATTTGTGTTTTGCTTCACTCATGGAGGCTAGCGAGATACCACCCTAATATGCTCAAGCTATGTGCAATGTAATCTGGTCTTGATTTTCAGTAATATATTATTTACTTTTAAGCATTTGTGACTGGTCACTTGAAAGAAGGATTGCTCCTTGCATTGTCCTCATAAGTACTGTTTCAATACTCGCTAAACTATTTTCGTAGTACATGCTTATATACATCTAATGAAGCAAAAGAGTTTGTCAAAGTTTTTCTTTGTCGCGTCCAGTTCGTTGAACTGAATTGCTTGAGGACAAGCAATATGCTAAGCTTGGGGGAGTTGATACGTCTCAAACGTATCTACTTTTCCAAACACTTTTGATATTGTTTTGACCTCATTCTTGCATGATTTGAACTAAACTAACCCGGACTGACGCTGTTTTCAGCAGAGCTGCCTGTATGGTTTTATTGTGTGCGGGAAAATGGATTTTTAAGCATCTCAGAAAAATCCACGAAAAATCACAGAAAATCCACGCACCCGAAGGAACCAGGAGCCAGAAGTGGGGCCAGAGGGGGGCCAGGGGTTGCCCAGGCGCCCTGTGGGCGCGCCCCCCTGGGCCACGCCCGGGGGTCGCCTGGGTGGGGCCCGCACCCCCTGGTGCCCTACCTTGCCTCGTATTTTTACTCGCGACACGGATGAAAGGATCGATATGGTTGACTAGAGGGGGGGGGTGAATAGGCAACTAACAATTTTTAGCTTTTCTTAACCAATTAAAATTAGGCGACAAAATAAGTTGTCTAGATAAACTACTATGAAGACAACTAAAGACAATAAGCCCAACAACTACACAAGCATGCTATAGGAATTAAGCAAGTAAAGCAAGCAAGAGTAAAGGTAAGAAATAACCACAAGTAGAACCGAAGGAGACGAGGATGTGTTTCCGAAGTTCCTTCCCTTTGAGGGGAAGTACGTCTCCGTTGGAGCGGTGTGGAGGCACAATGCTCCCCAAGAAGCCACTAGGGCCACCGTAATCTCCTCACGCCCTCACACGATGCAAGGTGCCGTGATTCCACTAGTGGTGCCCTTGAAGGCGGCAACCGAACCTTTACAAACAAGGTTGGGGCAATCTCCACAACTCGGAGGCTCCCAACAAACCACGAAGCTTCACCACAATGGAATATGGCTTCGAGGTGACCTCAACCGTCTAGGGTGCTCAAACACCCAAGAGTAACAAGATCCGCAAGGGATTAGTGGGGAGAATCAAATATCTCTTGGTGGAAGTGTAGATCGATGCCTCCTCAAGCAATCCCGAGCAAATCGACAAGTTTGATTGGCTAGGGAGAGAGATCGGGCGGAAATGGAGCTTTTGGAGCAACAATGGAGTAGTGGGGGAAGAGGTAAGTCTCCTTGGAGAAGAAGACCCCCTATATATAGTGGGGGGACAAATCCAACCGTTATGTGGGGTTTCAGCCCGCAGAGAGCGGTAGTACCGCAACTTACGAGCGGTACTACCGCAGGCTGTGCGGTACTACCGCTTGGGAAGCGGTACTACCGCTAAGGCAAAATAAGAAGACCTGATATAGCCACGGATGAAATAAAATACATCCGTGGCTACATCCGCAGGGGAAAACGGAAGTAGCAAAATGCGACACGGTACTACCGCTTACGCTGAGCGGTACTACCGCTTAAGCTAAACGGTACTACCGTGCGGTATACGGAAGTAAAAATTTACTTCCGCTCCACTTCTTATACTTAGACTCCAGTGCCAGGCCCAGATACACGGTACTACCGCATGGGGACGCGGTACTACCGCGGGAGCGGTACTACCGTGTCGGCAAGCGGTACTACCGTGTACCTGTGCGGTACTACCGCTTGGCAAGGCGGTACTACCGCATGCTTGGCAGAAGATCAGTACAGAAGCCACAGAATTGCCACAACGAAAGAAAGGCCGGTTGGACCTCCAGAGAAGCAAGGAAAGGAAGTGGAGGAGAATGATGTGTACGTGTTGATTCTACCCAAACCTTTCCGACGCGGACCCCCTCTTAATAGTACGGCTTTCCTATCACTCAATGCCACCTACAGGGAGCAAAAAGAAAACACCGTCCTTCATGGGATCCGAGGGGCAAACAATCGTCTTGTGCCATAAGAGAGATATACCTGTAGAGCTTACAGCACACGATTAGTCCGCAAGAGTATTGTCATCAATCACCAAAACCATTAGAGAGAAGAGTGCCCTTACAATCTCCCCCTTTTTGGTGTATTGATGACAACACGAGATTTGCACAGAGAAGAAATGATAGAGACAACAGAATAAGCCCTAGAGTATAGGTGAGCTCCCCCTGTATGTATGCCTACATATGATTGTGCTTTGGACTGCACTGCACACATACAGGGTATGGTGTTCCCCTATAGTCTACACATGCGATGCTCTATAATACATTTAACTGCATAGGATAAGCATAAGAATATGATAATAAGTTTAACGATACGAGGACATATGTCTTACACCATATGGATTGTCTCACAGAAACACGCACAATAAAACCAAGTTCAACGAAAAGAAACACACACACAAGACGACACAAGACGGCAAATGCAAATCACTCTCCCCCTTTGTCAGCGAGACACCACAAAGGGAAAGAGAGGAAACGAAGATGGGTGGCAGCCCGGGAGAAGCTCAGTCGTCATACTCGTCATCAAAGCCCTGCTGCTCCTCGTCCTGATAGTCCTCATCAGATCCCTGCTGCTCTGGCTGATACTCATCATCAGAATCTGTCCACTGGTATCCCTGACGAGCCATCCAGGTAGCCTCTGGAGTGATGTTGTCCTCCGATCCATCTGAGACCGCTTCACCATACACGGACAGAATCTTCTTGTCCCTCTGACGAGTCTTCTTGTCAGTCACATGGGCACGGTATTGCCCCTGAGCCTGCATGCAGAAGAGAGCCTTCATCTTCTGCTGGAGCTTCTTGGCCCATGACGGCTTCTCTCCGGTAGAGGAAGACGAGGGGGCAAATCTGCCGGAACGGACATCGGCAGGCTCCTCCATAGGCTCATCCTCAGTGCCCATCTGAGCAGCAGCAGCCTGAGCGCGAGTAGTGGTGTTGGCCCAGCGAGTCTTGACGCGAAGCTTGATAGGATCGTGGCGGTAGCAGTCGGCCTCCAACTCCTCCTCTGGATACAATTTCTCCCAAGTCTTGGAGATGAGCAGATATAAGAAAGGACCATAGATAGGTACCTTGCGAGTGTAGATAGCAAACCGAAGCTCATTCCACATGATGTGAGAGATGTCCAGAGGAGCAGCCTGAGCGGAGCGAGCCTCTTGACACATCAGAAGCATATCCACCAGATAGGCGTGAACCTTGTCCTTGTCGCCAACACGAGGAAACAGCGTGTTGCGAAAAATCCGATACATAATGTCCAGGAAAGTATTCAGCACATAGGTTGTTTTGCCACTAGCAAGGGTCTTGGCTTCATAAAAAGGAAGAAGTTTGTCCTTGTTGGCTGCTTCAGGGTTGGCGTGAGGCCGAAAACCAATAGGGGTGTGGAGACCCTCATCAGGAACCTGAAGAAGATCCATGAACTCCTTCCAAGTGGCTGTCATCTTGTGACCATGAGTCATCCAAGTCATGGGACGATCTTCCTTGGCCTGAAAGTTGACCGAGGCATAGAACTGTGCAACGAGCTCAGGATCAAAATCGTTCTGGAACGTCATGATATGTTCCAGACCCAGCTGCTCGATCAAGTCAAGGGCTTCAGCAAAATATGCCCTGTTGGTATCCTTCCTCATGTGCTCCACATCGATCCAGTGAGCATCCACATACAAATTGGCCTTGGTCTTGAGCACCTCATGATAGATGCGATACTGTTGCTTGGTCCAGAAGACATCATCACCAGGGAAGTGCTCACGAGGTTCCCCATATGGGTTGATCTTCCGTCTAGCCATGAACTCACCAGCAGGCATTTCCTCCATAGACAGGGATGATTCCTTGCGCTTGTTGGCTGAGACCTTGTACCGGCGCTGAGGATTGGGGTTGGAGCCTTCTGGCACATCGCTCGGGGTACGCATGCGCTTGGAACCGGTGTCGCGAACGGGGTTGGTACGACGACCCGCAAAGCCGGAGCCACCACCTAGAAACACAAACACACAACCACAGCAAAACAAACGCGAGAAGAATCAATGCCAGAGCCTCGAGAGACACAAGAAACCAGAGGAAATAGAAAAGAGAACATGCCACGAAGCTAGTGTGAGCCAAACGGTAGTACAGCAGACCCAACGGAAGTAAAAAAATAGTACCGGAGAGCAAGCGGTAGTACCGCGTGGCACATGCGGTAGTACCGCATGCCTTACGGTAGTAGGATTTTACTTCCGCCCAAAGGGGCGGACCTAAAAAAAATAGTGCTGCAAGCGGAGCGGTAGTACCGCGTAAGGACGCGGTAGTACCGCTCGGCATGCAGTACTAAAATTTTACTTCCGCCCGAGGGGGCGGAACTAAAATATTAGTGCTGCATGCGGAGCGGTAGTACCGCGTAAGGACGCGGTAGTACCGCACGACATGCAGTACTAAAATTTTACTTCCGCCCGAGGGGGCGGAACTAAAATATTAGTGCTGCATGCGGAGCGGTAGTACCGTGTCTGGACGCGGTAGTACCGCTCAACATGCAGTACTAAAATTTTAATTCCGCTGGAGCGGTAGTACCGCTAAGTACAGCGGTAGTACCGCTAAGGTCAGATCGGATCTGGTTTACACCGTGCGGTAGTACCGCGGTTCTCCAGCGGTAGTACCGCACGGAACAGATCTGGGAAGATAAACAATTCGAAACTACCAACACGATCTACACACGGTACTACGGCTGATCAGTAACTTCGTGGCAACAACTCTAAGCACAAATCCAGATCACAAACACTCTCCCACACCCTAAGCATTCATGGAAGATATCATGAAGAACACAAGAAAGCACTAAGCATCTCCCCTAACCCTAGAAACTTAGGCAAGGCAAAAGAAGAAGGGAAACGGGGAAAAACCTGCATCCATGGCAAGAGGACGAGGTGGGGAACGATCCCACCGGTCGGAAAGAGAAACGAGTGGACGAGGAAGGAGATCCGGCAAGGTCCTCCGGCGGCGTTCTTGAGAGAGAGAGAGACAGGGACGACGTGGGGGTTAGGAGTGAATGGGTATGGGGGAGATGGAACTCCCCCTGCCTGCTTATAACCCCCACGCGTTTTGATACGTGCGGTAGTACCGCGGTCATCGCGGTAGTACCGCTTGCGCGGTAGTACCGCTCGCCAAGCGGTAGTACCGCTTTACCAGCGGCAGTAAAAAATTACTGCCGTGCTGGTCGACCGGTAGTACCGTAACCCCATCTGCGGTAGTACCGTAAGTTTGCACGGTAGTACCGCTCCTCCAAGAACAAACACGGCTGATAAGAGGCTTTAGACAAAGGAAAAGGAGAAACACAAATGCACGCACACGCAAAGTGAACCAACACACTCTTCAGAGGAGGGCGGTGGCCGAGGCCACCTATGTTTGAGTATATGGATATGGCACCGCGAAGAATTATCCTTGGGCCCATGATCCAAAACTCGACTTGAAACATTTAAACCACAAATGTATGGCAAATGATAAAGACTTGGTTAGTTTATGCATAATGGGGGGAGGAACAGTTCATTGAGAGAACAATACTCCCCCTATGTCCATGCCTACATCTAGACAAGATAGCTATATTGAGTGTGAGGGGTGTGTGTGCACAGACTCAAACCACATTGCTCAAATCGATGATATTTAGCTCATGCCTTAACTCGCGAAATCTAGCTTCATCCAATGGCTTCGTGAAGATATCTGCAAGGTTATCATGAGTGTTGACGTAGTGAAGCTCGATCTCTCCTTGCCTTATGTGATCCCGGATGAAATGATACCGAATCTCAATATGCTTCGTCTTGAAGTGAAGCACCGGGTTGAGAGAAATCTTGATGGCACTCTCATTGTCACACCAAAGAGGCACTTTGTCACAAATGACACCGTAATCCTTCAAAGTTTGCCTCATCCATAAGAGTTGAGCACAGCAACTGCAAGCGGCCACATATTCTGCTTCAGTGGACGAGAGAGATACACAACTTTGCTTTTTGGAAGACCAACTAACAAGAGAGCAACCAAGAAATTGGCACCCTCCCGAGGTGGACTTCCTATCCACTTTGTCTCCCGCCCAGTCAGAATCAGAAAAACCAACAAGGTTGAAGTTCGCTCCTCTTGGGTACCATAAGCCAAAGTTTGGGGTATGAGCCAAATATCGAAAGATTCGCTTGACAGCCACAAAGTGACTTTCCTTAGGTGAGGCTTGAAACCGTGCACAAATTCCCACACTCAACATAATATCCGGTCTAGATGCACAAAGGTAAAGCAAGGATCCAATCATAGAGCGATATACCTTTTGATCCACGGCTTTACCATTGGGATCAATGTCAAGTTGGCACTTGGTTGGCATCGGAGTAGTAGCCGGCTTGACATCACTAAGGTTGAACCTTTTGAGCATGTCTTGAGTATACTTGGATTGTTTGATGAAGATGCCTTCTCTTCGTTGTTTGATCTCAAATCCAAGGAAGTACTTCAACTCTCCCATCATGGACATCTCAAAGTGAGTGGTCATGAGTGCGGCGAACTCATCATTGAAAGCTTTGTTAGGAGAACCAAAGATAATATCATCAACATATAGTTGGCATACAAACAACTCCCCTTTGACCTTCTTAGTAAAAAGAGTGGGGTCGATTTTCCCAATTTCAAACCCACGATCTTGTAACAACTCGGTAAGGTGCTCATACCACGCTCGTGGGGCTTGTTTAAGGCCATAGAGTGCCTTATCAAGTTGATACACATGATTGGGGAACTTAGGATCCTCGAACCCCGGGGGTTGTTTAACATATACCAACTCGTTAAGGGGACCATTAAGAAAAGCACTTTTCACATCCATTTGTTGCAATTTAAAGTTATGGTGGGAAGCATAGGCAAGCAACAAACGAATGGATTCAAGACGGGCAACAGGGGCAAAAGTTTCACCGTAGTCGATACCCTCGACTTGGGAGTAGCCTTGAGCCACCAGTCGTGCCTTGTTGCGGATGACAATGCCATGGGCATCTTGCTTGTTCTTAAAGATCCACTTGGTTCCAATGACATTATGGTTCTCCGTTGGTCTTGGCACCAGACGCCACACTTTGTTGCGCTCGAAGTTATTGAGTTCTTCATGCATGGCATTGAGCCAGTCGGGGTCTTCGAGAGCCTCATAAACCTTCTTAGGTTCAACAAAGGAGACAAAAGCTTGATGAGCACAATAGTTTGCTAATTGTTTACGAGTGCTTACCCCCTTTTTGATGCTTCCTAGGATATTCTCCATGTGATGTCCTCTGGAAACAAGCCTGGAGGCAACTTTTGCAGCACGACGCTCCAATTGCTCTTCAAGAGATAACTGAGGAGCACTGAGTTGGTCATCTTGAGCGTCGTCAGGAGCTAAATCTTGATCTTGAGCTTCCTCTTGACCTTGATCTTGCTCGGAGGAGAGAACTTGGCCTTGTGCATCATTTGGTGGATCCCCACCATCTTGTGATTGATTTTGCACTTGGCCTTGTTCGTCCGGTTGAGGGCCTTCATTTTGTTCTTCGGAAGCGTGTGGGTCTTGGGTTGGTGATGGTTCCACTTGAGTGGAACATTGTCCTTCTCCTTCGGCCACAAGGGGTTCCTCAACGGGTAGGATGTATCCAATACCCATTCTTCTTATGGCTTGAGGAGGAATTTCATCACCTGTATCACAAGTACCACTTTGCTCCACTTGGGAGCCATTATTTTCATCGAACTCTACGTTACTCGTCTCCTCAATGAGTCCGGTGGATTTATTGAGGACACGGTAAGCATGAGAGTTTGTAGCATAACCAACAAATATGCCCTCATGAGTTCTAGATTCAAATTTAGACAACCGAACACCTTTCTTAAGAATGAAACACTTACACCCGAACACCCGGAAGTACTTGAGATTGGGCTTGTTACCGGTAAGAATCTCATATGGAGTTTTGTTCAAGCCTTTGCGAAGATAGAGACGATTTGATGCATGGCAAGCGGTGTTGATGGCTTCGGCCCAAAAGTTGTATGGAGAGTTGAATTCAGCCATCATAGTTCTTGCAGCATCTATTAAAGTTCGGTTCTTTCTCTCCGCAACACCATTTTGCTGAGGGGTATATGGGGCGGCATATTGATGCTTGATCCCCTCATCACCAAGAAACTCATCCAAGGTGTAGTTCTTGAACTCGGTGCCATTGTCACTTCTAATCATCAAAATCTTTGCTTCATGTTGTCGTTGAGCTTCATTTGCAAAGTTGATGACGGTTTGTTGGGTTTCACTCTTCTTCTTGAAGAAGTATACCCAGGTATATCTTGAGTAATCATCCACAATCACCAAGCAATATTTTCTACCCCCAAGACTATCAAAAGTGGGAGGCCCAAAGAGATCCATGTGGAGGAGCTCTAGAGGTCTCTTTGAATAGATGATAGTCGTGGGAGGGTGAGCCTTCTCATGTAATTTTCCTTCAATGCACGCCCTGCAAGCACGATCTTTGGCAAAGCTAACATTTGTTAGTCCTCGGACATGGTCCCCCTTGAGAAGACTTTGCAAAGATCTCATATTGACGTGGGCCAAACGGCGATGCCAAAGCCATCCCACATCAACCTTAGCCATTAGGCATGTCGCAACCTTAGTGGGTTGCTCCGAGAAGTTAACCACATAAAGGCCGTTCTCGACATGCCCAACATAGGCTACTTTAAGAGTCTTGCTCCACAAGAGGGCCACAGAATCAATATCAAAGAATGTAGCAAAGCCCATGAGTGCAAGTTGGCGGACAGAAAGTAAATTGTATGCAAGGGACTCAACAAGCATGACTTTCTCGATCGTGAGATCATGAGAGACAACCACCTTGCCAAGTCCCAATACCTTAGAAGATGAAGCATCACCCCATTCGACGTTGGTGGCCATAGATGAACCGAGATGCACGTCCACCACCAAGTCTTTGCTTCCGGTCATATGATTTGTGGCTCCGCTATCGAGCAACCATGATCCCCCACCGGAAGCAAACCCCTACAATAGATCAATGCTTGGATTTAGGTACCCATTTGGTAATGGGTCCTTTGAGGTTAGTGACAAGGGTCTTAGGAACCCAAATGGACCATTCAATGTACTCATAAGAAGAACCAACAAATTTAGCAAACACATGGCCATCACTAGCACGGCATAAAACATATGACGGATTAAAATCGCCGGCCATGTTTGAGGGTGTGGTGGAGTTTTTCTTGACCCCCCCACTTTTCTTCTTGGTAGAGGTGCCCTCTCCTTCTTTCACAAAGGATTGTCGGAGAGGGGGGGGGGGGTTGCTTTGTCTTGTCATTCTTCTTCTTCTTGGGCTTAGGAGCAAACCCAATTCCTTCCTTTGCCACAACTTCCTTTTGATTGCTCAAAAGGGCGTTGAGGTTCTTCTCACCTTGTATGCAAGTCACAAGGCCTTTCTCAAGTTGCTTCTTCAACTCGGCATTCTCTTCAACAAGATGCACATGCTCACAACATGGGTTAGTAGCATTTGCATTATCAATTAAAACCATGCGAGGAAAGATAGCCTTTTCCTTGGTTAGCGAAACTTGGAGTTGATCATGAGACTCCTTGAGAGAAGCATGCATTCCTTTCAAGGCCTTGTGAGCCTTGTCAAGTATGTCAAACTCCTCCTTGAGTTTAGCATGATCAACCGCAAGTTTTGCCTTCTCAGAGTTAAGGACACGAGAGACAACTAGAGCATGATCAAGATCTTTCTTTAATTTAGCATGGTCAACGTTGTGTGACTCCTCAAGAGTCAAACGAAGACCACGCTCCTCCTCTAGAGCGTTAGAGAGATCCGATATCTCATCGGCATAGTCTCGACTATGCCCTTCCATTTTAGTGATGGTTTCCTCGTGAGCCTCAATAATGTCATTTGCCTCACCGAGTTGTTCCAAGAGAGCAACTACATGCTTCTTGGATTTGCCCTTGAGATTCTTTATGAACACATCAAATTCATTTTCTCCCTCCTTACTACCCTCACCCTCATCAATACAATTAGTTAATGAGGGGTTAGAAGAGATAGTAGAGTTGATGATCGGAGTTACCTTGTTGGTGGCCTTGGCCATAATACACTTGGCGGTGATGTTTTCGTTTGGTGAGTTGAATAGAGATGAGTGCGAAGTGGTAGCAATTGCAATTGTGGCCATAGTGGTCACCTCATCCTCTTCATCATTGTCATCATCCTCCACATATTCTTCTTGAGCCACCAACACTTTCGGAGGAGTCTTTTTGATGAAGTTGTTCTTGTTGGGATAGGACTTTGACTTGTCCTTCCGAATAAGCTTGCCTCCAAAGTCTTCTCTCTTCTCATATGGGCAGTCTGCAACGAAGTGGCTTACATTTCCACAGTTGAAGCATGTCCTTACTCGTTGCTTCCCTTTGTTCCCACTGGAGTTGTTCCTGTTGAAGTTGGACCTTGAATTCTTCTTGCCCCAGAATTGCCTAGAAGCAAGAGCCATGTGCTCGTGATAGGCATATTTGGTGTCCTCGGGGCAGCACTCATCATCATCTTCAACTTCCTCCTCTTCCACACAAGCCTTGGCCTTCAGGGCAAGATTAGGCTTCTTGGATCGTTGAGCTCTTAGGACCGCATTGTCGGCGGTAACGTCAAGGATCCTCATGGCAACAAATTCATCCAACACTTCATTTGAGGATAAAGTGTGGAAGTCCGGTCTCTGACGAATCACAGAGGACATGGCCTTGTGATAGGGCATCATGGCCTTGAGGAACTTGCGCTTGATCCAATTGTCATCCGTGTCCTTACTGCCATGGTCTCGAAGAGATACTGCAAGAATAGTTAATCTTCGATAAAGTTCACGAGGATCTTCATCCTCGATCATTGCAAACTCATCAGCTTCATCTTGCACTACTTCATAGTTGGAGCGTTGAATGCTTGTGCTTCCCTTGTACATTGTGCCAACATGTTCCCATGCTTCCTTGGCCACAGTGAATGGACGAAGATGAGCAATGTCTTCAGCAGGGATTGAGTCTTGAAGAATGCAAAGTGCGGACTCGTTGAACTGATGATCGGCAGTTTCTCTTGGAGTCATGTTGTCAGGATCATACGGATAAAAACCTTGCTCAATGATTCTCCAGAGGTTAGTAGAACAATGATTAATATGACATTTGAAACGAAACACCCAAGTAGCAAAATCAGTATTTTTAACAAACTTCGGTGGGGGCCCGACGGAATTTAAATGCGGTGTGGGGACGGGTCCTCCATAGTGAGTAGGCGGAGGAGATTGGGCAAATTTCCCACTACCATGCTTAGTGACCGGGGCTTGCTCACTACTAGCTTCTCCCTTGTCGGGATTAGCCTCTGACACGTTGGTAGCGGGACGACCCACTTCCAACGGTGAGGTGGATAATTTAAGCCCCTCAAACATTTCTTTAAACATGCCCTTGACCTCGCTCGCTAGTGATTCTTTCAATGTGGTCAAGGCCACATTGAACTCCTCACGAGTGACGGAGGCTCCCCCATCTACCGTAGGCAAGGACGGATTTCCATCGGAATGGTCCTCCGTCTCGACTACGTTGTCAACCATACTCTTTGGACGGTAAAGTCCTTAAAAAGAGACGAGGCTCTGATACCAATTGAAAGGATCGATATGGTTGACTAGAGGGGGGGGGGGTGAATAGGCAACTAACAATTTTTAGCTTTTCTTAACCAATTAAAATTAGGCGACAAAATAAGTTGTCTATATAAACTACTATGAAGACAACTAAAGACAATAAGCCCAACAACTACACAAGCATGCTATAGGAATTAAGCAAGTAAAGCAAGCAAGAGTAAAGGTAAGAAATAACCACAAGTAGAACCGAAGGAGACGAGGATGTGTTTCCGAAGTTCCTTCCCTTTGAGGGGAAGTACGTCTCCGTTGGAGCGGTGTGGAGGCACAATGCTCCCCAAGAAGCCACTAGGGCCACCGTAATCTCCTCACGCCCTCACACGATGCAAGGTGCCGTGATTCCACTAGTGGTGCCCTTGAAGGCGGCAACCGAACCTTTACAAACAAGGTTGGGGCAATCTCCACAACTCGGAGGCTCCCAACAAACCACGAAGCTTCACCACAATGGAATATGGCTTCGAGGTGACCTCAACCGTCTAGGGTGCTCAAACACCCAAGAGTAACAAGATCCGCAAGGGATTAGTGGGGAGAATCAAATATCTCTTGGTGGAAGTGTAGATCGATGCCTCCTCAAGCAATCCCGAGCAAATCAACAAGTTTGATTGGCTAGGGAGAGAGATCGGGCGGAAATGGAGCTTTTGGAGCAACAATGGAGTAGTGGGGGAAGAGGTGAGTCTCCTTGGAGAAGAAGACCCCCTATATATAGTGGGGGGACAAATCCAACCGTTATGTGGGGTTTCAGCCCGCAGAGAGCGGTAGTACCGCAACTTACGAGCGGTACTACCGCAGGCTGTGCGGTACTACCGCTTGGGAAGCGGTACTACCGCTAAGGCAAAATAAGAAGACCTGATATAGCCACGGATGAAATAAAATACATCCGTGGCTACATCCGCAGGGGAAAATGGAAGTAGCAAAATGCGACACGGTACTACCGCTTACGCTGAGCGGTACTACCGCTTAAGCTAAACGGTACTACCGTGCGGTATACGGAAGTAAAAATTTACTTCCGCTCCACTTCTTATACTTAGACTCCAGTGCCAGGCCCAGATACACGGTACTACCGCATGGGGACGCGGTACTACCGCGGGAGCGGTACTACCGTGTCGGCAAGCGGTACTACCGTGTACCTGTGCGGTACTACCGCTTGGCAAGGCGGTACTACCGCATGCTTGGCAGAAGATCAGTACAGAAGCCACAGAATTGCCACAACGAAAGAAAGGCCGGTTGGACCTCCAGAGAAGCAAGGAAAGGAAGTGGAGGAGAATGATGTGTACGTGTTGATTCTACCCAAACCTTTCCGACGCGGACCCCCTCTTAATAGTACGGCTTTCCTATCACTCAATGCCACCTACAGGGAGCAAAAAGAAAACACCGTCCTTCATGGGATCCGAGGGGCAAACAATCGTCTTGTGCCATAAGAGAGATATACCTGTAGAGCTTACAGCACACGATTAGTCCGCAAGAGTATTGTCATCAATCACCAAAACCATTAGAGAGAAGAGTGCCCTTACAACGGAAACCCCAGATCAGAAGTTATTTCGCAGTTTTCCGTCGCGGAGCCGCCGCCACCCTCTGTTCTTCCTCGGGAGGGCTAATCTGGAGGCTGAATTGGCCTCCGGAGAGGGGAGATCGTCGCCATCGTCATCATCATCACCACTCCATCATCCCTCCATGACTTCTCCCTCCATGTGTGAGTAATTCCCCTGTTGTAGGCGAAGGGGATGGTAGGGATTGGATGAGTTAGATCATGTAATAGTTTGTCAGATCGTTTGGGGCATGTTGCCTATCATCTACTATGGTGTTTATCATCTTTGCTTCAACTTGTTATTCTTAATGCTTGACACTTAGGGCCCGAGTGCCATGATTTCAGATCTGAACCATATGTGTTTGCATGAATATATTTGTGTTCGTGATCCTATCTATGAGTTGTTTGCACCTGTTATGGTTCGGAACCGGCGATCCCAAAAGTGACAGCTTGGGACACCAAAGGGGATGGTCCGTAGTTTGAGGATTACATGTATCCATTGAGTTCATTGCTTTGTTTCTGTGCTCTTTGACAGGAGCACCTTAATATCCATAAGTTCCTTTTGGCCCCGTTCGTAGCGGGATGGTAGGACAACAGATGTTGTGCAAGTTCTTATTGCAAGCACGTACAACTACCTACGGGATACATGCCTAATGTTTGATATTTGCCTAGATGATCATTACTTTTCCGTGTGCCGTGCCCCAAGTTAGAATCTATCTCATCCATGCAGCGCCCAACCATCCATCTCCCTAGCCTACAGTGTTTTAAACCCTGCTTGTCACTAGTTGCTACTTTTGCCATTTACCTTCACTATTTACTTTTTGCTGTTTACTTTTACTATCACTATTATCACTATCATATCACTGTTACCACTTATCTTTTGTTGCAAGTAAGTATATTTCAGGTGCGGTTAAATTGACAACTCAACTGTCAAAGCTTATAAATACTTTGGATCCCCGTGTGTCGAATCAATAAATTGGGTTATTCTTACCCGCGAAGACTATCTCGATCCCTTACAGTTGAGGGTTATCACCGCCGGCGGGGTTGGGGATTGGGTTGGGGCTAGATTGGTCGCGGATGGATAGTTGTGAGTGATGGGGAACGTAGCATACTTCAAAAAATTTCCTACGATTCATCAAGATCAATCTAAGGAGTCATCTAGCAACGAGCATAAAGGAGTGCATCTACATACCCTTTGTAGATCGCGAGCGGAAGCGTTCAAGAGAACGTGGATGATGGAGTCGTACTCGTCGTGATCCCTATCACCGATGGTCCCAGCGCCGAACGGACGGCACCTCCGCGTTCAACACACGTACGGTACAGCGACGTCTCCTCCTTCTTGATCCAGCAAGAGGGGAGGAGAGGTTGATGGAGATCCAGCAGCACGACGGCATGGTGGTGGATGCAACGGGAAAAGCTGGAGGGCTTCGCCAAGACCCTGCGGGAGGAGGTAGAGGTGTAACGGGGGGGAAGAAGCGCCAGGGGCTGAGGTGCGGCTGCCCTCTCTTTCCCCCCCACTATATATAGGGGCCAGGGGGCACCGGCCCTAGGAGATGGGATCTCCTAGGGGGGCGGCGGCCAAGGGGGTGGCTTGCCCCCCAAGCCTAGGGGGGCGGCCCCCACCCCTAGGGTTCCCAACCCTAGGCGCAGGTGAAAGGATCGATATGGTTGACTAGAGGGGGGTGAATAGGCAACTAACAATTTTTAGCTTTTCTTAATCACTTTAAATTAAGCGTCAAAGTAAATTGTCTAAATATGCTACTAAGATGACAACTAATAGAAAGTAGAGATAACAACTTCACAAGCAAGCTATAGGAGATAAACAAGTAATGCTTGCACAAGTAAAGATAAGAAATAACCACAAGAGGAACTGGTGGAGACGAGGATGTGTTGCCGAAGTTCCTTCCCTTTGAGGGGAAGTACGTCTCCGTTGGAGCGGTGTGGAGGCACAATGCTCCCCAAGAAGCCACTAGGGCCACCGTATTCTCCTCACGCCCTCACACGATGCAAGGTGCCGTGATTCCACTAGTGGTGCCCTTGAAGGCGGCAACCGAACCTTTACAAACAAGGTTGGGGCTATCTCCACAACTAAATTGGAGGCTCCCAACGAAACCACGAAGCTTCACCACAATGGAATATGGCTTCGAGGTGACCTCAACCGTCTAGGGTGCTCAAACACCCAAGAGTAACAAGATCCGCTAGGGATTATTGGGGGGAATCAAATATCTCTTGGTGGAAGTGTAGATCGTTGCCTTCTCAAGCAATCCCGAGCAAATCAACAAGTTTGATTGGCTAGGGAGAGAGATCGGGCGAAAATGGAGCTTTGGAGCATCAATGAAGTATGTGGGGGAAGAGGTAAGTCTTCTTGGGGAAGAAGACCCCCTATATATAGTGGGAGAGCAAATCCAACCGTTATTCACGTTTTCTGCCCGCAGAGAGCGGTAGTACCGTACGTAAGTTGCGGTACTACCGCTCTGGGTGCGGTACTACCGCTAGGCAAAAACAAACATGCCGAGGACAACCACGGATGAAATAAATTACATCCGTGGCTACATCCGCAGAAATACGGTAGTAGCAAACACGACACGGTACTACCGCTTGGAGCAAGCGGTACTACCGCATAGGATGCGGAAGTAAAAAATTACTTCCGCACCTACTTCCGCACTTGGTGCAGTGCGGGGCCAGGTACACGGTACTACCGTTCTGTAGCCGCGGTACTACCACTGGTGCGGTACTACCGTGTCTTCACGCGGTACTACCGTGTGGCTGTGCGGTACTACCGCTTATGGAGCGGTACTACCGCTTGTCAGGCAGATGTATTAGTTAAGAAGCCATGGTTTGCATATACGATAAGAAACGGTTGGAACTCCAGAGAAGCAAGGAAAAGGTGGTGTGAGAGTAAGATGTGTACGTGTTGATTCCACCCAAATCTTTCCGAAACGGACCCCCTCTTAATAGTACGGCTTTCCTATTACTCAAAGCCACCGACAGGGAGCAAAAAGGAAACACTGTCTTCCATCGAATCCGAGGGGCAAGCAATCGTCTTGTGCCTAAGTGAGATATACCTATAGGAGCTTAGAGCACACGATTAGTCCGCAAATGCATTGTCATCAATCACCAAAACTACTTAGGGAGAAATATGCCCTTACAATCTCCCCCTTTTTGGTGGATTGATGACAATACGAGATTTGCACAGGGATAAAATAAGAGAGTATGCAATCCTAAACACTAGAATATAGGTGAGCTCCCCCTAGATGTGTGCCTACACGAGAGAGTGCTTTGGACTGCACAACACACATACTAGGTTCAATGCTCCCCCTATATTCTACAAATAATATACTCCTTATATAAAAACCGAGCACATAATCAAGGGAAAGTAAACTAACTGCTCATGATATAATAATAAAGACATAACGACGAGTTTAACAATAGAGAAGCATATGTCTTACACCATACGATAGTCTCACGCACACGACACAAAAGCACACAAATAAACAGAGTTCGACCAACGAAAAAAGAAACGAACGGCACAAGACGCAAATCACTCTCTCCCCCTTTGGCATCGAGACACCACAAAGGGGAAAGAGGACACAGAGAAGGGGCGGAGGATCTCAGTCATCGTACTCGCCATCGGACTCCTACTGCTCCTCCTGCTGCTCCTCGTCAGACTTAGACCACTTGTACCCCTGACGGGCCATCCAAACTGCCTCAGGGGTGATGTTGTCCTCGGATCCGTTGGACACGTCCTCACCGAAGATCCTCATGATCTTCTTGTCACGCTGGCGAGACTCCTTGTGAGTGACATGAGCCCTGTACTGACCTTGAGCTTGCATGCAGAAAAGTGCCTTCATCTTCTTCTTCAGCTTTTTAGCCCAAGAGGGCTCAGAGGAGGAGGGAGCAAATCTTCCAGGGCCCTCCTCATCGGCCTCCTCCACAGGCTCCTCATCAGTGCCCATCAGAGCCGCAGCAGCTTGCGCACGAGTGGTAGTGTTGGCCCATCGAGTCTTGATGCGAAGACGAATGGGATCATGACGGATACAGTCGGCCTCAAACTCTTCATCAGGGTACAGCTTCTCCCAAGTCTTGGAGATGAGCAGAAACAGGAACGGACCATAGATGGGTACCTTGCGAGAGTAGATCGCAAAGCGGAGCTCACACCACATGATATGGGATATGTCAAGTGGTGGAGACTGCGCCGTGCGAGCCGCTTCACACATCAGCAGCATGTCAACTAGGTATGCATGGATCTTGTCCTTGTCCCCAACGCGAGGAAACAGAGTGTTGCGAAAGATCCGATGCATGATGTCCAAAAATGGGTTCAACACCCATGTCTTCTTACCATTTGCAAGAGTCTTCTCCACATAGAATGGCAGCAGTTTGTCTTTGTTGGCAGATTCTGGATTGGCATGAGGCCGAGCTCCAACTGGGTTGTGGAGTCCCTCGTCAGCAATCTGTAAAAGATCCATGAATTCCTTCCAAGATGCAGTCATTTTGTGACTATTGGTCATCCAAGTCATTGGGCGATCTTCCTTGGTGTGGAAGTGGACTGACGCATAAAACTGAGCAATGATCTCTGGATCAAAATCATGCTGAAAGGTCATGAAGTGCTCAAGCCCAAACTGCTCGACCAGATCCAGAGCCTCGGCAAAGTAAGCCCGATTGGTGTCCCTTCGCATGTGGGCCACGTCCACCCAATGAGCATCCACGTACAGGTTGGTTTTGCTTTTGAGCACCTCTGTGTAGATGCGATACTGTTGCTTAGTCCAGAAAAGTTCATCCCCATGAAACTGAGCGCGGGGTTCTCCATAAGGGTTGTGCTTCCTCCGTGCCATGAACTCATTAGCTGGCATTTCTTCCATAGTCATAGAGGATTCCTTCTGCTTGTTGGCGGCGGTCTTGAACTTGCGTTGCGGATTGGAGCCCTCTGGCACATCACTAGGGTTGCGCAGACGCTTGGACCCGGTGTCGCGGACTGGATTGGCACGACGAGCATCGGAACAGGAGCCACCACCTAAGACACAAACACAAGAACATGACGAGAGCACAAAGAGAATCAATGCAAAAGCCTCAAAAGCACAAGAAACGAGTAGAAAGGGGAATATGTGCGTGCTACGAAGGAACTATTACACAAGCGGTAGTACTGCCTGACGGACGCAGAAGTAAAAAATTAGTACTGCTTAGGGTGCCGTAGTACCGCTTGACGGATGCGGTAGTACCGCTCACTCTGCGGTAGTAAAAGTTTACTTCCGTGATCAGAGACGGAAGTAAAAAAATAGTACTGCTTACGGAGCGGTAGTACCGCATTGTGGTTGCGGTAGTACCGCTCGGTATGCAGTAGTAATAATTTACTTCCGCTTCAGAGCGGTAGTTCCGCGGAGGACAGTGGTAGTACCGCCCGGGTCAGATCTGACGAACGGATCTGGACGAGATCGGGCGGTAGTACCACGGTTCGCCAGCGGTAGTACCGCTTGGATTAGATATGAAAATAATGGATCTTGACAAGACCGCGTAGATCGAACAACGGTACTACGGCTGATCATAGTAACTTGGTAGCAACAAACATACTAGCATTTCTAGAGCAAAAGCACTCTCGTACATCCTAATCTTCCATGGATAAGAACACGAAGAACGCAAGAACACTAAGCATCTCCCCTAACCCTAAAACAACAACAAGGCAACACGAAGAGGGGAAAAGGGGAGAAACCTTCATCCATGGCAAGAGGGCGAGGTGGGGAGCGATCCCACCAGTCGGAATGCGAGGAGAGTGGCCGAGGGAGGAGATCCGGCGAGGTCCTCCGGCGGTGTTCTTGAGAGGGAGAGAGAGAGAAGGCATGGGGGTTAGGAAATGAATGGGTATGGGGGAGTTGGAACTCCCCCTGCCCGCTTATAACCCCCACCCGTTCGAATATGTACGGTAGTACCGCGGTCATCGCGGTAGTACCGCTTGGGCGGAAGTACCGCACGCTAAGCGGTAGTACCGCTCTACCAGTGGCAGTAAACAAATACTGTCGTGCTGGACTTACGGTAGTACCGTAATCTCCTTTGCGGTAGTACCGTGACTACGCACGATAGTACCGCTTCTCCAAGAACTTGCACGTTTCGACACGAGGCTTTTAGCAATGGAGAGAAGAAAAACAAAAGGAAGCACAAGCAAGACAAAAACGCAACTCCACAGAGGAGGGCGGTGGCCGAGGCCACCTATGTTTGAGTTCTTTGGTATGGCATCGCAAAGAACTATCCTTGGGCCCATGACCAATACTCGTCTTGAAGCACTTTTACCAACTATGTATGGCAAATGACAAAGACTTGATCAATTTATGCATAATGGGGGGAGGAATGGTTCATTGAGAGAACAATACTCCCCTATGTCCATGCCTACATCTAGACAAGAGAACTATATTGAGTGTGAGGAGTGTGTGCAAAGACTCAAGCCACATTGCTCAAATCGATGATATTGAGCTCATGCCTTAACTCGCGAAATCTTGCTTCATCCAACGGCTTCGTGAAGATATCTGCAAGGTTATCATGAGTGTTAACATAGTGAAGCTCGATCTCTCCCTGCCTTATGTGATCTCGGATGAAGTGATACCGAATCTCTATATGCTTCGTCTTGAAGTGTTGCACCGGATTGAGAGAAATCTTGATGGCACTTTCATTGTCACACCAAAGAGGCACTTTGTCACAAGTGACACCATAATCCTTTAAAGTTTGCCTCATCCATAAGAGTTGAGCACAACAACTGCCAGCAGCCACATACTCTGCTTCGGTGGACGAGAGAGACACACAACTTTGCTTTTTGGAAGACCAACTAACAAGAGAGCAACCAAGAAATTGGCACCCTCCAGAAGTGGACTTCCTATCCACTTTGTCTCCCGCCCAGTCAGAATCAGAGAAACCTACAAGGTTGAAGTTTGCTCCTCTTGGGTACCATAAGCCAAAGTTTGGGGTATGAGCCAAATATCGAAAGATTCGCTTGACAGCCACAAAGTGACTTTCCTTAGGTGAGGCTTGAAACCGTGCATAGATTCCCACACTCAACATAATATCCGGTCTAGATGCACCAAGGTAAAGCGAGGAACCGATCATAGAGCGATATACCTTTTGATCCACCGCTTTATCATTGGGATCAATGTCAAGTTGGCATTTGGTTGGCATTGGAGTAGTAGCCGGCTTGACATCACTTAGATTGAACCTCTTGAGAATGTCTTGAGTATACTTGGATTGTTTGATGAAGATCCCTTCTCTTCTTTGCTTGATCTCAAACCCAAGGAAATACTTCAACTCTCCCATCATGGACATCTCAAAATGCGTGGTCATGAGTGCGGTGAACTCATCATTGAAAGCTTTGTTAGGAGAACCAAAGATAATATCATCAACATATAGTTGGCATACAAAAAAATCCCCTTTGACCTTCTTAGTAAAAAGAGTGGGGTCGATTTTCCCAATTTCAAACCCACGATCTTGTAACAACTCGGTAAGATGCTCATACCACGCACGCGGGGCTTGTTTAAGGCCATAGAGTGCCTTATCGAGTTGGTACACGTGATTGGGGAGCTTAGGATCCTCAAACCCCGGGGGTTGTTTAACATACACCAACTCATTAATAGGACCATTAAGAAATGCACTTTTCACATCCATTTGTTGCAATTTAAAGTTATGATGGGAAGCATAGGCAAGCAACAAACGAATGGATTCAAGACGAGCAACGGGGGCAAAGGTTTCACCGTAGTCGATACCCTCGACTTGGGAGTAGCCTTGAGCCACCAGACACGCCTTGTTGCGGATGACAATGCCATGAGCATCTTGCTTGTTCTTAAAGATCCACTTGGTTCCAATGACGTTATGGTTCTCCTTTGGCCTTGGCACCAGACGCCACACCTTGTTGCGCTCAAAGTTATGGAGTTCTTCATGCATGTCATTGAGCCAATCAGGGTCTTCGAGCGCCTCATAAACCTTCTGAGGTTCAACACAGGAGACAAAAGCTTGATGAGCACAATAGTTTGCTAATTGTCTACGAGTGCTTACCCCCCTTTTGATGCTTCCAAGAATGTTCTCCATGTGATGTTCTCTCGAAGCAAGCCTGGAGGCAACTTTTGCAGCACGACGCTCTAATTGCTCTTCAAGAGATAACTGAGGAGCATTGAGTTGATCATCTTGAGCGTCGTTAGGAGCTTGATCTTGATCTTGAGCTTCCTCTTGACCTTGATCTTGCTCGGAGGACAGAACTTGGCCTTGTGCATCATTTGGTGACTCTCCACCATCTTGTGATTGATCTTGCACTTGGCCTTGTTCGTCCGGTTGAGGGCCTTCACTTTGTTCTTCGGAAGCGTGTGGGTCTTGGGTTGGTGATGGTTCCACTTGAGTGGAACATTGTCCTTCTCCTTCGACCACAAGGGGTTCCTCAATGGGTAGGATATATCCAACACCCATTCTTCTTATGGCTTGAGGAGGAATTTCATCACCTACATCACAAGTACCACTTTGCTCCACTTGGGAGCCGTTATTTTCATCAAACTCTACGTTACCCGTCTCCTCAATGAGTCCATTGGACTTGTTGAGGACACGGTAAGCATGAGAGTTTGTAGCATAACCAACAAATATGCCCTCGTGAGCTCTAGATTCAAATTTATACAAGCGAACACCTTTCTTGAGAATGAAACACTTACACCCGAATACCCGGAAGTACTTGAGATTGGGCTTGTTACCGGTAAGTATCTCATATGGAGTTTTGTTCAAGCCTTTGTGGAGGTAGAGCCTATTTGATGCATGGCAAGCGGTGTTGATGGCTTCGGCCCAAAAGTTGTATGGAGATTTGAATTCTGCCATCATGGTTCTCGCTGCATCCATCAGAGTTCGGTTCTTTCTCTTCGCTACACCGTTTTGTTGAGGGGTATAGGGAGCTGCATATTGATGTTTGATCCCCTCATCACTAAGAAACTCATCCAAGGTGTAGTTCTTGAACTCGGTGCCATTCTCGCTTCTGATCATCAAAATCTTTGCTTCATGTTGTCGTTGAGCTTCATTTGCAAAGTTCATGACGGTTTGTTGGGTCTCACTCTTCTTTTTGAAGAAGTATACCCAGGTGTATCTTGAGTAATCATCCACAATCACCAAGCAGTACTTTCTACCTCCAAGACTATCAAAAGATGGAGGCCCAAAGAGGTCCATGTGAAGGAGCTCTAGGGGTCTCTTTGAATAGATGATAGTCGTGGGAGGGTGAGCCGTCTCATGTAACTTTCCTTCAATGCAAGCCCTGCAAGCACGATCTTTGGCAAAGCTAACATTTGTTAGTCCATGGACATGGTCCCCCTTGAGAAGACTTTGCAAAGATCTCATATTGACATGGGCCAACCGGCGATGCCAAAGCCATCCCACATCAACTTTAGCCATTAAGCATGTCGCGACCTTAGTGGGTTGCTTCGAGAAGTTTACCACATAAAGACCATTCTTGACATGCCCAACATAGGATACTTTAAGAGTCTTGCTCCACAAGAGGGCCACGGTATCAATATCAAAGAATGTAGCAAAGCCCATGAGTGCAAGTTGGCGAACAGAAAGTAAATTGTATGCAAGAGACTCAACAAGCATGACTTTCTCGATCGTGAGATCATGAGAGACAACAACCTTGCCGATCCCCAATACCTTGGAAGATGAAGCATCACCCCATTCGACATTGGTGGCCATAGATGAACCTATATGCACGTCCACCACCAAGTCTTTGCTTCCGGTCATATGATTTGTGGCTCCGCTATCGAGCAACCATGATCCCCCACTGGAAGCAAACTCCTACAAGAGATCAATGCTTGTATTTAGGTACCCATTTGGTAATGGGTCCTTTTAGGTTAGTAACAAGGGTCTTAGGAACCCAAATGGACCATTCAATGTACTCCTAAGAAGAACAAACAAATTTAGCAAACACATGACCATCACTAGCACGACATAAAACATATGAAGGATTAAAGTCACCGACCATGTTTGATGGTATGGTGGAGTTTTTCTTGACACCACCACTTTTCACCATTTTCTTCTTCTTTGATGTGCCCTCTCCTTCTTTCACAAAGGTTTGTCGGAGAGGGGGTGGTTGCTTGGTCTTGTCATTCTTCTTCTTCTTGGGCTTAGGACCAAACCCAATTCCTTCCTTTGCCACAACTTCCTTTTGATTGCTCAAAAGGTTGTTGAGGTTCTTCTCACCTTGTATACATGTCACAAGACCTTTCTCAAGTTGCTTGTTCAACTCGGCATTTTCTTCAACAAGATGCACATGCTCGCAACATGGGTTAGTAGCATTTGCATTATCAATTAATACCATGCGAGGAAAAAATAGCCTTTTCCTTGGTTAGTGAAACTTGGAGTTGATCATGAGACTCCTTGAGAGTAGCATGCATACCTTTCAAGGCCTTGTGAGCCTTGTCGAGTATGACAAACTCTTCTTTGAGTTTAGCATGGTCAACCTCAAGTTTTGCCTTCTTGGAATTAAGCATACGAGAGACAACTAAAGCATGATCAAGATCTTTCTTTAATTTAGCATGATCATCGTTGTGTGACTCCTCAAGAGCCAAACGAAGACCACGCTCTTCCTCTAGGGCGTTAGAGAGATCCGATATCTCATCGGCATAGTCTCGACTATGTCCTTCCATTTTAGTAATGGTTTCCTCGTGAGCCTTGATCATGTCGTTTGCCTCACTGAGTTGTTCCAAGAGAGCAACAAAATGCTTCTTGGGTTTGCCCTTGAGATTTTTCATGAACAATTCAAATTCATTCTCTCCCTCCTTTAGTACCCTCACTCTCATCAATACAATTCGTCAATGAAGGATTAGAAGAGGTAGTAGTATTGATGTTTGGGGTTACCTTGTTGGTGGCCTTGGCCATGAGACACTTGGCGGTAATGTTCTCATTTGGCGAGTCGAAGAGAGATGAGTGCGGAGTAGTAGCAATAGCAATTGTGTCCATGGTGACCATCTCACCATCTTCATCATTATCATCATCCTCAACATATTCTTCTTGGGCCACCAACCCTTTAGGAGGAGTCTTCTTGTTGAAGTTGTTCTTGTTGGGATAGGACTTTGACTTTTCCTTCCGGATAAGCTTGCCTCCAAAGTCTTATCTCTTCTCATATGGGCAATCTACAACGAAGTGGCTTACATTGCCACAGTTGAAGCATGTCCTTACTCGTTGCTTGCCCTTGTTTCCACTTGAGTTGTTCCTGTTGAAGTTGGGTCTTGTGTTCTTCTTGCCCCAGAATTGCCTTGAAGCAAGAGCCATGTGCTCATGATAGGCATATTTGGTGTCCTCGGGGCTACACTCATCATCATCTTCCACCTCCTCTTCTTCCACACAAGCCTTGGCCTTCAGGGCAAGATTAGGCTTCTCGTTGAGCTCTTAAGACCGCATTGTCGGCGGTCATATCCAAGATCCTCATGGCAACAAACTCATCCAACACTTCATTTGAGGATAAGTGGTGGAAGTCCGGTCTCTGACGAATGACAGAGGGCATGGCCTTATGATAGGGAATCATGGCCTTGAGGAACTTACGCTTGATCCAATTGTCATCCGTGTCCTTACTGCCATGATCTCGAAGAGAGACCGCAAGGGTAGTTAATCTCCGATAAAGTTCACGAGGATCTTCTTCTTCGATCATAGCAAACTCATCAGCTTCATCTTGCACAACTTTATAGTTGGAGCGTTGAATACTAGTGCTTCCCTTGTACATCGTGCCAACATGCTCCCAAGCTTCCTTGGCCACAGTGAAGGGTCGAAGATGTGCAATGTCTTCAGGAGGGATGGCATCTTGAAGAATACAAAGAGCGGACTCGTTGAATTGATGATCTGCAGTTTCTCTTGGAGTCATGTTGTCGGGATCACGCGGATAAAAACCTTGCTCAATGATTCTCCAAAGATTAGTAGAACAATGATTTATATGACGTTTGAAACGAAACACCCAAGTAGCAAAATCAGAATTTTTGATAAACTTGGGAGGAGGCCCAATGGAATTTAAATGCGGTGTGGGAACGGGTCCTCCATAGTGAGTAGGAGGAGCGGAGTGGGAAAAGATCCCACTCCCATTCTTAGTAACAGGGGCTTGTTCACTACTAGGTTCTCCCTTGTCGGAATTAGCCTCCGACACGTTGGTAGTGGGATGAACCACTTCCAACGGTGCGGTGGATAATTTAAGCCCCTCAAGCAAATCTTTAAACATGCCTTTGACCTCGCTCGCTAGTGACTCTTTCAATGTGGTCAAGGCCACATTGAACTCCTTGCGAGAGACCGAGGCTCCCCCATCTGACGTAGGCAAGGACAGAGTTCCACCGGAATGATCCTCCGTCTCGACTACGTTGTCTTCCATACTCTTTGGACGGTAAAGTCCTTAAAAAGAGACGAGGCTCTGATACCAATTGAAAGGATCGATATGGTTGACTAGAGGGGGGGTGAATAGGCAACTAACATTTTTTAGCTTTTCTTAACCACTTTAAATTAAGCATCAAAGTAAATTGTCTAAATATGCTACTAAGATGACAACTAATAGAAAGTAGAGATAACAACTTCACAAGCAAGCTATAGGAGATAAACAAGTAATGCTTGCACAAGTAAAGATAAGAAATAACCACAAGAGGAACCGGTGAAGACGAGGATGTGTTGCCGAAGTTCCTTCCCTTTGAGGGGAAGTACGTCTCCGTTGGAGCGGTGTGGAGGCACAATGCTCCCCAAGAAGCCACTAGGGCCATCGTATTCTCCTCACGCCCTCACACGATGCAAGGTGTCGTGATTCCACTAGTGGTGCCCTTGAAGGCGGCAACCGAACCTTTACAAACAAGGTTGGGGCTATCTCCACAACTAAATTGGAGGCTCCCAACGAAACCACGAAGCTTCACCATAATGGAATATGGTTTTGAGGTGACCTCAACCGTCTAAGGTGCTCAAACACCCAAGAGTAACAAGATCCGCTAGGGATTAGTGGGGGAAATAAAATATCTCTTGGTGGAAGTGTAGATCGATGCCTTCTCAAGCAATCCCGAGCAAATCAACAAGTTTGATTAGCTAGGGAGAGAGATCAGGCGAAAATGGAGCTTTGGAGCATTAATGGAGTATGTGGGGGAAGAGGTAAGTCTTCTTGGGGAAGAAGACCCCCTATATATAGTGGGAGAGCAAATCCAACCGTTATTCACGTTTTCTGCCCGCAGAGAGCGGTAGTACCGTACGTAAGTTGCGGTACTACCGCTTGGTGAGCGGTACTACCGCTCTGGGTGCGGTACTACCGCTAGGCAAAAACAAACATGCCGAGGACAACCACGGATGAAATAAATTACATCCGTGGCTACATCCGCAGAAATACGGTAGTAGCAAAACATGACACGGTACTACCGCTTGGAGCAAGCGGTACTACCGCATAGGATGCAGAAGTAAAAAATTACGTCCGCACCTACTTCCGCACTTGGTGCAGTGCCGGGCCAGGTACACGGTACTACCGTTCTGGAGCCGCGGTACTACCGCTGGTGCGGTACTACCGTGTCTTCAGGCGGTACTACTGTGTGGCTGTGCGGTACTACCGCTTATGGAGCGGTACTACCGCTTGTCAGGCAGATGTATTAGTTAAGAAGCCATGGTTTGCATATACGATAAGAAACGGTTGGAACTCCAGAGAAGCAAGGGAAAGGTGGTGTGAGAGTAAGATGTGTACGTGTTGATTCCACCCAAATCTTTCCGAAATGGACCCCCTCTTAATAGTACGCTTTCCTATTACTCAAAGCCATCGTCAGGGAGCAAAAAGGAAACACTGTCTTCCATCGAATCCGAGGGGCAAGCAATCGTCTTGTGCCTAAGTGAGATATACCTGTAGGAGCTTAGAGCACACGATTAGTCCGCAAATGCATTGTCATCAATCACCAAAACTACTTAGGGAGAAATATGCCCTTACAGCAGGGGGAGGCCCAAGGGGGGTGCGCCAGCCCACTAGGGGCTGGTCCCCCTCCCCCTACGGCCCATGGGGCCCTTCGGGATGGGTGGCCCCACCCGGTGGACCCCCGGGACCCTTCCGGTGGTCCCGGTACACTACCGGTGACCCCCGGAACTCTCCCCATGGCCGAAACTGGACTTCCTATATATAATTCTTTACCTCCGGACCATTCCGGAACTCCTCGTGACGTCCGGGATATCATCCGGAACTCCTCATGACGTACGGGATATCATCCGGGACTCCGAACAACATTCTGGTTACCGTGTGCATTTATCTCTACAACCCTAGCGTCACCGAACCTTAAGTGTGTAGACCCTACGGGTTCGGGAGACACATAGACATGACCGAGACGACTCTCCGGTCAATAACCAACAGCGGGATCTGGATACCCATGTTGGTTGCTACGTGTTCCTCGATGATCTCATCGGATGAACCACGATGTCAAGGATTCACTTAATCCCGTATGCAATTCCCATTGTCTATCGGTATAGTACTTGCCCGAGATTTGATCGTCGGTATACCGATACCTTGTTCAATCTTGTCATGGCAAGTCTCTTTACTCGTTCCGTAATACATCATCCCGTGACTAACTCCTTAGTCACATTGAGCTCATTATGATGATGTCTTACCGAGTTGGCCCAGAGATACCTCTCCGTCATACGGAGTGACAAATCCCAGCCTCGATTCGTGCCAACTCAACAGACACTTTCGGAGATACCCGTTGCATACCTTTATAGCCACCCAGTTACGTTGTGACGTTTGGCACACCCAAAGCATTCCTACGGTATCCGGGAGTTGCACAACCTCATGGTCTAAGGAACAGATACTTAACATTGGAAAAGCTTTAGCCTTACGAACTACATGATCTTGTGCTAGGCTTAGGATTGGGTCTTGTCCATCACATCATTCTCCTAATGATGTGATCCCGTTATCAATGACATCCAATGTCCATGGCCAGGAAACCGTGACCATCTGTTGATCAACGAGCTAGTAACTAGAGGCTTACTAGGGACACGTAGTGGTCTATGTATTCACACATGTATCATTGTTTTCGTATAATACAATTCAAGCATGAATCACAGACAATTATCATGAACAAGGAAATATAATAATAACCATTTTATTATTTCATCTAGGGCATATTTCCAACAGTGAGACCAGTGTCCTTGGCAACCCAACTTGAAGCTGCTCATTGGCGTCGGCTAGGTCCTGGGTAGGGCAGGAAGCGAGGTGGAATTGGGGATCGGGTGAGTCGAAGCTCGACTGAGAAAGGATTAGAGAGAGAGGAAGAACCGGCGATACAGGGGTCGTGGTGACGGGGCTCAATGTCCGCCGCCGCCTCCACCACCGCAGCTCGCGTAAGTCTCCTAGAACTCCGTAGCCACCTCCAACGTCGTGGCTGGGACCACCACAAACTCCCTCCCCTCCATCGCATGGGTCGTGGTCATGCCACCCCGTCCAGGGCCAGTGTCGATCCCGACCATGGCTGCCATGCGGGCATGGCCAAGGAGGTGTCCATGGCGAAAGGTTCATGGGTGGGGCGGCATATCACCGATGGGGGTAGAGGGAGGTGCAATCAAGGAAGAAGGGGTCTTCCGGTGGTCGTCAGAGAGGGTGGCGTCTGAGGTGGGTGGTCATGGGGATGGGGTGCGGGTGGTTTGTGTTTTGGGGGAGGGAGGATACAGATCGGCAGGTCAGGGGAGGAGGCGAAGAACGTGCGTTGTTTCAAATTTTTTCGCTGACGAACGTGGGTTTTTCCTCTGTTTTTTTTTGTTGCGGGGTCGTACGAGGGAGGTCAAACCATCGAGGGAGGTTGAACCATCATGATGTTCGATTCTCCTTTAATAGTAGAGATGCTATGATGGCTTTCAGCAATGTGTTTGTTTTTCAACTATATATGCGAGTTAGTGTTGACTGTTGTGCAGAGGTTACTCATACACTCATATGTGTTTATCTCTTTGATGCTATTGTTTGAGTTTAATAAAAATGGTATTTCACTAATAATAAAAATGCAATATCTAAATGGCAAATGTTTCATTTTTCTTTGAACTACAGAATGACTTGTGCGTCGAATTTTCAACACTCGGTTGTGACTTTCTTGAGAAGTGACGGTGATGGACCGGCTCAATTTTTTCTTCCTATCCATCTTGCTAGCTCTCGCCCACCTTGCCACCGCTCTCATCCTGCCGCTAACCCCTCCTCATCCCGACCTCCACCGGTGCAGGACAAGTTATCTGTCCGGCCTCCAACTCCCACCACAACTGAACTGGTTCCCTGCCACGAGGCTGCGATGATCAACGACAAGCAAGAGGAGCGACAGTTCACAACAGAATCTCGTGGGTGAAGCAGAAGTGGTGGAAGCCATCAATACTGACTAAGCATATGTGTTGTTTTGCTTGCCTCAAGAAAAGAAAAGGTGTTGTTTTGCATGTTTGAATGGCCAAAATGGCTTTCAAATGGTGAATTAAGAGATGCCGATTATGACACTATGTACAGTGGCGGGGACCGGGGGGTAGCAACCCCCCCCCCCCCCGCGATCGAGCAAAAGCTAAACATGTAAGGGCATGTACAATGGTTCTATCTTAGCAATGCCACGTAGGATAAATGATGAGGTGGAGGAGAGAGAAATCATAAGAGAAGGCTTGTCTGCTCTTAATTAAAAGAAGGCAAGAGGTGATCTCTTAGCACAATATGGCTCACCATATTTTT
>LR738711.1:663533581-663612055 GCA_902687465.1 Secale cereale
CGGGCCTTATTTTGTTCCAATCGAATCAAGCCACGTATGCGGGAGCACAGATGGGCAAACGCGGGCGTGCAGGCAAGTCTTGTGCCCCCCCCCAGGATCGACCAAAAGTTGAACATGTAAGTATGTAAATAGGATAACACAGGTGACCCCCCCCTCCAGGCTCGAGCAAAAGCTGAACATGTCAGTATCTCTACTCCTAATGGAGCAGTTGGTAGTCTCGCTTCCAGGTTTTTTTTTCGTCCCACCTCCCATGGTTTTTTTGGTACCTCCTCCCACCTTCGTGGTTTTTTTCGTAGATTTTTTTCATCCCCTCCCCCCACTTCATCGGTTTATTTTCGCGTCACCCTCTCACACAATGAAAGAAATCTGAACAGATCAGAACTTTCCATACTGGCGCAAGTTATTTAGTAATGTAGAATCAATCACGCACAATCTCTAAAGATCAAATCTAAATTAATTAACCTTACCTTAAATCACTCAATCACATTAATTAGAAATAAAATTGATTTTTAGAAAAATTGCTCAATCACATTAACGTTACCTTAACTCACGGATGGTAATCAGTCTCCAAAAAAAAGAAACAATACATCGAGGGAGCAGTAAATAAAGTCCCTTTCTTATGACATGTATATGATCTTCCCTTCCAACTCCGTTGTCGAGCGTCCTTGATTCTCGAGGCCGATGCTTGGGCTGCGTCACTAGGTCGCGATGTGACACGTCTCCAACGTATCTATAATTTTGTATTGTTCCATGGTATTATTTATGAAGTCTTGGATGTTTAATGGGCTTTATAATACAGTTTTATATCATTTTTGGGACTAAACTACTAACCCAAAGGCCCAGTCCAGATTGCTGTTTTTCCCTGTTTTAGGGTTTTGCAGAAAAAGAATATCAAACGGAGTCCAAACGGAATGAAACCTTCGCAAGAGATATTTTTGAAGAATCACGCACGAAGAACTTGAGAACCACGTCAGAAGAGCCACGAGGGGCCCACGAGGGTGGGGTCGCGCCCCCTTTCCCAGGGCACGCCCTCCTGCCTCGTGGGCCCCCCGTGACTCCCCCGGTGTCCTCCTTCTTCCTATATAAGTCTACGTACCCCGAAACCATCAGCAACAGAGAGAAAACCCTAATTCCACCGCCGTAACCTTCTGTTCCCGTGAGATCCCATCTTGGAGCCTGTTTCGGAGCTCCACCGGAGGGGGATCCATCACGGAGTTCTTCATCATCATCATCATCGCCCTCACCATGAGTTGTGAGTAGTTTACCACAGTCCTTCGAGTCAATAACTAGTATCTAGGTGGTTCTTCTCTCTCTCTCTAGATCTCAATACAAAGTTCTCCTCGGTCTTTGAGAAGATCTATTCGATGTAATCTCTTTTTGCGGTGTGTTTGTCGAGATCCGATGAATTGTCAGTTTATGATCAAGATTATCTATGAGAAATATTTGGTTCTTTTCTGAACTTTTTTTGTGTGCTCATAATATCCTTGCAAGTCTGTTCGAATCATTGGTTTGGTTTGTCCTACTAGATCTATAGTTCTTGCAATGGGAGAAGTGCTTGGCTTTGGGTTCAATCTTGCGGTGTCCTTTCCCAGTGAAAGTAGGGGCAGCAAGGCACGTATTGTATTGTTGCCATCGAGGATAAAAAGATGGGGTTTATATCATATTTCTTGAGTTTATCCCTCTACATCATGTCATCTTGCATAAAGCGTTACTCTGTTCTTATGAACTCAATACACTAGATGCATGCTCGATAGCGGTCGATGTGTGGAGTAATAGTAGTAGATGCAGAACCGTTTCGGTCTACTTGTCTCGGACGTGATGCCTATATACAATGATCGTGCCTAGATAGTCTCATAATTATTCACTTTTCTATCAATTGCTTGACAGTAATTTGTTTACCCGCCATAGAATATTGCTATCATGAGAGAAGCCACTAGAGAACACTATGGCCCCCGGGTCTATTCTCAACATATCAATCTACATCTACTTTACTTTGATCGCTTCTATTTTCTGTTCTTATAAACAAAACTACCAAAAATATAAACTATCATCTCTATCAGATCTCACTTTCATAAGTGACCGTAAAGGGATTGACAACCCCTTATCGCGTTGGTTGTAAAGTTCTTATTTGTTTGTGCAAGTGAGAGGGACTCGCGCGTGGTCCCCTACTGGATTGGTACCTTGGTTCTCAAAAACTGAGGGAAATACTTACGCTACTGTGCTGCATCTCCCTTTCCTCTTTGAGGGAATACGACGCAAGCTCAAGAAGTAGCAAGAAGAATTTCTGGCGCCGTTGCCGGGGAGGCTTACGCAAAAGTCATATACCAAGTACCTATCACAAACCCTTATCCTTCGCATTACATTTTTTGCCTCTCATTTTCCTCTCCCCCACTTCACCCTTGCCGTTTTATTTGCCCTTCTTCCGTCGTGTGTTTATCGTTCGCTTACTTCTTGTTTGCTTGTGTGTGTTGGTTTGCTTGCTTGTCATTATGGCTAGTCCCTTATCCGCTCCTTTGTCCCCCAAGTTTGAAGTGCTCCACTTCAATCAAAAGCAAGGAGAAAACTTAAAAGATGCTTGGTTTAAGATGATGGAATCTTATCGCAAGTGCACCTTAGAGGTGAATTTTGGAATCTTGCTTCGCAATTTTTATGTTGGATTAAATATGTCTGACAGACAACTCTTGGATTGCGTTGCCAAAGGGAATTTTATCGAAGTTGATCATAGTATCGCACACGAAATTATAGAGGGAATAGTGGGAACACTACCTCCCCAAAAAGGGTCAAATTCAAACCCGGAAGGGACGCAAGTCTTTGAGAAAATTTGCGAAGTAACAAAAATATTACAAAAGTCTCTTGAACCTCTTAAAAGTGTTAGTGGAAATCTCCACCGCATGAATATGTTGATTACTCTTTGTAATAAGCGGTTGGATGCCTTAGATCTAAAGATTTCCGAATATGAAGGGAAACGTAAAGAACCTCCCTGATTCGATCTTGACACCATTAAAAGGGTGAAGATCAAAGATGGCAATACCTAGATTTATCTTGTATCGTGCCTAGCTAGGGGCGTAAAACGATAGCGCTTGTTGGGAGGCAACCCAATTTTTTTTGTTGCTGTTAGGGAAAAAATATTGCATCTAGCCTCTGTTTAGATGTGGTTTCATGTTTTTTCTAGTGTTTGTGCCAAGTAGAACCTTTGGGAAGATGTGTGTGAAGTTTATGTGGTCTTGCTGTGAAAAACAGAATCGTTAGCGCTCACTAGAATGGTCGTCAGATTTTACTGGAGCATGCTATTTAGTTGATTCTTCATTGCAGATAATTAGTAGACAAATTCCTCACATTTACCAATTTAGGTTGAATTTTTCGGAGTTACAAAAGTATGCGAAACCTGCAGATTACTACAGACTGTTCTGTTTTTGACAGATTCTATTTTTCGTGTGTTGCTTGCTTATTTCAATGCATCTATTAGTAATATTTGGAGGTATGAACCATAGTATCAGGCCCAGGATGTGATTCTATCCCGATCATGTGACACTTACGTGATTGGGGCACAACCGCATTTCGGGCGCTTAGCAAGATGGATATCATTACATCGTACCATTACATACATACATGGGGATACAACAGTTCATACAATTCAAATGAATACAACAACATCAATACAAGGCATCCGACTACGGATGCAAACATGAAAAGCACAACGACATCCATCTGCTATCCCAGGCTGCCGACCCGGAACCTAACCCAAGACTGAAGAAGAAGAAGAAGAAGAAGAAGAAGAAGAAGAAGAAGAAGAAGAAGAAGAAGAAGAAGAAGAAGAAGAAGAAGAAGAAGAAGAAGAAGAAGAGGAAGAGGAAGAAGAAGAAGAAGAAGAAGAAGAAGAAGAAGAAGAAGAAGAAGAAGAAGAAAGAACTCCAACACAACGATCATCGCTCTCACGTCAAGACATCGGAAACCTGCACCTGCAATTGTTGTTGTAGTATCTGTGAGCCACGAGGACTCAGCAATCCCATAGCCATGGGTATCAAGACTAGAAAAGCTCAATAGGTAGGAAGAGGTTAAGTGGTGAGGTTGCAGTGGCAGCTAAGCAAAAAATATATGGTGGCTAATCTTACGAGTACAAGAATAAGATGAGCATCTACGCAAAGGGTCGTAAACTAGTAATGATCGCTAAAGATCCTGAACTACCTACGAGTCAAACATAACCCCACCGTGTTCTCTTCTCAAAGTGAAAAGAGACAGTCACGGTTACTCACACAGTTGTGTGTTTTATTTCGGATCCTCTGTCAAGTTTTCTACAACCAGACATTAACAAATTCAAATCTGCCACATAACCGCGGGCACGGCTTTCGAAAGATCATAACCCTGCAGGGGTGTCCCAACTTAGCCCATCACAAGCTCTGACGATCAGCAGAAGTAATAATAATATTACCCCTTATCTTAAGGACAATCCGATCAGGCTCAGTATCCCGGTGCACAAGACATTTCGACAATGGTAAAACAAGTCCAGCAAGACCTCCCGGTGTGTCGACACCCTGATAGTAGCCGCGTGTATCTCGTCTCAGGCCACGACCGGATGGGCGATCCTACAGGTAAAACCAATCCTCGAGTTTCCCCGTGGTGGCCCCGCATAACCCCCGTTGGGACCAACACCATCAGCACTGGCCCCCCTGCTATGTAGAAAGAATCCTCGGGTAGCGCTAACTCCCTATGCAATTTAATTAATTAATTAAGTTGTTATTATGAGCAAATTAAAACCAATGTTGGGCCTTGCTGGAGGAGTTTTATTCAAAGACGAACTATCAAGGGGTCCCCATATACCCAACCGTGTAAGAAACGCGAAATCAAGGAACATAACGCCGGTTTATCGGCTCCTAAGGTGGCATGAGTGGAACAAAACACCGAGCAAAAGGCCAAGCCTTCCACCCATGCCCAGTATATAGGTGTGTTAATAATAATAATATATATTGTGATATTCCAACAACAAGTTCCAACATGGAACGATTTTCATCTTCACTTGCAACTAACAACGCTATAAGAGGGGCTGAGCAAGCGGGTAACATAGCCAAACAACGGTTTGCTAGGAAGGTGTCAAAATTAGATGTTTCATGGCAACAAGGAGAGGGCTGATAATAAAGATGGGTAGCGCGACATATAACGATAGCATCGAGACAACTAAGCATGGCAATGGCAATGATAGTAAAGGTATCCAAGGTGATGGTCATCTTGCCTGAGATCCCGCAAGGAAGAAGAAAAGAGTCCATGAAGAAGACGAAGAAGAAGCCTTGAAGACGAACCACGTGTAGTCGAACGAATCCTCACGATCGCAACGGAAAAGAACTAGCGAGAAGAAAGCACACAACAAGGTAAACACACAACACAAGAACATGACAAGATGCTCAACCAAGTATGATGCAAGACAAGGCAAGGGATGAAGCACACAAGAACAACACCAAACAACAAGTTTAATTGAGGCCGGAATCAACACATAACAAATCCGGTAAGCCCTCATATGCATATTTTGAAATTAGTCCAGATCTGAACAAACCTTAAGTTAAAGTTGTTAAATAGCAGGTTAACATTCACCATGATGATCTACACGAAATTCTAGTCAAGTTTCATATAAAGTTTGTTTAATTCGGAACTACGGCCTAGAAGATATGAGCAAAACAAGACAAGCATGGCAACGGTGCAAGATGCACCCAAACATCAAGCAAAAACACTCCAAACATGTAAACAACATTATATTATGCTTCTACATGCAAAATCACACATGTTTCATATAGGACACACTCAAAACGGAGCAACGGTTCAACACATACACATGAAACAAGATATAACAACAAGCTGAAGTTAACAGCCACATAACAACTTTGGAGCAAGGTAAATATAAGCTATAGCACCCAAACATGATGACAAGAAGCATGGATGTTAAATAGACATGATACTTAACAAGCATGAAATTAGAACACACCCAGAAGCTTGCTGGAACACATTTAAACAAGCATGGCAAGTTGCAATAAAATTATCCAGACTTAGCCAAAATCTGGGAAGGCAAAAACATCATCACGATGCTGCCTTCGGAGGCACAAAACAACAAGCATATCAACTCTAATAAGAACATAAAGAGCATGGACATGTAGTATACATATCATACATCAAACAACTCCATTGAAGAAACTCCATAGGAGGCATGGATCAATAACAACAAGCTCCACCAAATTGAACATGCTGATAAAAGTCTGACAGGTAAAGTTATAGCAACTTGAGAGCAAGAAATAAATAAGCTACAACAGGCCATATGTGCAAGTAAGGGCATGAAAGGATAGAGGATAACATGTACAACAAGACATGATTATTGGCCACTCCAAAACAAGTATGAATTTGAGTGGGGCATCAAGCAAACATAGCATCAGGTTAAACAGATTCCAGACTTAGCAGTTTTTTCACTAATTATAAAACATCAACAACGACATGGCATGTTTACAAGCTTGTTTAAGTCACCTCAAGGCATATCGTGGAAAATGAATTGCACCACACCAAAGAACATATGATTGTGCTTCTAAAACATCTTGACATGTGGCATGAAGACAAACACATCTATAACAATGAGCAAGTGAAATCAACATTTCATAACAAGTTTCAGCACTTAACAGCCACATGCACTTTTGCAACAGAGATTAACATGGCAATATGACACCTAACATGAATGCTACAGCAACCATCATGTAGAGCACTTCACAATGAACATTTTGACATCTCATATGCTCCATTTGGATAAACATGCACAAAGTTACAACCATCACAAGCATGCAACAAAATTATAGTTAACAGCAGTTTAAACAAGTAGCACCCTTGCAACAGAGTTTAGGGCATCTAGATGAAGTCAAACAAGCATGGCACAATAGAACAAAGTGTAGAGCATATCACCACGATCATTTTGACATATCATTCACTCAATTTGGATCACCACACAAGAAGTTACAGGCATGCAAAGTATGCAACATTTTAAAAAAGGGCCAGGGACTTGGCAGAAATAGCTACCTCGCGGGATGGACATTGTCCGGCCGGTTCGGACACATCCGACCAGCTGGACCCACGCGTCGGTGTCACGGAAGAGGGGGGGGGGCGGACGCGTCCGCGCATGCCCGGACACGTCCGGGCCCGAACGGAGGCTGGCGCGTGGACCCGGGGCGATGTGGATCCGGGTCGGGCGCAGCGGGAGCGGGTCGGGGCGGTCGGAGGCGACGGTGGCCGGCGGTTGCTCGGCGGTAGGGTGGACGAGAGGCACCGGGACGGCCGGGGACGGAGCTGCGGCGGCGGCTCCAGCCGGGGAGGGGCAAAGGCGGCCAGATCCGGGCGGGGCCAAGCGAGCGGAGCCATCTCTGGTGGCGGCCGGAGTTTCCACGGCGGCGGCGCTCGGGAGGCACCGCGGTCGGCGGCAGCTCGCGACGCGGAGGCAAGCGTAGTCGGCGGCGGGGACGGCGTTAGGTGGCAGCGAGCTCGATGGGCGGCGAGGCGGAGATCGTCACCGGCGGGGCTTGGCGCACCGGCGGCGGGGTTGACCGAAGGCGGGGGCAAGCTCGAAGGAACTACGGGGGCGAACGGGCGAGCGGGAGGAGCTCGGGCCCGTCGTGGCGGGCGGCACGGGCCCCGATCGGCCCAGATCGGGATCCAGGTGGGCCGCGACCGGGCCTGGCGCGGGGAGGCGCTGCGGGAGGGCCAGGTGGCGCGCCTGGAGTGGTGGGAAGCGGCGGCTGGGGCGGCGCGGCCAATCAGGGGCTGCCACTTGGCGTCTGTGAGGTGGTGGCGGCGCTGGGTGGCCAAGTGGCGGCGATGGGACTGGTCAGGCGCGAATTCTGAGGTAGGGGAGGCTAGAGGTTAGGGAAAGGGTCTAGGTGAGTCCAAAAATGGCATGGGAGGTGTCCATTTATAGCAAAATTGCTAGGGTTTCGGGGTTTTGGGGAAAAACGGAGCCCTTCGATCGTGATCCAACGGATCCGATCGCGAGGGGGCGTTAGGTAGGCCTAGGTGGGCTGTGAAGAGGTGTGTGTGCTGAGATGAGAGGAGAGGGGAGAGGCCCGCGGGGGTTTTCGGAGACCGAAAACGTCCGACGAATTAACCGGCGACTAGTGCCGCTATATATATCCGTTGGGCTACCAAACGGACTCCGAATGCGATGAAATTTGGCAGGCGGCCTGTCGACACTATAATAAGACCACACGCCAAGTTTCAATCCATTCCGAGAATGTTTTTCGGCCACTCACAAAATAAATATTCGGAGGCGCCGTGTGCGCGTGCAAGTGTGTCTGGGCTCAGAACGGACAACGGAAAGGACGAGCGGACTCGGACGGATGCAAGTTTTGAAAACATGATGATGCAACACACATGATGACATGGCAAGACAACGAATAACTGGCTGACACCTGGCGCACCGGTCTCGGGGTGTCACAACACTGCCCTACTAACAAGAGATCTCGTCCCGAGATCTTAGGAACGAGACGGAAGAGAAAAAGGAAGAACAAAGTTCTTCGAGGACAAAAGAGTGAAAGCAAAGAACCTTGAGAGGTTGAACCACTTGAAAGAAAGGATACAACGGGGATAAACAAAGATGCAAAGACTTCGTTAGACAAGAGGAAGAAGGAATACGACGAGAACCCAAACGGTTGAAGGATATGAAGCACGGGTTGTAGGAATAAGAATGAATTTAAAACCACTCCGGTTAATAAGAGAAAGAAATGTGTTCGGGCAACACTTCGGTTGAATATGAATGGAATAGGACATGAACCTGATAAGATGAAATGAAACATGACAAAATGAACAAGACATTGCCTCCGAAAGAATTTAAAGAGTGGAATGAAAGAACAGATAAGAGGAGACCAACTTCGAGCGCGAATGAATTTGAAAGAGCATCCTCAGGATAAGGTTGGAACGGAGTTATTGAAAAATCAACAATGAAAAGAATTAACTTGTTGTGGACTTATGAAACATCTCAAAACTTGAGGTGAAATGTGCCGCAACCAAAAGATTGAGTAGATGAGAATGAAGAAATGCAAAACTCACTTTCAAAAGAATGCGGAGAATTACTTGCACTCAGGAGGCAAGAATAAGAATGCTTGAGCTGCTCCAGAAGAATTATGATGAACACAAGAAGAATGAATTATATCGTGGAGAACCACCATAAATAACTTCGGTAAAATGAAAGGATGATGATATAGAAATGACGGACGAAAATAATAAGATTAAAGCCTTGCGATGATTCCAATGGATGATCCGATGAGATAGCCGAGAAACCAAGAACTCCGGAAAGAAAAGATGAAAATACTTATGACTAGAATTTATTCATCAAGAATAAACTCCGAAGGAAGGAATTAATCAATTCCACAAGAAAATAAGAATTAAGTTATGCTTAACCTCCACCAATAAATTGATGCGAAGCAATGGATTCGCAAACCACTTATTCGCGTTGAAAAAGATAAAAGAGGGATATAACTTGAACTCGGGAAAATCTTCATGAAACACCGGTATGATTGGAATAAAAAGAATGGATTGATATGATAACACCGGAAAATAACTCTTGAGCGAACCGCCGTAAAGAATTAAAGCCGAGTGAAGAAAATGAACGAACCACCAGGAAGAATTAAAATCGAGTGATGAAAGAGAACAAACCACCATAAGAAATTGAATTTGACCGAGAAAAGGGAATGAATCTTCGGGATGAATAAAGAATTTGAAGGGAATTAGAATGACAAGAACGAAGAGATCGCGAACTTATTAAAGAATACTTGAATGAAGCACCGGACAAATGTGAGACGAACGAAGAGGCATCAAAGAAAAATATTTGGAGGACGAGGTTGAAAACTGAGAACGAAGAAATCTTCTGAAATGATGGCCTTCGGAGGAACACAAAGAAAGAATTCATGACATACTCCGGAAGAATGAAAAGAAAAAATGTTGAACTAACGATGAAAAGAATTATAGCGATCTTGAAGAAGGCATATGACTGATGGAATCCATTCTTACGTCATACTTGAAAAGAGTTTCAGAATACTCCGGGAAATTAGAAGAGTCAGGTAAGATCCTGGGAATAAACCTGTGGGTTATGAGCCCACCGAAGAGAAAACATCGTTGAAAAGGAGATGTTGCATCGGAATGATTAGAAGACTCGAATGAGGTGACAACCTCGAATAAATTGGAATGCAGACGCATCTCTTGAGATGTCTTCGAAACTCCGGAATAATTAATTAGCGAGAGGTGAACGAGCAAAGGGAAAAACATTTGAGCGAGGGAAAGAATATGAAGAACACTGAATACTTGAATTGAAATCCACCGGAAAATAAGAAGAGGTGAAGAATATCGAACGAGTGGAGAATTCTCCAGTTGAAATAACTGAGGAAAAAATGCAAAGGATTCACACGAGTAGAATGGATACTCGATTAAGGACTCCGGCTCCGAGAAGCAAAAGGGTGGGTGGGTGGGAAAAAGAAAGACAACTTCGGAAGGAGAAACAACATCATTTGAAAAGAACCGAGGATTGAACTTGCAAGAAGAAGAGGGTTGAATCCAGTTGACGAGAGATGCACCAGATGAAAGAACTAACAACGCAACAAATGAAAACCTAACCGCGTGATCCTAAAAAAATTGAAGGGGAAGAGGAGTAATTCAAAACACCTACGTCAAGATTCCTCACCAGAGCGATGAAGGGGCAGGGGAGTATAAGGAATTCCTACTCTCCGATATAACTAGACTCTGAAAATTTTTCTTCTAGACTCAACAACGGCCAAGCTACGATCAATCAAGGAAGCTCCTATGGTCGGTCGAGGCTCTGATACCAACTTATCAGGCCCAAGATGTGATTCTATCCCGATCACGTGACACTTACGTGATTGGGGCACAACCGCATTTCGGGCGCTTAGCAAGATGGATATCATTACATCATACCATTGCATACATGTTGGGGAACGCAAGATCTATCTACCAGATGCATAGCAACGAGAGGGAAGAGTGTGTCTACGTACCCTCGTAGACCGGAAGCGGAAGCGTCAAGTGACGCGGTTGATGTAGTCGAACTTCTTCGCGATTCAACCGATCAAGCACCGAACGTACGGCACCTCCGCGTTCAGCACACGTTCAGCTTGATGATGTCCCACGAGCTCTTGATCCAGTTGAGCTTCACGGGAGAGTTTCGTCAGCACGACGGCGTGGTGACGGATATGATGTATTTACCGGCGCAGGGCTTCGTCTAAGCACTACAACGGTATGACCGAGGTGTGCTTCTATGGAGGGGGGCACCGCACACGGCTGGAACAATTCAACTCGTGTGTCTTTGGGTGCCCCCTTGCCCCTGTATATAAAGGAGCAAGAGGGGAGGGCCGGCCGGCCTCCTATGGTGCGGCTAGGGCAATCCTACTAGGAATAAGATTGCAATCCTATTCCTAGTAGGAGTCCACCAAGAAGGAAGAGAGGGAAAGGAAAAGAGGGAGAGGTGGCGCCCCCCCAATCCTAGTCCAACTAGGATCCCTAGGTGGGGCGCCGGCCAGCCTCTATGGGCTGCCTCTCTCCTTTCCTCAAGGCCCACTATGGACCATCCCCCCTCGTAGGGGGTTTCGGTAACCCCCTTCGGCAATCCAGTTAAATCCGAAACTTTTCCGGAACACTTCCGGTGTCCGAATATAGTCGTCCAATATATCAATCTTTATGTCTCGGACATTCCGAGACTCCTCGTCATGTCCGTGATCTCATCCGGGACTCCGAACTACCTTCGGTACATCAAAACTCATAAACTCATAATACCGATCGTCATCAAACGTTAAGCGTGCAGACCCTACGGGTTCGAGAACTATGTAGACATGACCGAGACTCATCTCCGGTCAATAACCAATAGCGGAACCTGGATGTTCATATTGGCTCCTACATATTCTACGAAGATCTTTTATCGGTCAAAACCGCATAACAACATACGTTGTTCCTTTTGTCATCGGTATGTTACTTGCCCGAGATTCGATCGTCGGTATCTCCATACCTAGTTCAATCTCGTTACCGGCAAGTCTCTTTACTCGTTCCGTAACACATCATCTCGTGACTAACTCTTTAGTCTTTTGCTTGCAAGGCTTATTGTGATGTGTGTTACCGAGAGGGCCCAGAGATACCTCTTCGACACTCGGAGTGACAAATCCTAATCTTGATATATGCCAACACCACGAATACTTTCGGAGACACCTGTAGAGCATCTTTATGATCACCCAGTTACGTTGTGACGTTTGATAGCACACAAGGTGTTCCTACGGTGTTCGGGAGTTGCATAATCTCATAGTCATAGGAACATGTATAAGTCATGAAGAAAGCAATAGCAGTAAAACTAAACGATCATAGTGCTAAGCTAACGGATGGGTCTTGTCCATCACATCATTCTCCTAATGATGTGATCCCGTTGATCAAATGACAACTCATGTCTATGGCTAGGAAACATAACCATCTTTGATCAATGAGCTAGTCTAGTAGAGGCATACTAGGGACATACTGTTTTGTCTATGTATCCACACATGTACTAAGTTTTCGGTTAATACAATTCTAGCATGAATAATAAACATTTATCATGATATAAGGAAATATAAATAACAACTTTATTATTGCCTCTAGGGCATATTTCCTTCAGTCTCCCACTTGCACTAGAGTCAATAATCTAGCTCACATCGCCATGTGATTTAATACCGATAGTTCACATCGTTAAGTGAATAACACCCATAGTTCACATCGACATGTGACCAACACCCAAAGGGTTTACTAGAGTCAATAATCTAGTTCACATCGCTATGTGATTAATACCCAAGAGTAATAAGGTGTGATCATGTTTTGCTTGTGAGAGAAGTTTAGTCAACGGGTCTGTTACATTCAGATCCGTATGTATTTTGCAAATTTCTATGTCTACAATGCTCTGCATGGAGCTACTTTAGCTAATTGCTCCCACTTTCAATACGCATCCAGATTGATACTTAGAGTCATCTGGATTTAGTGTCAAAGGTTGCATCGGCGTAACCCTTTACGACGAACTCTTTATCACCTCCATAATCGAGAAACATTTCCTTAGTCATCCAGTTACTAAGGATAATTTTGACCGCTGTACAGTGATCTACTCCTGGATCACTATTGTACCCCCTTGACAAACTCATGTCAAGGTACACAACATGTTTGGTACACAGCATGGTATACTTTATAGAACCTATGGCTGAGGCATAGGGAATGACTTACATTCTCTCTATATTTTCCTGCCGTGGTCTGGCTTTGAGTCTTACTCAACTTCACACCTTACAAGTCAGGCAAGAACTCCTTCTTTGACTGATCCATTTTGAACTACTTCAAAATCTTATCAAGGTATGTACTCATCGAAAGTCTTATCAAGCGTCTTGATCTATCTCTATAGATCTTGATGCCCAATATGTAAGCAGCTTCACCAAGGTCTTTCTTTGAAAAACTCCTTTCAAACACTCCTTTATGCTTTCCAGAAAACTCTACATCATTTCCGATCGACAATATGTCATTCACATATACTTATCAGAAAGGTTGTAGTGCTCCCACTCACTTCTTGTAAATACAGGCTTCTCCAAAAGTCTGTATAAAACCATATGCTTTGATCACCTCATCAAAGCGTATATTCCAACTCCGATATGCTTGCACCAGTCCATAGATGGATCGCTGGAGCTTGCATACTTTGTTAGCACCTTTTGGATCGACAAAACCTTATGGTTGCATCATATACAACTCTTCTTTGAGATATCCATTCAGGAATGCAGTTTTGACATCCATTTGCCAGATTTCATAATCATAAAATGCGGCAATTGCTAACATGATTCGGACAGACTTAAGCATCGCTACAGGTGAGAAAGTCTTATCGTAGTCAACTCCTTGAACTTGTCGAAACCCTTTCGCAACAAGTCGAGCTTTGTAAACAATAACATTACCGTCTGCGTCGGTCTTCTTCTTGAAGATCCATTTATTTTCGATGGCCTGCCGATCATCGGGCAAGTCAACCAAAGTCCACACTTTGTTCTCATACATGGATCCCATCTCAGATTTCATGGCCTCAAGCCATTTTGCGGAATCTGGGCTCATCATCGCTTCCTCATAGTTCGCAGGTTCATCATGGTCTAGTAACATGATTTCCAGAACTGGGTTGCCGTACCACTCTGGTGCGGAACATACTCTGGTTGATCTACGATGTTCAGCAGAAACTTGATCTGAAGTTTCATGATCATCATCATTAGCTTCCTCACTAATTGGTGTAGGAATCACTGGAACTAGTTTCTGTGATGTTCCACTTTCCAATTCAGGAGAAGGTACAATTACCTCATCAAGTTCTACTTTCCTCCCACTCACTTCTTTCGAGAGAAACTCCTTCTCTAGAAAGGGTCCATTCTTAGCAACGAATATCTTGCCTTCGGATCTGTGATAGAAGGTGTACCCAACAGTCTCTTTTGGGTATCCTATGAAGACACATTTCTCCGACTTGGGTTCGAGCTTATCAGGTTGAAGCTTTTTCACATAAGCATCGCAGCCCCAAACTTTAAGAAACGACAACTTTGGTTTCTTGCCAAACCATAGTTCATAAGGTGTCGTATCATCATATTTAGATGGTGCCCTATTTAACGTGAATGTAGCTGTCTCTAATGCATAACCCCAAAAGCAATAGTGGTAGATCGGTAAGAGACATCATTGATCGCACCATATCTAATAAAGTACGGTTATGACGTTCGGACACACCATTACACTGTGGTGTTCCAGGTGGCGTGAGTAGTGAAACTATTTCACATAGTTTTTACTGAAGGCCAAACTCGCTAACTCAAATATTTTACCTCTACGATCATATCGTAGAAACTCTTATTTTCTTGTTACGATGATTCTCCACTTCACTCTGAAATTCTTTGAACTTTTCAAATGTTTCAGACTTGTGCTTCATTAAGTAGATATACCCATATCTGCTCAAATCATCAGTGAAGGTAAGAAAATAACGATACCCGCCGCGAGCTTCAACACTCATTGGTCCACATACATCTGTATGTATGATCTCCAACAAATCTGTTGCTCGCTCCATTGTTCCGGAGAACGGAGTTTTAGTCATCTTGCCCATGAGGCATGGTTCGCAAGCATCAAGTGATTCATAATCAAGTGATTCCAAAAGTCCATCACTATGGAGTTTCTTCATGCGCTTTACACCAATATGACCTAAACGGAAGTGCCACAAATAAGTTGCACTATCATCATTAACCTTGCATCTTTTGGCTTCAATATTATGAATATGTGTATCACACGATCGAGATCCAACAAACCATTTTCATTGGGTGTATGACCATAGAAGGTTTTATTCATGTAAACAGAACAACAATTATTCTCTAACTTACATGAATAACCGTATTGCAATAAACATGATCAAATCATATTGATGCTCAACACAAACACCAAATAACACTTATTTAGGTTCAACACTAATCCCGAAAGTATAGGGAGTGTGCGATGATGATCATATCAATCTTGGAACCACTTCCAACACACATCGTCACTTCACCTTTAACTAGTTTATGTTCATTATGCAACTACCATTTCGAGTTACTACTCTTTAGCAACTGAACCAGTATCAAATACCGAGGGGTTGCTATGAACACTAGTAAAATACACATCAATAATCTGTATATCAAATATACCTTTGTTCACTTTGCCATCCTTTTTATCCGCCAAATATCTAGGGCAGTTCCACTTCCAGTGACCTTTTCCTTTGCAGTAGAAGCACTTAGTTTCAGGCTTGAGTTTAGCTTTGGTTTTCTTCACGGGTGTGACAACTTTCTTGTCATTCCTTTTGAAGTTCCCCTTCTATCCCTTTGCCCTTTACTTGAAACAAGTGGTCTTATTAACCATCAACACTTGATGCTCCTTTTTGATTTCTACCTTCGCCGATTTCAGGATCGGGAAGAGCTCGGGAATTACCTTCGTCATCCCTTGCATATTATAGTTCATCACGAAGTTCTACTAACTTGGTGATAGTGACTAGAGAACTTTGTCAATTACTATCTTATCTGGAAGAATAACTCCCACTTGATTCAAGTAATTGTAGTACCCAGACAATCTCAGCACATGCTCACTGGTTGAGCTATTCTCCTCCATCTTGTACGCAAAGTACTGTCAGAGGTCTTATACCTCTCGACACGGGCATGAGTATGAAATACTAATTTCAACTCTTGGAACATCTTATATGCTCTGTGGTGTTCAAAACGTTTTTGAAGTCCCGGTTCTAAGCCGTAAAGCATGGTGCACTTAAACTATCAAGTAGTCATCATACCGAGCTTTTGTCAAAAACGTTCATAACGTCTACATCTGCTCCTGCAATAGGTCTGTCACCTAGCGGTGCATCAAGGACATAATTTTTCTGTGCAGCAATGAGGATAATCCTCAGATCACGGAACAATTCCGCATCATTGCTACTAACATCTTTCAACTTGGTTTTCTCTAGGAACATATAAAAAATAAACGTGGAGCAACATCGCGAGCTATTGATCTACAACATAGATATGCTAATATTACCAGGACTAAGTTCATCATAAATTAAAGTTCAATTTAATCATATTAATTAAAGAACTCCCACTTAGATAGACATCCCTCCGGTCATCTAAATGATCACGTGATCCAAATCAACTAAACCATGTCCGATCATCACGTGAGATGGAGTAGTTTCAATGGTGAACATCTTATGTTGATCATATCTACTATATGATTCACGCTCGACCTTTCGGTCTCTAGTGTTCCGAGGCCATATCTGCATATGCTAGGCTCGTCAAGTTTAACCCGAGTATTCTGCGTGTGCAAAACTGTCTTACACCCGTTGTATTTGAACGTAGAGCTTATCACACCCGATCATCACGTGGTGTCTCGGCACGACGAACTTTCGCAACGGTGCATACTCAGGGAGAACATTTATACCTTGAAATTTAGTAAGGGATCATCTTATAATGCTACCGTCGTTCTAAGCAAAATAAGAAGCATAATAAGATGAACATCACATGCAATCAAAATATGTGACATGATATGGCCATCATCATCTTGTGCTTTTTGATCTCCATCTCCAAAGCACCGTCATGATCACCTTTGTCACCGGCGCGACACCTTGATCTCCATCGTAGCATCGTTGTCGTCTCGCCAACTATTGCTTCTACGACTATCGCTACTGCTTAGTGATAAAGTAAAGCAATTACATGGCGATTGCATTTCATACAATAAAGCAACAACCATATGGCTCCTGCCAGTTGCCGATAACATTACAAAACATGATCATCTCATACAAAACCGTATAACTCATCATGTCTTGACCATATCACATCACTAAATGCCCTGCAAAAACAAGTTAGACGTCCTCTACTTTGTTGTTGCAAGTTTTACGTGGCTGCTACGGGCTTAGCAAGAACCGTTCTTACCTACGCATACAAAACCACAACGATGTTTCGTCAAGTATGTGCTGTTTTAACCTTCACAAGGACCGGGCGTAGCCACACTTGATTCAGCTAAAGTGAGAGAGACAGACACCCGCCAGTCACCTTTAAGCAACGAGTGCTCGTAACGGTGAAACCAGTCTCGCGTAAGCGTACGCGTAATGTCGGTCCGGGCCGCTTCATCTCACAATACCGCCGAAGCAAAGTATGACATGTTGGTAAGCAGTATGACTAGTATCGCCCACAACTCATTGTGTTCTACTCGTGCATATCATCTACGCATAGACCTGGCTCATGATGCCACTGTTGGGGAACGTAGTATTTTAAAATTTTCCTACGATCACGCAAGATCTATCTACCAGATGCATAGCAACGAGAGGGAAGAGTGTGTCTACGTACCCTCGTAGACCGGAAGCGGAAGCGTCAAGTGACGCGGTTGATGTAGTCGAACTTCTTCGCGATTCAACCGATCAAGCACCGAACGTACGGCACCTCCGCGTTCAGCACACGTTCAGCTTGATGACGTCCCACGAGCTCTTGATCCAGTTGAGCTTCACGGGAGAGTTTCGTCAGCACGACGGCGTGGTGACGGATATGATGTATTTACCGGCGCAGGGCTTCGTCTAAGCACTGCAACGGTATGACCGAGGTGTGTTTCTGTGGAGGGGGGCACCGCACACGGCTGGAACAATTCAACTTGTGTGTCTTTGGGTGCCCCCCTGCCCCTGTATATAAAGGAGCAAGAGGGGAGGGCCGGCCGGCCTCCTATGGTGCGGCTAGGGCAATCCTACTAGGAATAAGATTGCAATCCTATTCCTAGTAGGAGTCCACCAAGAAGGAAGAGAGGGAAAGGAAAAGAGGGAGAGGTGGCGCCCCCCCAATCCTAGTCCAACTAGGATCCCTAGGTGGGGCGCCGGCCAGCCTCTATGGGCTGCCTCTCTCCTTTCCTCAAGGCCCACTATGGACCATCCCCCCTCGTAGGGGGTTCCGGTAACCCCCTTCGGCAATCCAGTTAAATCCAAAACTTTTCCGGAACACTTCCGGTGTCCGAATATAGTCGTCCAATATATCAATCTTTATGTCTTGAACATTCCGAGACTCCTCGTCATGTCCGTGATCTCATCCGGGACTCCGAACTACCTTCGGTACATCAAAACTCATAAACTCATAATACCGATCGTCATCAAACGTTAAGCGTGCGGACCCTACGGGTTCGAGAACTATGTAGACATGACCGAGACTCATCTCCGGTCAATAACCAATAGCGGAACCTGGATGTTCATATTGGCTCCTACATATTCTACGAAGATCTTTTATCGGTCAAAACCGCATAACAACATACGTTGTTCCTTTTGTCATCGGTATGTTACTTGCCCGAGATTCGATCGTCGGTATCTCCATACCTAGTTCAATCTCGTTACCGGCAAGTCTCTTTACTCATTCCGTAACACATCATCTCGTGACTAACTCTTTAGTCTTTTGCTTGCAAGGCTTATTGTGATGTGTGTTACCGAGAGGGCCCAGAGATACCTCTTCGACACTCGGAGTGACAAATCCTAATCTTGATATATGCCAACACCACGAATACTTTCGGAGACACCTGTAGAGCATCTTTATGATCACCCAGTTACGTTGTGACGTTTGATAGCACACAAGGTGTTCCTACGGTATTCGGGAGTTGCATAATCTCATAGTCATAGGAACATGTATAAGTCATGAAGAAAGCAATAGCAGTAAAACTAAACGATCATAGTGCTAAGCTAACGGATGGGTCTTGTCCATCACATCATTATCCTAATGATGTGATCCCGTTGATCAAATGACAACTCATGTCTATGGCTAGGAAACATAACCATCTTTGATCAATGAGCTAGTCTAGTAGAGGCATACTAGGGACATACTGTTTTGTCTATGTATCCACACATGTACTAAGTTTCCGGTTAATACAATTCTAGCATGAATAATAAACATTTATCATGATATAAGGAAATATAAATAACAACTTTATTATTGCCTCTAGGGCATATTTCCTTCAATACATACATGGGGATACAACAATTCATACAATTCACATGAATACAACAACATCAATACAAGGCATCCGACTACGGATGCAAACATGAAAAGCACAACGACATCCATCTGCTATCCCAGGCTGCCGACCCGGAACCTAACCCAAGACTGAAGAAGAAGAAGAAGAAGAAGAAGAAGAAGAAGAAGAAGAAGAAGAAGAAGAAGAAGAAGAAGAAGAAGAAGAAGAAGAAGAAGAAGAAGAAGAAGAAGAAGAAGAAGAAGAAGATGAAGAAAGAAAGAACTCCAACACAACGATCATCGCTCTCACGTCAAGACATCGGAAACCTGCACCTGCAACTATTGTTGTAGTATCTGTGAGCCACGAGGACTCAGCAATCCCATAACCATGGGTATCAAGACTAGCAAAGCTCAATAGGTAGGAAGAGGTTAAGTGGTGAGGTTGCAGTGGCAGCTAAGCAAAAAATATATGGTGGCTAATCTTACGAGTACAAGAATAAGATGAGCATCTACGCAAAGGGTCGTAAACTAGTAATGATCGCTAAAGTTCCTGAACTACCTACGAGTCAAACATAACCCCACCGTGTTCTCTTCTCAAAGTGAAAAGAGACAGTCACGGTTACTCACACAGTTGTGTGTTTTATTTCGGATCCTCTGTCAAGTTTTCTACAACCGGACATTAACAAATTCCAATCTTCCACATAACCGCGGGCATGGCTTTCGAAAGATCATAACCCTCCAGGGGTGTCCCAACTTAGCCCATCACAAGCTCTGACGATCAGCAGAAGTAATAATAATATTACCCCTTATCTTAAGGACAATCCGATCAGGCTCGGTATCCCGGTGCACAAGACATTTCGACAATGGTAAAACAAGTCCAGCAAGACCTCCCGGTGTGTCGACACCCTGATAGTAGCCGCGCGTATATCGTCTTAGGCCACGACCGGGTGGGCGATCCTACAGGTAAAACCAATCCTCGAGTTTCCCCGTGGTGGCCCCGCATAACCCCCGTTTGGGACCAACACCATCTGCACTGGCCCCTCCTGCTATGTAGAAAGAATCTTCGGGTAGCGCTAACTCCCTATGCAATTTAATTAATTAATTAAGTTGTTATTATGAGCAAATTAAAACCAATGTTGGGCCTTGCTGGAGGAGTTTTATTCAAAGACGAACTGTCAAGGGGTCCCCATATACCCAACCGTGTAAGGAACGCGAAATCAAGGAACATAACGCCGGTTTATCAGCTCCTAAGGTGGCATGAGTGGAACAAAACACCGAGCAAAAGGCCAAGCCTTCCACCCATGCCCAATATATAGGTGTGTTAATAATAATAATAGATATTGTGATATTCCAACAACAAGTTCCAACATGGGACGATTTTCATCTTCACCTGCAACTAACAATGCTATAAGAGGGGCTGAGCAAGCGGGTAACATAGCCAAACACCGGTTTGCTAGGAAGGTGTCAAAAGTTAGAGGTTTCATGGCAACAAGGAGAGGGGCTGACAATAAAGATGGGTAGCGCGACATATAACGATAGCATCGAGCCAACTAAGCATGGCAATGGCAATGATAGTAAAGGTATCCAAGGTGATGGTCATCTTGCCTGAGATCCCGCAAGGAAGAAGAAAAGATTCCATGAAGAAGACGAAGAAGAAGCCTTGAAGACGAACCACGTGTAGTCGAACGAATCCTCACGATCGCAACGGAAAAGAACTAGCGAGAAGAAAGCACACAACAAGGTAAACACACAACACAAGAACATGACAAGATGCTCAACCAAGTATGATGGAAGACAAGGCAATGGATGAAGCACACAAGAACAACACCAAACAACAAGTTTAAATGAGACCGGAATCAACACATAAAAAATCTGGTAAGCCCTCATATGCATATTTTGAAATTAGTCCAGATCTGAACAAACCTTAAGTTAAAGTTATTAAACAGCAGGTTAACATGCACCAAGATGATCTACACGAAATTCTAGTCAAGTTTCATATAAAGTTTGTTTAATTCGGAGCTACGGCCTAGAAGATATGAGCAAAACAAGACAAGCATGGCAACGGTGCAAGATGCACCCAAACATCAAGCAAAAACACTCCAAACATGTAAACAACATGATATTATGCTTCTACATGCAAAATCACACAAGTTTCATATAGGACACACTCAAAACGGAGCAACGGTTCAACACATACACATGAAACAAGATATAACAACAAGCTGAAGTTAACAGCCACATAGCAACTTTGGAGCAAGGTAAATATAAGCTACATCACCCAAACATGATGACAAGAAGCATGGATGTGAAATAGACATGATACTTAACAAGCATGAACTTATAACACACCCAGAAGCTTGCTGGAACACATTTAAACAAGCATGGCAAGTTGCAATAAAATTATCCAGACTTGGCCAAAATCTGGGAAGGCAAAAACATCATCACGATGCTGCCTTCGGAGGCACAGAACAACAAGCATATAAACTCTAATAAGAACATAAAGAGCATGGACATGTAGTAGACATATCATACATCAAACAACTCCATTGGAGCAACTCCATAGGAGGCATGGATCAATAACAACAAGCTCCACCAAATTGAACATGCTGATAAAAGTCTGACACGTAAAATTTATGGGAACTTGAGAGCAAGAAATAAATAAGCTACAGCAGGCCATATGTGCAAGTAAGTGTTGAAATATGCCCTAGAGGCAATAATAAAAGTATTATTATTATATTTCCTTGTTCATGATAATCGTCTGTTATTCATGCTTGAATTGTATTGTATGGAAACAGTGATACATGTGTGAATACATAGACCAAAATGAGTCCCTGGTAGGCCTCTAGTAACCAGCTTGTTGATCAATAGATGGTCACGGTTTCCTGACCATAGACATGGGATGTCGGTGATAACGGGATCACATCATTAGGAGAATGATGTGATGGACAAGACCCAATCCTGAGCATAGCACGAGATCGTATAGTTCGTAATGCATAAGCTTTTTAGTGTCAAGTATTTATTCCTTAGACCATGAGGTTGTACAACTCCCGGATGCCGTAGGAATACTTTGGGTGTGCCAAATGTCACAACGTAACTGGGTGGCTATAAAGGTACGCATCGGGTATCTCCGAAAGTGTCTGTTGAGTTGGTACGAACCGAGACTGGGATGTTGTCACTCCATATGACGGAGAGGTACCTCTGGGCCCACTCGGTAAGACATCATCATAATGAGCTCAATGTTACTAAGTAGTTAGTCACGGGATGATGGATTACGGATCGAGTAAAGAGACTTGCCATGACGAGATTGAACAAGGTATCGGGAATACCGACGATCGAATCTCGGGCAAGTACCGTACCGATGGACAAAGGGAATAACATACGGGATTGAGTGAATCCTTGACACGGTGGTTCATCCGATGAAGATCATCGAGGAACATGTGGGAACCAACATGGGTATCCAGATCCCGCTGTTGGTTATTGACCGGAGAGTGGTCTCGGTCATGTCTACGTGTCTCCCGAACCCGTAGGGTCTACACACTTAAGGTTCGGTAACGCTAGGGTCGTAGAGATAAATGCACGTGGAAACCCGAAATTTGTTCGGACTCCCGGATGAGATCCCGGACGTCACGAGGAGTTCCGGAATGGTCCGGAGGTAAAGATTGATATATAGGAAGTCAGGTTTCGGTCATCGGGTGATCTCCGGGGGTCACCGGGAGTGTCCCGGGACCACCGGAGGGGCCCCGGGGGTCCGCCGGGTGGGGCCACCCATCCCGGTGGGGCCCCTAGGCCGCAAGGGGAAGTGTCCAGCCCTAATGGGCTGGCGCACCACTAGGGGCCCACCTCCCCATGCGCCTAGGGTTGAAACCCTAGGGGGGAGGGGCGCCCCACTTGCCTTGGGGGGGCAAGGACACCCCCCTGGCCGCCGCCCCCCCTGCAGATTGGATCTGCAGGGCCCTGGCGCACCCCCTGGCCCCCTATATATATGTGGGGGGGGGAAGAGGGCAGCCGTACCCAAGCCCTGGCGCCTCTCCCCCTCCCGTCACACCTCCATACACCCAACGCAGGGCGCCCGGCGAAGCCCTGCTGCGATCTCCACTGCATCCACCACCACGCCGTTGTGCTGCTGGATCTCTGACGACTTGGACTCCCCCCTTGCTGGATCAAGAAGGAGGTGACGTTGCTGCACCGGACGTGTGTTGAACGCGGAGGTGTCGTCTGTTCGGCGCTAGATCATCGGTGACGAAGAACGCGAAGAGTACGACTACTTCATCCACGCTTCTTCGAAAGCTTCCGCACACGATCTACATAACGGTATGTAGATGCACTCTTACTCGCTCGTTGCTAGATGTCTCCTTAGTTGGATCTTGGTGAAAGCGTAGAATTTTTTTGAATTCTGCTACGTTACCTAACACTGGCATCTGAGCTAGGTTTTATGCGTAGCATCTTGCACGAGTAGAACACAAAGCAGTTGTGGGCGTTTGAGTTTGTTCAACTTTCTTACCGTTACTAGTCAATCTTGATTCGGCGGTATTGTGGGATGAAGCAGCCCGGACCGACTTTACACGTACGCTTACGTGAGACTGGTTCCACCGACAGACATGCATTAGATGCATAAGGTGGCTGGCGGGTGTCTGTCTCTCCTACTTTAGTCGGATCGGATTCGATGAAAAGGGTCCTTATGAAGGGTAAATAGAAGTTGACAAATCACGTTGTGGTTTTGGCGTAGGTAAGAAACGTTCTTGCTAGAAATCCTATAGAAGCCACGTAAAAATTTGCAACAACAATTAGAGGACGTCTAACTTGTTTTCGCAGCATGTGCTATGTGACGTGGTATGGCCAAAACGAAGATGTGATGAATGATATATGTGATGTATGAGATTGATCATGTTTTTGTAATAAGGAATCACGACTTGCATGTCGATGAACTTGACAACCGGCATGAGCCATAGGAGTTGTCTTAATTATTGTATGACCTGCGTGTCACTGAATAACGCCATGTAATTACTTTACTTCATTGCTAAACGTTAGCTATAGTAGTAGAAGTAATAGTTGGCGTGACGACTTCTTCAAGACACGATGATGGAGATCATGATGATGAAGATCATGGTGTCGAGCCGGTGACAAGATGATCATAGTGCCCCGAAGATGGAGATCCAAGGAGCAAAATGATATTGGCCATATCATGTCACTTTAATTGATTGCATGTGATGTTTATCATGTTTATGCATCTTGTTTACTTAGAACGACGGTAGTAAATAAGATAATCTCTCACTAAAAATTTCAAGAATTGTGTTCCCCCTAACTGTGCACCGTTGCTAAAGCTCGTTGCTCCGAAGCACCACGTGATGATCGGGTGTGATAGGTTCTAACATTCGCATACGACGGGTGTAAGCCAGATTTACACACGCGATACACTTAGGGTTCACTTGACGAGCCTAGCATGTACAGACATGGCCTCAGAACACGGAAGACCGAAAGGTCAAACACGAGTCGTATAGAAGATACGATCAACATGAAGATGTTCACCGTTGATGACTAGTCCGTCTCACGTGATGATCGTTCACGGACTAGTCGATTCGGATCGTGTATCACTTAAGATGACTAGAGAGATGTCATTATGAGTGGGAGTTCATTAAAATTTGATTAAGATGAACTTAATTATCATGAACTTAGTCTAAATTCTTTACAATATCTCTTGTAGATCAAATGGCCCACGCTCCAGTTTCCCTCAACTTCAACGCGTTCCTAGAGAGAACCAAGCTGAAAGACGATGGTAGCAACTATACGGATTGGGTCCGTAACCTGAGGATTATCCTCATAGCTGCCAAGAGAACTTATGTCCTAGAAGCACTGCTAGGTGACGCTCCCGCCCCGGCAAACCAAGACGTTATGAACGCTTGGCAGTCGCGTTGTGATGATTACGCCCTGGTTCAGTGCGGCATGCTTTACAGTTTAGAATCGGGGCTCCAAAAACGTTTTGAGCACCACGGAGCATATGAGATGTTCGAAGAGCTGAAAATGGTTTTCCAAGCTCATGCCCGAGTCGAGAGATATGATGTCTCCGACGCGTTCTACAGCTGTAAGATGGAGGAGAACAGTTCTGTCAGTGAGCACATCCTCAAGATTTCAGGATTGCACAACCGCTTGTCTCAACTGGGAATGAATCTCCCAGATGAAGCGGTCATTGACAGAATCCTCCAGTCGCTCCCACCAAGCTTCAAGAGCTTCGTGTTGAACTTCAATATGCAGGGGATGGAGAAGTCCATTCCCGAGGTGTATTCGATGCTGAAATCAGCGGAGGTGGACATCAAGAAAGAACATCAAGTGTTGATGGTCAATAAAACCACTAAGTTCAAGAAAGGCAAGGGTAAGAAGAACTTCAAGAAGGACGGCAAGGGAGTTGCCGCGCCTGGCAAGCCTGTTGCCCGGAAGAAGCCAAAGTATGGACCCAAGCCTGAAACAGAGTGCTTTTATTGCAAGGGAACGGGTCACTGGAAGCGAAACTGCCCCAAATACTTAGCAGACAAGAAGGCCGGCAACGTCAAAGGTATATATGATATACATGTTATTGATGTGTACCTTACCAGCACTCGTAGTAGCTCCTGGGTATTCGATACCGGTGCAGTTGCTCACATTTGTAACTCAAAACAGGAGCTGCGGAATAAACGGAGACTGGCGAAGGATGAGGTGACGATGCGCGTCGGGAATGGTTCCAAGGTCGATGTGATCGCCGTCGGCACGCTACCTCTACATCTACCCTCGGGATTAGTTTTAAACCTCAATAATTGTTATTTAGTACCAGCTTTGAGCATGAACATTGTATCTGGATCTCGTCTTATGCGAGATGGCTACTCTTTCAAATCGGAGAATAATGGTTGTTCTATTTATTTGAGAGATATGTTTTATGGTCATGCCCCGCTGGTCAATGGTTTATTTTTGATGAATCTCGAACGTGATGATACACATATTCATAGTGTAGATGCCAAAAGATGTAAAGTTGATAATGATAGTCCCACATACTTGTGGCATTGCCGCCTTGGTCATATTGGTGTCAAACGTATGAAGAAGCTCCATTCAGATGGACTTCTAGAGTCTCTTGATTATGAATCATTTGACACGTGCGAACCATGCCTCTTGGGCAAGATGACCAAGACTCCGTTCTCCAGAACAATGGAGCGAGCAACCAACTTGTTGGAAATCATACATACCGATGTATGCGATCCAATGAGTGTTGAGGCTCGCGGAGGCTACCGTTATGTTCTCACCCTCACGGATGACTTGAGTAGATACGGGTATATCTATTTGATGAAACACAAGTCTGAGACCTTTGAAAAGTTCAAGGAATTTCAGAATGAGGTTGAGAATCAACATGACAGAAAAATAAAGTTCTTGCGATCGGATCGTGGGGTGAATATTTAAGTCATGAATTTGGCACACACCTTAGGAGCTGTGGAATTGTTTCACAATTGACACCGCCCGGAACACCTCAACGTAACGGTGTGTCCGAACATCGAAGTCGTACTATGTTGGACATGGTGCGATCTATGATGTCCCTCACCGATTTACCGCTATCTTTTTGGGGTTATGCTTTAGAGACTGTCGCATTCACTTTAAATAGGGCTCCGTCGAAATCCGTTGAGACGACTCCGTATGAACTTTGGTTTGGCAAGAAACCGAAGCTGTCGTTTCTAAAAGTTTGGGGTTGCGATGCTTATGTCAAGAAACTTCAACCTGAAAAGCTCGAACCCAAATCGGAGAAATGCGTCTTCATAGGATACCCAAAGGAAACAATTGGGTACACCTTCTACCACAGATCCGAAGGCAAATTCTTTGTTGCCAAGAATGGATGCTTTCTGGAGAAAGAGTTTCTCTCGAAAGAAGTGAGTGGGAGGAAAGTAGATCTTGATGAGGTGACAGTCACCCCTCCTGCACCGGAAAGTAGCGCAGCGCAGGAAACTGTTCCTGAGGTGCCTGCACCAACAAGGGAGGAAGTTGATGATAATGATCATGAAGAAACAGATCAAGTTACTACTGAACTTCGAAGGTCCACAAGGGCACGTTCCGCACCAGACTGGTACGGCAACCCTGTACTGGAAATCATGTTGTTAGACAACGGTGAACCTTCGAACTATGAAGAAGCGATGGCGGGCCCGGATTCCAATAAATGGCTTGGAGCCATGAAATCCGAGATAGAATCCATGTATGAAAACAAAGTATGGACTTTGGTGGACTTGCCTGATGATAGGCACGCCATAGAAAACAAATCGATATTTAAGAAGAAGACAGACGCAGATGGTAATGTGACCATCTATAAGGCTCGGCTTGTCGCTAAGGGTTATTGACAAGTTCAAGGGATTGACTACGACGAGACTTTCTCTCCCGTAGCGATGCTGAAGTCAGTCAGAATCATGTTAGCTATTGTCGCATTCTATGATTATGAAATATGGCAAATGGACGTCAAAACAACATTCCTTAACGGCTTCCTCAAGGAAGAGTTGTATATGATGCAACCGGAAGGTTTTGTCGATCCAGAGAATGCTAACAAGGTATGCAAGCTCCAGCGCTCGATTTACGGGCTGGTGCAAGCATCTCGGAGTTGGAATATTCGCTTTGATGAAGTGATCAAAGCGTTTGGATTTATGCAGACTTATGGAGAAGCCTGTATTTACAAGAAAGTGAGTGGGAGCTCTGTGGCATTTCTCATATTATATGTGGATGACATATTACTGATGGGAAATGATATAGAATTCTTGGAAAATGTAAAGGCCTACTTGAATAAAAGTTTTTTAATGAAGGACCTTGGAGAAGATGCTTACATATTAGGCATCAAAATCTATAGAGATAGATCAAGACGCCTCATTGGTCTTTCACAAAGTACATACCTTGACAAAATATTGAAGAAGTTCAATATGGATCAGTCAAAGAAAGGATTCTTGCCTGTTTTGGAAGGTATGAGATTGAGCAAGGCTCAATCGCCGACCACGGCAGAAGATAGAGAAAAGATGAGTGTCATTCCCTATGCCTCGGCCATAGGTTCTATCATGTATGCCATGCTGTGTACCAGACCTGATGTGAACCTTGCCATAAGTTTGGTAGGGAGGTACCAAAGTGATCCCGGTACGGAACACTGGACATCGGTCAAGAACATCCTAAAGTACCTGAAAAGGACTAAGGATATGTTTCTCGTTTATGGAGGTGACGAAAAGCTCGTCGTAAAGGGTTACGTCGATGCTAGCTTCGACACAGATCTGGATGACTCTAAGTCTCAAACCGGATACGTGTATATTTTGAACGGAGGGGCAGTCAGCTGGTGTAGTTGCAAGCAGAGCGTCGTGGCAGCATCTACATGTGAAGCGGAGTACATAGCTGCTTCCGAAGCAGCACAGGAAGGAGTCTGGATGAAGGAGTTCATCACCGACCTAGGAGTCATTCCAAGCGCGTCAAGCCCGATGACTCTCTTCTGTGACAACACTGGTGCTATTGCCATTACCAAGGGGCCCAGGTTTCACAAGAAGACCAAGCACATCAAGCGTCGTTTCAACTCCATCCGGATTTATGTTCAGGATGGAGACATAGATATTTGTAAAGTGCATACGGATCTTAATGTAGCAGACCCGTTGACTAAACCTCTTTCACGTGCAAAACATGATCAACACTAGAACTCTATGGGTGTTCGATTCATCACAATGTAACTAGATTATTGACTCTAGTGCATGTGGGAGATTGTTGGAAATATGCCCCAGAGGCAATAATAAAAGTATTATTATTATATTTCCTTGTTCATGATAATCGTCTGTTATTCATGCTTGGATTGTATTGTATGGAAACAGCGATACATGTGTGAATACATAGACCAAAATGAGTCCCTGGTAGGCCTCTAGTTACCAGCTCGTTGATCAACAGATGGTCACGGTTTCCTGACCATAGACATGGGATGTCGGTGATAACGGGATCACATCATTAGGAGAATGATGTGATGGACAAGACCCAATCCTGAGCATAGCACGAGATCGTATAGTTCGTAATGCATAAGCTTTTCAGTGTCAAGTATTTATTCCTTAGACCATGAGGTTGTACAACTCCCGGATGCCGTAGGAATACTTTGGGTGTGCCAAACATCACAACGTAACTGGGTGGCTATAAAGGTACGCATCGGGTATCTCCGAAAGTGTCTGTTGAGTTGGTACGAACCGAGACTGGGATGTTGTCACTCCATATGACGGAGAGGTACCTCTGGGCCCACTCGGTAAGACATCATCATAATGAGCTCAATGTGACTAAGTAGTTAGTCACGGTATGATGGATTACGGATCGAGTAAAGAGACTTGCCATGACGAGATTGAACAAGGTATCGGGAATACCGACGATCGAATCTCGGGCAAGTACCGTACCGATGGACAAAGGGAATAACTAACGGGATTGAGTGAATCCTTGACACGATGGTTCATCCGATGAAGATCATCGAGGAACACGTGGGAACCAACATGGGTATCCAGATCCCGCTATTGGTTATTGACCGGAGAGTGGTCTCGGTCATGTCTACGTGTCTCCCGAACCCGTAGGGTCTACACACTTAAGGTTCGATAACGCTAGGGTCGTTGAGATAAATGCATGTGGAAACCCGAAAGTTGTTCGGAGTCCCGGATGAGATCCCGGACGTCACGAGGAGTTCCGGAATGGTCCGGAGGTAAAGATTGATATATAGGAATTCAGGTTTCGGCCATTGGGTGATCTCCGGGGGTCACAGGGAGTGTCCCGAGACCACCGGAGGGGCCCCGGGGGTCCACCGGGTGGGGCCACCCATCCCGGTGGGGCCCCTAGGCCGCAAGGGGAAGTGTCCAGCCCTAATGGGCTGGCGCACCACTAGGGGCCCACCTCCCCATGCGCCTAGGGTTGAAACCCTAGGGGGGAGGGGGCGCCCCACTTGCCTTGGGAGGCAAGGACACCCCCCTGGCCGCCGCCCCCCCTGCAGATTGGATCTGCAGGGCCCTGGCGCACCCCCCTGGCCCCCTATATATATGGGAGGGAGAGGGCAGCCGCACCCAAGCCCTGGCGCCTCTCCCCCTCCCGTCACACCTCCATACACCCAACGCAGGGCGCCCGGCGAAGCCCTGCTGCGATCTCCACTGCATCCACCACCACGCCGTTGTGCTGCTGGATCTCTGACGACTTCGCCTCCCCCCTTGCTGGATCAAGAAGGAGGTGACGTTGCTGCACCGGACGTGTGTTGAACGCGGAGGTGCCGTCCGTTCGGCGCTAGATCATCGGTGACGAAGAACGCGAAGAGTACGACTACTTCATACACGCTTCTTCGAAAGCTTCTGCACGCGATCTACATAACAGTATGTAGATGCACTCTTACTCGATCGTTGCTAGATGTCTCCTTAGTTGGATCTTGGTGAAAGCGTAGAATTTTTTTGAATTCTGCTACGTTACCCAACAGTAAGGGCATGAAAGGATAGAGTATAACATGTACAACAAGACATGATTATTGGCCACTCCAAAACAAGCATGGATTTGAGTGGGGCATCAAGCAAACATAGCACCAGGTTAAACAGATTCCAGACTTAGCAGTTTTTTCACTAAGTATAAAACATCAACAACGACATGACATGTTTGCAAGCTTGTTTATGTCACCTCAAGGCATATCATGGAAAATGAATTGCAACACAGCAAAGACCATATGATTGTGCTTCTAAAACATCTAGAGATGTGGCATGAAGACAAACACATCAATAGCAATGAGCAAGTGAAATCAGCATCTCATAACAAGTTTCAACCCTTAACAGCCACATGCACTTTTGCAACAGAGATTAACATGGCAATATGACACCTAACATGAATGCTACAGCAACCATCATGTAGAGCACTTCACAATGAACATTTTGACATCTCATATGCTCCATTTGGATAAACATGCACAAAGTTACAAGCATCACAAGCATGCAACAAAATTATAGTTAACAACAGTTTAAACAAGTAGCACCCTTGCAACAGAGGTTAGGGCATCTAGATAAAGTCAAACAAGCATGGCACAATGGAACAAAGTGTAGAGCATATTACCACGATCATTTTGACATATCATTCACTCAATTTGGATCACCACACAACAAGATACAGGCATGCAAAGTATGCAACATTTTACAAAAAGGGCCAGCGACTTGGCAGAAATAGCTACCTCGCGGGATGGATATTGTCCGGCCGGTTCGGACACGTCCGACCAGCTGGACCCACGCATCGGTGTCACGGCAGAGGGGGGGCGGACACGTCCGCGCATGCCCGGACACGTCCGGGCCCGAACGGAGGCTGGCGCGTGGACCCGGGGCAATGTGGATCCAGGTCGGGCGCAGCGGGAGCGGGTCGGGGCGGTCGGAGGCAACAGTGGCCGGCGGTTGCCCTGCGGCAGGGTGGACGAGAGGCATCGGGACGGCCGGGGACGGAGCTACGGCGGCGGATCCAGCCGGGGAGGGGCACCGGCGGCCAGATCCGGGCGGGGAGACGCGAGCGGAGTCATCTCCGGTGGCGGCCGGAGTTCCCACGGCGGCGGCGCTCGGGAGGCACCGCGGCCGGCGGCAGCTCGCGACGCGGAGGCGAGCACAGTCGGCGGCGGGGACGGCGTTAGGTGGCGGCGAGCTCGAAGGGCGGCGAGGCGGAGGTCGTCGCCGGCGGGGCTCGGCGCACCGGCGGCGGGGTTGACCAAAGGCGGCGACGAGCTCGAAGGAACCGCGGGGGCGGACGGGCGAGCGGGAGGAGCTCGGGCCCGTCACGACGGGCGGCGTGGGCCCCGATCGGCCCAGATCGGGATCCAGGCGGGCCGTGGCCAGGCCTGGCGCGGGGAGGCGCTGCGGGAGGGCCAGGTGGCGTGCCCGGAGTGGTGGGAAGCGGCGGCTGGGGCGGCGCGGCCAATCAAGGGCTGCCACTTGGCCCTTGTGAGGTGGCGGTGGCGCTGGGTGTCCAAGTGGCGGCGGTGGGACTGGTTAGGCGCAGAATCTGAGGCAGGGGAGGCTAGAGGTTAGGGAAAGGGTCTAGGGGAGTCCAAAAATGGTAGGGGAGGTGTCCATTTATAGCAAAATTGCTAGGGTCTGGGGGTTTTGGGGCAAAACGGAGCCCTTCGATCGCGATCCGACGGATCCGATCGCGAGGGTGCGTTAGGTAGGCCTAGGTGGGCTGTGAAGAGGTGTGTGGGCTGAGATGAGAGGAGAGAGGAGAGGCCCGCGGGGGTTTTCGGAGACCGAAAACGTCCGACGAATTAACCGGCGACTAGTGCCGCTATATATATCCGTTGGGCTACCAAACGGACTCCGAATGCGATGAAATTTGGCAGGCGGCCTGTCTACACTATAATAAGACCATACGCCAAGTTTCATTCCATTCCGAGAACATTTTTCGGCCACTCACAAAATAAATATTCGGAGGCGCCGCGGGCGCGTGCAAGTGTGTCTGGGCTCAAAACGGACAACGGAAAGGACGGGCGGACTCGGACGGATGCAAGTTTTGAAAACATGATGATGCAACACACATGATGACATGGCAAGACAACGAATAACTGGCTGACACCTGGCGCACCGGTCTCGGGGTGTCACACATAGAGAAGTTGGAATACAGTAGGTTTGACACCAATATAAACAAAGAATGAATTCATTGCAGTAACTTTGAGTAGTGGTTTGCTTTCTTATACTAACGGAGCTCACGAGAATTTTTTTCTAAGTTTTATGTTGTGAAAATTTCAAGTTTTGAGTATTGCTTTGATGGACTATGGAACAAAGAGTAGAAAAGGCCTAAGCTTGGGGATACCCATGGCACCCCAAGTAAAATTCAAGGATAATCAAATGCCTAATCTTGGGGATGCCTGATGACCCACAAGTGTAGGGGATCTATCATAGTCCTTTCGATAAGTAAGAGTGTCAAACCCAACGAGGAGCAGAAGGAAATGATAGGCAGTTTTCAGTAAGGTATTTTCTGCAAGCACTGAAATTATAGGTAACAGATAGTTTTGTGATAAGATAATTGGTAGCAAGTGACAAACGATAAAAGTAAATAGGTGCAGCAAGGTGGCCCAATCCTTTTTGTAGCAAAGGACAAGCCCGGACAAACTCTTATGCAAGGTAAAGCTCTCCCGAGGACATATGGGAATTATCGTCAAGCTAGTTTTCATCACGATCATCTGATTCACGTTCGGTACTTTGATAATTTGGTATGTGGGTGGACCGGTGCTTGGGTGCTGCCCTTACTTGGACAAGCCTCCCACTTATGATTAACCTCTTATGCAAGCATCCGCAACTACAAAAGAAGTATTAAGGTAAACCTAACCACAGCCTGAAACATATGGATCCAAATCAGCCCCTTACGAAGCAACGCATAAACTAGGGTTTAAGCTTTTGTCACTCTAGCAACCCATCATCTACGTATTAATTCCCAATGCCTTCCTCTAGGCCCAAATAATGGTGAAGTGTCATGTAGTTAACGTTCACATGACACCACTAGAGGAGAGACAACATACATCTCATCAAAATATCGAACGAAGACCAAATTCACATGACTACTAATAGCAAGACTTCTCCCATGTCCTCAAGAACAAAAGTAACTACTCATAAGACATAATATTGTTCATGATCATAGGGGTATTAATATGCATAATGGATCTGAACATATGATCTTCCACCAAATAAACCAACTAGCATCAACTACAAGGAGTAATCAACACTACTAACAACCCACAGGTACCAATCTGAGGTTTGGGTACAAAGATTGGATACAAGAGATGAACTAGGGTTTGAGAGGAGATGGTGCTGGTGAAGATGTTGATGAAGATAGCCCTCCCCAAGATGGGAGAGTTGTTTGTGATGACAGCGGTGACTATTTCCCCCTCCCAGAGGGAAGTATCCCCAGCAGAATAGCTCTGCCGGAGCCCTAGATTGGTTTCCGCCTCGAGACGGTGGCGTCTGGTCCCGAAAGCCTCCTTCTGATTTTGTCCAGGTCAAAACACTTCATATAGGAGAAGATGGGCTCCGGGGGCCTGCCGGCTGGCCCTCGAGGAAGGGGGGCGGGCCCCCCACCCTCGAGGCCAGCCGGTGGCCCCTCTCGTGGGTTTCTTTCGCCAGCTATTTTTTATATTTTCCGAAACGATGTTCTGTGGAGTTTCAGGGCTTTTGGAGTTGTGCAGAATAGGTTTCTAGAGTTTGCTCCTTTTTCATCCCAGAATTCCAGCTGCCGGCATTCTCCCTCTTCATGTAAACCTTGCAAAATAAGAGATAAAAGGCATAAGTATTGTGACAAAACATGTATGAACAGCCCATAATGCAATAAATATCAACATATAAGCATGATGCAAAATGGACGTATCAACTCCCCCAAGCCGATATCGAAGAATATGTCCACATGTTTAGAGATAGAGGTGTCGATAAAAACAAAATACGGACATGAGGGCATCATGATCATTCTCATAACAGCAACTTATATAAATATAGTCATATGATTCTTATGCTAAAGTAACAATTCGTCCACAATATCAAGTATGAAACACAAACTTCATTGGAAACTAACAAACTTTGATCTCGGTCATTGAAGCAATTGCAATTTATCGTAATATCGGAAAGAGTCAATATAAGAGCTTTTCAGCAAGCCTACATACTCAACTATCATATAGTCTTTCACAATTTCTCACACTCAGGCAATACTTATGTTTATGGAGTTTTAATCGGACACAGAGAAAGATAGGGGCTTATGGTGTTGCCTCCCAACCTTTTACCTCAAGGGTAATGTCAACAGTAATAGATCATGAAAACTTACATCCAAGTGGGTATATATGTCAGGATCTTTCCAACACAATGTGCTTACCAAAGGATAAAATGTAAAAAGGAAAGGTGGATTTCACCTTGACACTTATAAGATAGGAATAATAGATAGGCCCTTCGCAGAGGGAAGCAGAGGTTGGCATTTGTTTTTATGGTTGGATGCACAAAGTCTTAGCATAGAAGAACTTCGCTTTATATTGCCACTTGTGATAAGGACCTTTATTATGCAGTCTGTCGCTTTTATTACTTCCATATCACAAGATCGTATAAAGCTAATTTCTCCCACACTAATAAATCATACATATTTTAACGAGTTTGCAACATGACAACTTACTTGGAAGGATCTTTCTCAATCCATAGGTAGGTATGGTGGACTCTCATGGCAAAACTGGGTTTAAGGATATATGGAAGCACAAGTAGTATCTCTACTTAGTGCGAGGAGTTTTGGCTAGCATGAGGGATAAAGGCAAGCTCAACATGTTGGAAGATCCAAGACAATATACTTTATTTCAGATATAAGAAGACATAACCCATTATGTTGTCTTCCTTGTCCAACATCAACTCTTTAGCATGTCATACTTTAATGAGTGCTCACAATCATAAAAGATGTCCAAGATAGTGTATTTGTATGTGAAGCCTCTCTTCTTTTATCACTTCCTATTAATTGCAACGATGACCAAAACTATGTTTGTCACCTCCCAACAACTTTCATTTATCATACTCTTGTATGTGAAGTCATTACTTCCCATAAGATCGATATGATCTCTTTGATACTCTTTATGTTTTCTTTCTTTTTATCATGACCCAAGTGAGGAAATCAAGCCCTTGACTCAACACTAATCTTTATTATATAGCTCACGGACTCGATTACAAAGGATAAAGCTCACAAAGCAAAAGCTCACAACTAGATTATGCTAAATTTATTCTACTAGATCAAGATACTACCAAAAGGATCAAACTAAGTAAAACGGTAAAGATAGGAGTGATGGTGATACGATACCGGGGTCACTCCCCCAAGCTTGGCAGTTGCCAAGGGGAGTGCCCATACCCATATGATTATGTCTCCTTCTTCGGGGTTGGTGATGATGGAGTTGCTGCTGATGTAGGCTTGTTGTTCATCTTCCAAGGCATGGGCTCACCATCATAGAAGGTTGATCGAGTCTCCGGGATACTCAAATCTGCAGCCAAACTCATGTTCTTGAATCTATATTCATACTCACTGTTTTGGTTCTGCAGGTCATAGATCTGGGCTTGGAGGTGATCGATCTTCTCTTAAAGATTAGAGATGGCTTCCCCGAAGATCCTTGAGTCCATCTTGAGGTTGTTGGCAAGCTCCGAGATCATCATGTGGTTGGCGTCAAGTCCTCGTTCCACCATACCTTGGCACTTGAAAACTTGTTGCTCCATTGCTTCGAGTCTTGTCTCCACGCTTTCGTTCCTTCTCGGCCCCTCAACATCACGGATGTGCAGCACCCCCTCATGCAACTCCATGGTTTTGGGGTGGTGCAGCACCTCCGCAAGGTAGGGGTTGATGACCTTCTCGAAGAACTTGTCCTTGGGGGTGTTGGAGGACGCCATGATGATCTAGATCTGTCAAAAATAGCAGCTCGAAACGAAAAAAGAGGATTTCTGTGTGATACAGAGGTCAAAACCTTCAGGAATATATATAATGAATTTTCCCAAACGAAAGGAGTAACCCACAAGAAAACGGAGTCCATGGGACACACGGGGTGCCCTCGAGGCAGGGGGCACGCCCCCTACCCTCGAGGGTGCCCCGTCTCTCTTCCGGACTGCGGTTTATTTTTCTATTTTTCTAAATATTCCAAAACGGAGAAAAATTGCCTTTAGAACTGTTTTGGAGTCGGTTTACTTACCGTATCACGTACCTCTTCCTTTCGGAGGCTGAATCGTTCTAGAAAGTGTCCCTTATGTATTCCTCCAGTGTTATGGTTTCAATAATTTTAGTTTCAACATGTATAGGATTACCTGAGATATAATGTTTGATCCTTTGACCATTCACCACCTTCGGATTTGTGCCTTCAAATTTATTGATTTTTATGGCACCGGAACGATAGACCTCCTCGATAATGTAAGGTCCTTCGCACTTGGAGAGAAGTTTCCCTGCAAAAAATCTTAAATGAGAGTTGAATAGCAAGACATAATCACCTACGTTAAACTCACGCTTTTGTATCCTTTTGTCATGCCATCTTTTAACTTTTTCTTTAAACAGCTTGGCATTCTCATAGGCCTGGTTTCTCCATTCATCGAGACAGCTAATGTCAAATAACCTCTTTTCACCGGCAAGTTTGAAATTGTAGTTGAGCTCTTTAATAGCCCAATATGCCTTATATTCTAGCTCAAGAGGTAAGTGACATGCTTTTCCATATACCATCTTATATGGAGACATACCCATAGGATTTTTGTATGCAGTTCTATAGGCCCATAATGCATCATCTAGTTTCTTGGACCAATTCTTTCTAGACCTATTAACTGTCTTTTTCAAGATTAATTTCAACTCCCTATTACTTAGTTCTACTTGACCACTAGTCTGTGGGTGATAAGGTGATGCAATTCTATGGTTGACATCATACTTAGCAAGCATCTTACGGACAACACCATGAATAAAGTGTGAACCACCATCAGTCATTAGATATCTAGGGACTCCAAACCTCGGAAATATAACTTCTTTAAGCATCTTAATAGAGGTTTTATGATCAACACTACTAGTTGGAATAGCTTCTACCCACTTAGTAACGTAATCAACAACAACTAGAATATGTGTGTACCCATTGGAGGCAGGAAAAGGTCCCATATAATCAAAGCCCCAAACATCAAATGGTTCAATAACAAGCGAATAATTCATAGGCATTTCTTGACGTCTACTAATATTACCAATTTTTTGACATTCATCACATGATAAAACAAACTTACGGGCATCCTTGAAGAGAGTAGGCAACATGTTGCAATACCTTGTGTGTAGTTTTATCTCCCGCATGGTGTCCTCCATAAGCTTCGGAGTGGCACTTGCGTAGGATATGTTCCTGTTCATGCTCAGGTACACAAAGTCTAATAATACCATCTACTCCTTCTTTATAAAGATGTGGGTCATGCCAAAAGTAATGTCTCAAATCATATAAGAACTTTTTCTTTTGCTGGTATGTGAAGCTAGGAGGTCTAAACTTAGCAACAATATAATTAGCATAATCAGCATACCATGGAGCAGTACGAGAAGTATTTATGATAGCTGGTTGTTCATCAGGAAAGATATCATCAATAGGTTGTGGGTCATCAAGTATATTATCTATCCTAGACAAGTTATCTGCTACGGGGTTCTCAGCTCCCTTTCTATCAATAATATGCAAGTCAAATTCTTGCAGCAAGAGAACTCATCTAATAAGTCTAGGCTTAGCATCTTTCTTTTCCATAAGGTATTTGATAGCAGCATGATCAGTGTGAATAGTTACTTTAGAATCAACGATGTAGGGTCTACACTTATCACAAGCAAATACAACTGCTAAAAATTATTTCTCAGTGGTAGCATAATTTCTTTGGGCACTATCTAGAGTTTTACTAGCATATTGGATAACATTCAATTTCTTATCAACTCTTTGCCCTAGAACAGCTCCTACAGCATAATCACTAGCATCGCACATAATCTCAAAGGGTAAATTCCAGTCAGGAGGCTGGACAATAGGTGCAGAGATTAATGCTTTCTTAAGTATTTCAAATGCTTCTAGAAAATCATCATCAAAGACAAAAGGAATATCTTTTTGTAAGAGATTAGTCAGTGGCCTGGACATTTTGGAGAAGTCCTTAATGAACCTCCTATAAAACCCGACATGACCAAGGAAACTTCGTATACCTTTGATGTCCTTAGGGCATGGCATCTTTTCAATAGCATCAACTTTAGCTTTGTCAACTTCAATACCTCTTTCAAAAATTTTATGTCCCAAGACAATGCCTTCATTAACCATAAAGTGGCACTTCTCCCAATTCAAGACAAGGTTAGTGTCTTCACATCTCTGCAAAACTCGATCAAGGTTGCTTAAGCAATCATCAAAAGAAGTTCCGTAAACGGAGAAATCATCCATGAACACCTCAACAATCTTTTCACAAAAATCAGAGAATATAGCCATCATGCATCTTTGGAAGGTAGCAGGTGCATTACATAAACCAAAAGGCATACGTCTATAAGCAAAGGTACCGAAAGTACAAGTAAAAGTGGTCCTTTCTTGATCCCCTTTTGACACAGGTATTTGAGAGAAACCAGAATAACCATCTAGAAAGCAGAAATGAGTACGTTTGGATAACCTTTCTAGTATTTGATCAATAAATGGCAATAGGTAATGATCTTTCTTAGTAGCTTTATTTAACTTACCGAAATCAATTACCATCCTATAACATGTAAATATTCTTTGCGGTATTAATTCATCCTTATCAGTAGGGACAACAGTCATACCTCATTTCTTTGGAACGCAATGAACATGACTTACCCACTGACTATCAGCAACTGGATAGATAATACCTGCTTCTAGGATATTTAGTATTTCCTTCCTCACCACTTCTTTCATCTTAGGATTTAACCGTCGTTGATGATTAATAACTGGTTTAGCATTTTCTTTCAATTTTATCTTGTGTTGGCATATAGTGGGACTAATGCCCTTAAGATCATCCAGAGTATATCCAATAGCAGCTCGGTGCTTCTTCAGAGTTTTCAATAACCTTTCTTCTTCCTGCTCTGAAAGGCTAGCACTAATAATAATAGGATATATCTTCTTTTCATCAAGATAAACATACTTAAGATTACCAGGTAAAGGTTTAAGTTCAAACATGGGATCACCCTTGGGTGGAGGAGGATCCCCTCGAATTTCAATAGGCAAGTTGTTTTTCAATACGGGTCCCTGTGTAAGGAATATTTCATCTATCTCCCTTCTCTCATTCATATGCATATCATTTTCATGGTCTAGCAAGTATTGTTCTAAAGGGTCATTAGGTGGCACCGCAATAGAAGCAAGACCAATAATTTCATATTTACTAGGTGGTGCCTTTTCAAGGGGTTGTCTACGGAATTTAGCAAAGTTAAAATCATGAGACATATCCCCTAATCCGACAGTGACAATATCTTTCACGCAGTCTATCTTGGCATTAACAGTATTCAAGAAGGGTCTGCCAAATATAATGGGACAGAAAGCATCTTGTGGGGAACTAAGAACAAGAAAATCAGAAGGGTATTTTACCTTCCCACACAAGACTTCTATATCCCTAACAATCCCAACTCGTGAAATAGTATCTCTATTAGCAAGCTTAATAGTAACATCAATCCCTTCTAACTCAACAGGTGCAATATCATGCATAATTTCGTTATACAAATCAAGAGGGATAATACTCACACTAGCACCTATGTCACATAAACCATGATAGCAATGATCTCCTATCTTGACAGAGATAACAGGCAGGCCTACAACCAGTTTATGTCTATTCCTAGCATTGGGTTTGGCTATTCTAGCAGACTCTTCTTGGAGATAAATAACATGTCCATCTAAATCTTCTACCAAGAGATCTTTAACCATAGCAACATTATGTTCAACTTTAATTTGCTCAGAGGGTGTAGGTGTTCTAGTATTACTCTTACGAACTACAGTTGAAGCTTGAGCATGATCCTTTATCCTAACAGGGAAAGGTGGTTTCTCAATATAAGCGGTAGGTATAACATGATCAACATTATAAGTGATAGTCTTTTCTTCAACTTTAATAGGTTCAACTACTTTTACTTCAATAGAGGGATGGTATTTAAACCACTTCTCCTTCGGGAGATCAACATGAGTAGCAAAGGATTCATAGAAAGAAGCTACTATCTAAGAGTCAAGTCCATATTTAGTGCTAAACTCATGGAAAACATCGGTATCCATAAAAGCTTTAACACAATCAAACTTAGGGGTCATACCTGACTCCTTACCTTCGTCGAGATCCCAATCTTCGGAGTTGCGTTTAATTCTTTCCAATAAATCCCATTTGAAGTCAATAGTCTTCATCATATAAGAGCCAGAACAAGAAGTATCGAGCATGGAGCGATTATTATGAGAAAGACGAGCATAAAATTTTTGAATGATCATTTCTCTCGAGAGCTCATGATTGGGGCATGAATATAACATTGCCTTAAGCCTCCCCCAAGCTTGAGAGATTCTTTCTCCTTCGCGAGGCCAGAAATTAAAAATATAATTGCGATCACGATGAACTTGGTGCATAGGGTAGAACTTCTGATGAAATTCCAACTTCACACGATTATAGTTCCATGATCCCATATCATCGCATAGCCTAAACCATGTCAATGCATCTCCATTCAAAGATAAAGGGAAGACCTTCTTCTTGATAACATCCTCGGGCATACCTGCAAGCTTAAACAATCCACAAACTTCATCCACATAGATTAGATGTAAATCGGGATGCAGTGTTCCGTCTCCTGTAAATGGATTTTCAAGCAGTTTCTCAATCATACCCGAAGGAATTTCAAAGAAAACATTTTCAATAGGTGCAGTAGGTTGAGGAGCAACTCTTTGCTCTTCTGCTCGGGGTGAAGATACCCCGAACAAGCCCCTCAAAGGATTTTGAGCCATAGTAACAAGTGACAATAAATTTCAGCACACTATATAAATTTTTCCTTACCAAATTCCACTTACCAAAGGCGCTTCACTCCCCGGCAACGGCGCCAGAAAAGAGTCTTGATGACCCACAAGTCTAGGGGATCTATCGTAGTCCTTTCAATAAGTAAGAGTGTCGAACCCAACGAGGAGCAGAATGTAATGCCCAGGATGGGACTATACCTCCTACGTGTCGAGGCACGACTTAAAGGTATAAGACCATTCTGGAATGATCTCAAGTTCGGTATGTTTGCACGACTCATGTAAAAATAGGGATGAAATTGCAAAAGGATAGTTGGCTTACACTCGCCACGTCACACAATACATTACATAAATCAAACATCATCCAAATAACATCACAACCCGACTATGGGTTGATACGTCCAAAACGTATCTATAATTTCTGCTTGCTCCATGCCTCTTTTGGGTGATATTGCTATGATATTTATACACTTCCATACACTTTTGATCATATTTGGACTAACCTATTAACTCAGTGCATCCCAGTGCCAGTTTCTGTTTTCGGCTGTTTTTGTATTTCAGGTTTTCACATTACGAGAACTGCCAGGAAAAATCAAGAAAAATTATATAAAAAATCAGCGTTCCAGAAACTACCGTGCGCCCGAAGGACAGCCGGGGGGGCCACCAGGGCTCCAGGCGCCCTGGCGGCGCGCCCCCCCTGGGCCGCGCCGGGGGGGCGCCTGGGCCCCCTGAGGCTCCTCTGATGCCCCCCTTTGGCATATATTTAAAGCGTCTCCCGAAACCCTGAAAACAGGAACTCTTTTTCGCGATCTCATCTCTGTTCCGCCGCCGTCGCCGCTTCCAAGATCGGGAGCACCAGGAGAACCCTTCCCGGCACCCTGCCGGAGGGGAGGATCACCACCGGGAGCTTCTCCACCACCATGGACGCCTCCCGGATGAGTTGTGAGTAGTCTCCCTTGGACCATGAGTCCATGACCAGTAGCTATGTGATGTTCTCCTCCCGTTCTTGTGCTTCACTAATTAGTCCTCGTGAGCTGCCCTACATGATCGAGGCACATATGTAATCCTTATGCTGTTGCTATGATGAGTTTGCTGGGATCCGATGGATTATGAGATTATGTTCAGATTGTGTTTGAGTAATATATTTGATTCACCTCTTTTATGTTTATGTTCGTAAGTAATTCTTGCATGTTCTCCGTTGTTATTTATTGCTTTGGCCAAGTAGTAGGTAGTGACTCCAAGAGGAAATGTTATGCTTGATTGTGGGTTCATGCCCCTCGATGACTAGCTTGAGTGACAGAAACATGAGTCTAGGGGATGTGTTGTTGCCACAAGGTGGAAAACAACGGTGCGTGTGCCCGCGGGTGCAAGGATTGTTTACTTTACGCAAAGTTCTTTTAATGCAGTTGTTTGTTGCTTTGAGTTTACACTATGGGTGGGGCTCGCAACTTAATACCAGCGAGATGTTCTGGATAGATATCTCAAGGTGGATGATTAGTAATAGATATTGATGGATTTCGGTCTACTTACTTTGGCGTACCGCCCATGCTTTGAACCTCAACCTTTCTTGCAATGTAGTCAGCATTGGTTTGCGCACATGGTCCTGTCAATTGCCCAGCTGTAATTCGTTTACCTCACATAGCTGTTTTATCGTCTTTTGGGAGAGAGACATCACTAGTGAACATCATGAGACTCCGGTCCATATTACCATCATTGATCACATCCGCTATTTACTTTTCCGCTTTTACTTACTATTGCAATTATATCTATCACTATTATCACTTGCGTTTGATCCTTTGTAAACTACAAGGCCGGAGGGATTGACAACCTCTCTGTACTCGTTGGGAGCAAAGTTATTTGTATCTGTGTGCAGGTCCACGTTGATTGCTAATATCCGGCGCCGTTAGCAGTTGGCACCTTCTTGTTGAAACTGGGAGTCTCTGGGAAATCGATCCTTGGTATTACCAAGGGAAAACTTCTGCTACACTTCATCTCAAACCTTCCACTTGGGGTAACCAACGAGGGGTGAGAAGCCACCTAGCACGGGTGAAGATCCAAATGAAAGATACCAAATACATAAAGCCACAGGTTCGAATCGCCCCTAGTAGAAACCACTACTGATCATCGGGATAGTGCACATAGTATCGGCTACGTTCTTCATCGTACTCCCAGTACAGCTCTGTGCCGTCACCTGAGTAGTTCACCTGAGTACTTGCATCTGGTGTGGTGTAGAATCTGTGAGCCATGGAGGACTCGGCAATCCCGTTCCCGGGTAGCAGAACTACCTAAGCCTTGGGTGTGGAACAAGGCTGAAGAAAGATAAAAGGCTGCAGCTGCACTAGCACTAGCTTACGTATTAAGAGCGAGAAGAGAAGTGCCACGAGCGGCAAGGTGATCACGAAGTGATCCTATCTAAGCACGTCAATCATAACCCCACCGTGTTCACTTCCCGAACCCCTTTCGGAAAATGATCGTCACGGTTACTCACGCGGGTAGTGTGTTCTGATCATGGTGTCAAGTTTTCTACAACCGGATATTAAAAAATTCCCATCTGCCACATAACCGCGGGCACGGCTTTCGAAAGTTCAAAACCCTGCTGGGGTGTACCAACTTGGCCCATTACAAGCCCACGATCTGCGGAGTCGCAACTCCAAGGTGGGAAGGCCCGGGTATTTTCGGAATCCCGTGCTCAAGATACTCCGACTAAGGTAAGACGAATCCAGCAAATCCTCCCGGCGTTCCGACACCCTGATAGTAGCCGCGCGTATCTCGTCTCAGGCCACGACCGGATGGGACAAGCTACGGGTTTTTACCAGCCCTCGGGTTTCCCCAAGGTGGCCCCACAGGTTGCCCAGTTTGGACCAACACTCATGTGGAGCACTGGCCCGGGTTGTTGATTAAGAAGAGGGTTAATTACTCCCTATGCAAGTTTTAGTTATTTAGGCAAATGGAGTACCAATGTTGGGACTTGCTGGAAAAGACTTAGCGCTAAGCGGTTTATCGAGGGGTCCCATAACCCCAACCGTGTGAGGAACGCAAAATCAAGGAACATAACACTCGTTTATACGGTTCCTAGGGCGGCATGAGTGGAACAAATCACCAAGCAAGAGGCTTAGCCTTCCACCCATTACCAATATATAGATGATTTCATTCAAGAATTTATATAGTGTGATATCCCAACAAGCTTCAACATGAAGCAAGAATCTTCAATTCTTCTCCTGCAACTAGCAGTGTTATAAGAGGGGCCGAGCGAAGCCTACGTAGCCAATCAAAGGTTTGCATAGGTTGGGGTGGTTAGACAGATTCATGGTTACAATAGGAGGCTGACAAACAAACATGGGCATCGAGGCAATAAGCTAAAGAGCGAGACTTCTAGCAATAGGCAAAGATAGTAATGATATCTGGGTCAGGTCATCTTGCCTGTCGAGTCATCGATGGGATCGTAAGATAGCTCCTCGTTCTCAACCTCGGTAGTAACCTCGTTCTCATACTCGGTCTCGGCTTCCAGCTCTACTCAACACAAGAACACACGAGGCACGAAAATCAAACAAGGTGCAATGTGCAAACTACAGGATGCATGTATGATGCACTTAGGATGCACAGCATATGCACTTAGGATGCACAACATGACAACATAGGAAGCACAAAGAAACAGCACAAGAACAAGACAATATACTCAAGCAAGTAGGATGCAAGACAAGTCTATTTAGAATGAAAAACAAGGCCAGGTAGGAAGCACAGAGAAATAACATAAGAACAACAAGTTTAAATGAGGCCGGAAACTATCTAAGACAAATCCGGTAAGCCCTCATGTGCATAGTTTGAAATTAGTCCAGATCTGAACAAACCTTAAGTTAAAGTTGTTAAACAGCAATTTAACAAGCACTATGATGATCTACACGAAATTCTAGTCAAGTTTCATATAAAGTTTGTTTAAAACGGAGCTACGGTCTAAAAGATATGAGCAAAACAAGTTAAGCATGGCAACGGTGCAAAATGCACCCAAACATCTAGCAAACATACTTCAAACATGTTAACAAGATGATATTATGAATCTACATGCAAAATCACACAAGTTTCATGTAGGGCACGCTCAAAACGGAGTAACGGACTAAAAGATACACCCGAAACAAGAAACAATGCAAAGCTGAAATTAACAGCCACATAGCAACTTTGGAGCAAGAAATATATACTCTACAACACTCAAACATGGTGACAAGAAGCATGGACATGAAGTAGACATATCCTACAGCAAACAACTCCATTGGAGCATCTCCATAGGAGGCATGGATCAATAGCAACAAGCTACAACATTTTGATCATGACAATAACAACCTGACAGTAATATTTTATAGCAACTTGGGAGCAAGAATTAAATATGATACAGCAACCCAAATGAGCATGTGAGGGCATGGATGGATAGAAAACACCATATACAACAAGGAATGATCAATGGCCACCCCAAAACTAACATGGATTTGCCTAGAGCGGCAAGCAAACATTGCATCAGGATACTACAGATTCCAGAGTTAGTGAAATTTCACTAAGTGTTAAAACAGTAACATTATCATGGCATGTTTGCAAGCATGTTTAAGTCATCTTAAAGCATAACATAGCAAATGGTTTGCACCACAGAAAAGATCACATGATGGGGAATCTAAAACATATGAGCATGCCACATGGGGACAAACACATCAATAGCAACGAGCTCCGCAACTAGGCATCTCGTAACAAGTTACAAAACCTAACAGCCACATGCACTTTTGCAACAGAGATAAACATGGCAATATAAACTCTAACATGCATGCTATAGCAACCAACATGTAGAGCATCTCATGATGAACATTTTGACATCTCATTTGCTTCATTTGGGTAAACATGGACCAAGTTATCACATCTCAAACATGGCATGAAAATAACAAATAGCAGCAGTTTATATTAAGTAGCACTCTTGTCATGATGATTAAGACATCTAGATGGACTCAAACAAGCATGAAACAATGGAACAAAACGTAGTACACATCACCATGGTCATTTTGACATATCATATGCACAAAACGGACAAGCACAGTAAAAGTTATTGCCATCACAAGAATGCATCAGACTACAAAATTAACAACAAAAGACTTAGAGGGAAACGGGATCAACCTCAGATCTGGTCAACGGCGGATCGGGCCGGGTCAAACGGGTTGCGGGTCGCGGGCGAACGGGTGCCGGGTTGCAGGCGAAACGGGCGTGGCTCGTTAGGGTTCGCCCGGTTGGAGAGCTGGATCGGAGGAACTGGATCGGGCACTGGCCCGACGAAGCTTCGCGGCGGCGGCGGCAGACCACCGCACCGGCGACGGCGGGGTTGCTCGTGGAAGACCTCCGGCGGGCTGGTGGACCAGACCCCGCGGATCTCGGCGGCGACGGCCGGATACGGGAGGACGAGGGTGCGCGGCGGCGATATACGCGGCTATCGGCGGTGGGGGCGAGGCGAGATCCGGCGGTGGCCGGCGGGATCGGCGAGGGGGCGCGGCCCGGCGGCAGCGACCGGCGACGTGCTAGGCGAGCTGCGGGCGAGCGGAGGCGGTCGGGGGCGGGCTGGCCTCGGGCTCGCGGGCCCGGACGGCGGCGGCGAAGTGGGCACGGGGCTGGACCAACGGGAAGGCGACACGTGGCAGCGGAGATCCTTGTCGGACATGTCCGGCCCGGCGTTGAAGTGTCCGGTGGCTGCGGGGAGGAGAAAATTAGGGTTTTGGACAAAAAAATAGAGGGGGTGGACGTTTTTATAGGCACAAGGAGCTAGGCGACTCCAAATGGGGAGCGGTTTTCGGCCACGCGATCACAATTCGATGACCGAGATGATGGGAAGGGTTGTGCTGGGTTGTTGGGCTGTTGTGGAGGGGGTCTTGGGCCTCAAAGAAGAGGTTCTTTTAGCCCACTAGGTTAACCGTTGGAGTACCAAACGAACTCCAAACGCGACGAAACTTGGCAGGCGGCCTACGCGTATCAAAACAACATCGCACGACAAGTCTCACGCCATTTCGGAAACGTTACACAGCCACACACGAAAGAAGGACTCGGGGCTGCCACGGGCACGTGTGAGAGCGTCGGAACTCGAAACGGACAACGGGAAGAGACGAGTGGTACCGGATGCAAGTGACAACACAAATGCAATGCAATGCACATGACAACATGACATGGATGAAATGCACACACGCACACGACAAAACGACGAAACCCAAAAAGAAGAAGAAACCGGAATGGAATTGATGAAGCCAAAGTTTATCTATTGCCATATAGGGAAAGTGTTACATCCGGGGCATTACAAACTCTCCTCTACTACGAAAAGATCTCGTCCCAAGATCTAGGACTGGAAGAAGGAAGGGTACTCGGAACGAAGGTGATCTTCTCGTTCCCACGTAGCTTCTCGGTCGGTATGGTGTGACCACTTAACTTTCAAGAACTTGATTGACTTGTTGCGGGTCTTGCGCTCGGTTTCTTCAAGAATAGCAACGGGGTGCTCTCGGTAAGACAAGTCTTGTTGAAGACCAATCTCCTCGAACGGAATGGTGCGTTCAGGTGTCTTGAAGCACTTGCGGAGTTGAGAGACGTGAAACACATCATGAACATTAGCGAAGTTGGAAGGGAGCTCAAGTTGATAGGCTAGATCGCCTCTTTTGCCAAGGATCTTGAAAGGGCCCACGTATCTAGGAGCAAGCTTTCCTTTGATACCGAATCTTTGGGTGCCTTTCATAGGAGAAACACGGAGATAGACATGATCCCCAATGTTGAAGGTCAAATCGCGATGCTTGCCGTCATAGTAGCACTTTTGACGCGACTGAGCGGCCTTGAGATTCTCACGTGTGCCTTTGCGCATTTCTTCGGCTTCTGAGATCAAGTCATTGCCAAGAAGTTGACGTTCACCAATCTCGGACCAGTTGAGAGGAGTCCGGCACTTTCTGCCATAGAGGATTTCAAACGGAGCTTTGCTGGTACTTGCTTGGAAACTGTTGTTGTACGAGAACTCAGCAAACGGAAGACAATCTTCCCATTTCATGCCAAAAGAGATGACACAAGCTCTGAGCATGTCTTCTAGGATCTGGTTCACTCTCTCGACTTGACCACTAGTCTGAGGGTGAAACGCAGTGCTGAAACGGATCTTAGTGCCCATGGCAGACTGAAAGGAGTCCCAGAACTTGGATGTGAACAAACGTCCACGGTCCGAGGAGATAACTTGAGGAATGCCATGTAAGGACACAATTCTGGAAGTGTACAACTCTGCCAGCTGAGCTGCATTGATGGATTCTTTGACTGGAAGGAAGTGAGCTACTTTGGTAAGCTTGTCAATCACCACAAAGATAGAATCATTTCCCTTCTTGGACTTGGGAAACCCAGTGACGAAATCCATTTCAATGTGGTCGAATTTCCACTAGGGAATCGGAAGAGGTTGGAGAAGACCGGCTGGACGTTGATGCTATGCCTTCACTCTTCTGCAGACATCACATTCATTCACGAATTGGGCAATCTCCCTTTTCATGCGAGTCCACCAATAAGATTGCTTGAGGTCTTGGTACATCTTTGAACTTCCAGGATGAATCGAGAGGAGGGAGTCATGTGCTTCGTTCATTATGAGTTTCCTGAGATCACCCTTGGAAACCACAAGTCTGTCCTCAAAGAACAAGGTATCTCTCTCATCAACGTGATAGCACTTGTATTTGGGAGTACCCTTTGCAATACCATGTTTCACTTTCTGCACCATAGCATCACTGAGTTGGGCCTCACGGATCTTATCTTCCAAGGTAGGAGCAACTTGAAGATTTGCAAGAAAGACTTGCGGAACAACTTGGAGGTTGAGCTTCCTGAATGCTTCACAAAGCTCAGGCTGAAACGGCTTGATAAGGAGACTGTTGCAATATGCCTTTCTGCTCAAGGCATCTGCAATGAAATTGGCCTTGCCAGGTGTGTATTCGATGCTTGGATCATACTCTTGGATCATCTCAACCCAACGAGTCTGGCGAAGGTTCAGGTTCGGCTGTATGAAGATGTACTTCAAGCTCTTGTGATCGGTGAAGATGTCGACTTTTCTGCCCAACAGAAGGTGTCTCCACGTGATCGAAGCGTGTACCACAGCTGCTAGCTCGAGATCATGTGTGGGGTAGTTCTTCTCACTTGGCTTCAATTGACGAGAGGTGTATGCCACAATTTTCTTGTCTTGCATTAGAACACCACCAAGTCCTTGAAGAGAAGCATCAAAGAATACTTCGTAGGGCTTGGACTCATCTGGAGGAGTAAGAACTGGAGCAGAGATGAGCTTTTCTTTGAGAGTTTTGAATGCCACATCACAATCCGGAGACCAGTTGTACTTGACATTCTTCTGTAGCAAGTTGGAGAGAGGCTTGGCAATCTTGGAGAAGTTCTCAACGAATCTTATGAAATAGCTAGCAAGACCAAGGAAGCTTCGGAGTTGCTTGACGTTCTGAGGGGGTTCCCAGTTGACAATCGCTTCAACTTTCTCGGGGTTGACAAAGATACCCTCAGCGGAGATGATATGGCCCTGATACAAGACCTTATCGAGCCAGAATTCGCACTTGGAGAACTTGGCATAGAACTTATGTTCACGGAGTCTATCGAGAACCAGACGGGGGTGCTTTTCGTGATCCTCTTCATTCCTGGAGAATACCAAGATGTCATCCAGATACACAAGCACAAATTCGTTGGTGTAGGGGTTGAAAATGTAGTGCATCATTCTCGAGAAGGTGGGTGGAGCATTAGCGAGGCCAAAAGACATGACTGTATATTCATAGGAGCCGTAGCTGGTTCTGAATGCAGTCTTGTGAATATCTTCTTCGCGGATTCGGATCTGGTGATAACCCATCCGGAGATCGAGCTTTGAGAACACTTTTGCTCCTTTGAGCTGCTCGAACAATTCATTGATGTTGGGGAGCGGATACTTATTCTTTATTGTCTTCTTGTTCAATGGCCGGTAATCAACGCAAAGGCGCTCCGTGCCATCCTCCTTCTTGACAAATAAGACACCACAGCCCCAAGGAGAAGTTCTAGGCCTGATTAGACCCATACGCTCTTGCTCATCGAGCTGTTTCTTCAACTCCTTCAACTCTTCAGGGGAAAGCTTGTACGGACGCCGGCATGCTGGCTCAGTACCAGGCTCGAGTTCAATGACGAATTCAACTTGACGATGCGGAGGCATGCCTGGAAGCTCTTCAGGGAAAACATCTTCATATTCATTGACCACCGGAATTTGAGAGATGGCATTAATCTCGCCCTTTTCATTGAGAGAGAATAGCCTGATTGTGTTATCTCGAGAGGCGAAGATAATCACGTCTTCATCGGAATGAGTAATCTTGACTTCCTTATTTGCACAGTCAATGTGAGCATCATGCTGAGAAAGCCAATCCATCCCGAGAATAAGATCAATGTCGGAATTGCCGAGAATAACCGGAGAAGCCAGAAAGCGGTAATCACCCATGCGAATAGAAACATTCGGAGCCACCATACTAGAACTCAATCTCTTGCCAGGAGATATAACACTCAAAATTCTTGGTAAAGCTTCGGAGTGAACATTATTCTTGGATGCAAATGGATAAGACATGAAGGAACATGAAGCACCCAAATCAAACAACACTTTTGCAGGAATAGAGTTAACTGGAAGGTTACCAAGTATCACATCTGAAGAATTCTCTGCTTGAGCTGCATTCATCAGATTCACTCTTGCTGCCTTTGGATTGTGCTTGACAATAGCAGTGCTGACAGGTGGAGGAGGCGGAAGGCGCCTTGGGTTGGGGCACTTGTTAGCATAATGACCCTTCTGAGTGCACTTGTTGCAAACCACTTCTGAGAGAGGACGGTGATAAGGAGCACTTGACTTGGAAGCTTGAAAATGATTCTTTGACTGATTGCTTGGGTTGGGTGGGTGGGAGAAAGCACGGCCACCAGAATTCTTGTTGTTGTTGGGAGCTTGGATCACTGGAGGAGGTGGAAGCCAAAACTTATGTTGCTTTGCGACCACTTGAGAAGAAGAGGAGGAGTGAACAGCGTCTTTGATCCTCTTTTTGGAAGCTTCCATCTTGAGCTGGGCTGCCTCTTGCTTAAGTGCCATGTTATAGAATTGATCAAAATCATCAGGCTCGAACAAGGTGAGAGCTAGTTGGAGTTCATCCTTCAGACCACCGCGAAACTGATAGATCTTGCTCTTGGCATCTAGGATGTCTTGCTTGGCATAGCGGGCAAGGTTCTCGAACTTGACATTATATTGGTAGACAGTCATTGAGCCTTGCTTCAGGTTGCGGAATTGCTCACGCATACCCTCGATGACACTTGTTGGAATGTGGTGAGAACGAAAGTCCTTGCAGAAGTCATCCCAGGAGATTACACGTCCCTCTCTAGAATCTTTGTACAGCTGCCACCAATCAGCGGCTTGGTCCTTGAGTTGGAAGGCTGCAAACTTCACATAGTCCTCGGGCCTGATGTTACTGCACTCGAAATGCTTCTTGATATCTGTTATCCAGTCTTCAGCATCTAGAGGGTCCACACAGTAACTGAATGCCTTTGGTTGGTTTGCCAAGAACTGGCTGAGCGTAGCAAAGTGAGGTTCGTTGAACAAATTGCCTTGGTTCCCATGAGCACCCTGATTTGCTTGATTTGCTTGAATGGTCTGCATCATTTCCATAAGCATCTGGGTGTTCTGGTTCGTCGCTTGCATAATTGCTCTCCAGGCCTCAGACGGAGGAGGAGGGGAAGGAGGACGATCAGGAACCTCTTCACCCTCTGGGTTAGCATTGGGAACCTTTTTAGGAGCCATCCTGAATGAGATGACAACTATTAGCCATTGACTGAAAGAATATATAAGCTGAATCAACAGCTAGAAATTGCAACATAGTCTTGACAAAGCACATTCGAACAAGAAGAACGAATGTAATCCACAGTTTAATGATAACAACAATCTTCACGAGAAGCCACTTGGGAGAACAAAAGGTAAATAAAACAACAAGGAGCAGATAGAACAAATACAAGATAGAAGTTTCGTTCGACAAATTCGTGCTGAAAGCTTATGGAACGTGTTACGAAAGGGTTTTGCAATCCCCGGATCAGCATAGCCAAGGACCCTTTAAGATGCAACTCCCGATCGTAACAACAGCCATAACACTAATTCACTCAATGTAGAACCCCGAACTCCATATCATGCATTCGTTGAAGAATGCCTATGAGCTACTAGATGAACCCACCTATTAATTACCGAAAGTTTCCAGTTATGCAATCAGGTGTTGGGGATACAGGGGAAGCATCGCGCACTCAACTCTAATCTTACATCTAGCTGTATCCATCCTTCAACACATAACCAGTTATTTCCGGAAACCGTCTACCTCGGACCTTCGAAACGCATCTACTATACAAGCTATGGCAATACTCCCGAACTACCTCCCCAGTACTGGGTGATGTCGGGGTTATCTTGCCACTAACCGCATAGGAGAGTTTTCGATGTCGGCCGTCTTAAGTATTCCAGAACTGATGCGATATATTTGTGACGACAACACCTCGGAGCTCAACTCCCCGGGACACTGCCACAACCCCTAAATGACAGGAGGCATCGAGAACAATGTTCTCGTCACAAAGACATCGCAACAATCCAAACAATACTCGCGAGATTCCTAAAAAAATTTGGTGAAATTTTCAGAGTAGAAGAGACAAGAGTAATCGTCAGGAGTCCTCACCAGAGTGAAAAGAGATGAGGAGCAAAAAGAAATCCTACTCTCCGATATATATATAGGACTCAAAACATTTTAAGTGTGTGCCTAGACTCAACCATCAACGATTCGATCAATCAGTGGGGGCTTCTAGGTCGGAGAAGGCTCTGATACCAACTTTTAATGCCCAGGATGGGACTATACCTCCTACGTGTCAAGGCACGACTTAAAGGTATAAGCCCATTCTGGAATGATCTCAAGTTCGGTATCTTTGCACGACTCATGTAAAAATAGGGATGAAATTTCAAAAGGATAGTTGGCTTACACTCGCCACGTCACACAATACATTACATAAATCAAACATCATCCAAATAACATCACAACCCGACTACGGGTGAAGATCCAAATGAAAGATACCAAATACATAAAGCCACATGTTCGAATCGCCCCTAGTAGAAACCACTACTGATCATCGGGATAGTGCACATAGTATCGGCTACGTTCTTCATCGTACTGCCAGTACAGCTTTGTGCTGTCACCTGAGTAGTTCACCTGAGTACTGCATCTGGTGTGGTGTAGAATCTGTGAGCCACGGAGGACTCAGCAATCCCGTTCCCGGGTAGCAGAACTATCTAAGCCTTGGGTGTGGAACAAGCCTGAAGAAAGATAAAAGGCTGCAGCTGCACTAGCACGAGCTTACGTATTAAGAGCGAGAAGAGAAGTGCCACGAGCGACAAGGTGATCACGAAGTGATCCTATCTAAGCACGTTAATCATAACCCCATCGTGTTCACTTCCCGAACCCCTTTCGGAAAATGACCGTCACGGTTACTCACGCTGGTAGTGAGTTCTGAACATGGTGTCAAGTTTTCTACAACCACACATTAACAAAATCCCATCTGCCACATAACCGCAGGCACGGCTTTCGAAAGTTCAAAACCCTGCAGGGGTGTTCCAACTTGGCCCATTACAAGCCTACGATCCGCGGAGTCGCAACTCCAAGGTGGGAAGGCCCGAGTATTCTCGGAATCCCGTGCTCAAGATACTCCGACTAAGGTAAAACTAATCCAGCAAATCCTCCCGGCATGCCGACACCCTGATAGTAGCTGCGCGTATCTCGTCTCAGGCCACGACCGGATGGGACAAGCTACAGGTTTTTACTAGCCCTCGGGTTTCCCCAAGGTGGCCCCGCAGGTTGCCCAGTTTGGACCAACACTCATGTGGAGCACTGGCCCAGGTTGTTGATTAAGAAGAGGGTTAATTACTCCCTATGCAAGTTTTAGTTATTTAGGCAAATGGAGTACCAATGTTGGGACTTGTTGGAAAAGACTTAGCGCTAAGCGGTTTATCGAGGGGGTCCCATAACCCCAACCGTGTGAGGAACGCAAAATCAAGGAACATAACACCGGTTTATACGGTTCCTAGGGCGGCATGCGTGGAACAAATCACCAAGCTAGAGGCTTAGCCTTCCACCCATTACTAATATATAGATGATTTCATTTAAGAATTTATATAGTGTGATATCCCAACAAGCAACATGAAGCAAGAATCTTCAATTCTTCTCCTGCAACTAGCAATGCTATAAGAGGGGCCGAGCGAAGCCTACGTAGCCAATCAAAGGTTTGCATAGGTTGGGGTGGTTAGACAGATTCATGGTTACAATAGGAGGCTGACAAACAAACATGGGCATTGAGGCAATAAGCTAAAGAGCGAGACTTCTAGCAATAGGCAAAGATAGTAATGATATCTGGGTCAGGTCATCTTGCCTGTCGAGTCGTCGATGGGATCGTAAGACGGCTCCTCGTTCTCAACCTCGGTAGTAACCTCGTTCTCGTACTCGGTCTCGGCTTCCGGCTCTACTCAACACAGGAACACACGAGGCACGAAAATCAAACAAGGTGCAATGCGCAAACTACAGGATGCATGTATGATGCACTTAGGATGCACAGCATATGCACTTAGGATGCACAACATGACAACATAGGAAGCACAAAGAAATAGCACAAGAACAAGACAATATACTCAAGCAAGTAGGATGCAAGACAAGTCTATTTAGGATGCAAAACAAGGCCAGGTAGGAAGCACAGAGAAATAACATAAGAACAACAAGTTTAAATGAGGCCGGAAACTACCTAAGACAAATCCGGTAAGCCCTCATGTGCATAGTTTGAAATTAGTCCAGATCTGAACAAACCTTAAGTTAAAGTTGTTAAACAGCAAGTTAACAAGCACCATGATGATCTACACGAAATTCTAGTCAAGTTTCATATAAAGTTTGTTTAAAACGGAGCTACGGTCTAAAAGATATGAGCAAAACAAGTTAAGCATGGCAACGGTGCAAAATGCACCCAAACATCTAGCAAACATACTTCAAACATGTTAACAAGATGATATTATGAATCTACATGCAAAATCACACAAGTTTCATGTAGGGCACGCTCAAAACGGAGCAACGGAGTAAAAGATACACCCGAAACAAGAAACAATGCAAAGCTGAAATTAACAGCCACATAGCAACTTTGGAGCAAGAAATATATACTCTACAACACTCAAACATGGTTACAAGAAGCATGGACATGAATTAGACATATCCTACAGCAAACAACTCCATTGGAGCATCTCCATAGGAGGCATGGATCAATAGCAACAAGCTACAACATTTTGATCATGACAATAACAACCTGACAGTAATATTTTATAGCAACTTGGGAGCAAGAATTAAATATGCTACAGCAACCCAAATGAGCATGTGAGGGCATGAATGGATAGAAAACACCATATACAACAAGGAATGATCAATGTCCACCCCAAAACTAACATGGATTTGCCTAGAGCGGCAAGCAAACATTGCATCAGGATATTACAGATTCCAGACTTAGTGAAATTTCACTAAGTGTTAAAACAGTAACTTTATCATGGCATGTTTGCAAGCATGTTTAAGTCATCTTAAAGCATAACATAGCAAATGGTTTGCACCACAGCAAAGATCACATGATGGGGAATCTAAAACATATGAGCATGCCACATGGGGACAAACACATCAATAGCAACGAGCTCCTCAACTAGGCATCTCGTAACAAGTTACAAAACCTAACAGCCACATGCACTTTTGCAACAGAGATAAACATGGCAATATGAACTCTAACATGCATTCTATAGCAACCAACATGTAGAGCATCTCATGATGAACATTTTGACATCTCATTTGCTTCATTTGGGTAAACATGCACCAAGTTATCACATCTCAAACATGGCATGAAAATAACAAGTAGCAGCAGTTTATATCATATAGCACTCTTGTCATGATGATTAAGACATCTAGATGGACTCAAACAAGCATGACACAATGGAACAAACGTAGTACACATCACCATGGTCATTTTGACATATCATATGCACAAAACGGACAAGCACAGTAAAAGTTATTGCCATCACAAGAATGCATCAGACAACAAAATTAACAACAAAAGACTTAGAGGAAAACGGGATCAACCTCAGATCTGGTCAACGGCGGATCGGGCCGGGTCAAACGGGTTGCGGGTCGCGGGCGAACAGGCGCCGTGTTGCGGGCGAAACGGGCGCGGCCCGTTAGGGTTCGCCCGGTTGGAGAGCTGGATCGGAGGAACTGGATCGGGCACTGGCCCGACGAAGCTTTGCGGCGGCGGCGGTGGACCACCGCACCGGCGACGGCGGGGTTGCTTGGGGAAGACCTCCGGCGGGCTAGTGGACCGGACCCCCGCGGATCTCGGCGGCGGCGGCCGGATCCGGGAGGACGAGGGGGCGCGGCGGCGATATCCGCGGCTACCGGCGGTGGGGCGAGGCGAGATCCGGCGGTGGCCGGCGGGATCGGCGAGGGGGCGCGGCCCGGCGGCGGCGACCGGCGGCGTGCTGGGCGATCTGCGGGCGAGCGGAGGCGGTCGGGGGCGGAGAGGCCCAGCGCGGCCCGGGGCGGGCCGGCCTCGGGCTCGCGGGCCCGGACGTCGGCGGCGAAGTGGGCACGGGGCTGGACCAACGGGAAGGCGACACGTGGCGGCGGAGGTCCTAGTCGGACATGTCCGGCCCGGCGGCGAAGTGTCCGGTGGCTGCGGGGAGGAGAAAAATAAGGGTTTTGGACGAAAAAATGGAGGGGGTGGACGTTTTTATAGGCATAAGGAGCTAGGAGACTTCAAATGGGGAGCGGTTTTCGGCCACGCGATCACAATTCGACGACCGAGATGATGGAAAGGGTTGTGCTGGGTTGGTGGGCTGTTGTGGAGGGGGTCTTGGGCCTCAAAGAAGAGGTTCTTTTAGCCCACTAAGTTAACCGTTGGAGTACCAAACGAACTCCAAACGCGACGAAACTTGACAGGCGGCCTACGCGTATCAAAACAACATCGCACGACAAGTCTCACGCCATTCCAGAAACGTTACACGGCCACAAACGAAAGAAGGACTCGGGGATGCCACGGGCACGTGTGAGAGCGTCGGAACTCGAAACAGACAACGGGAAGAGACGAGTGGTACCGGATGCAAGTGACAACACAAATGCAATGCAATGCACATGACAACATGATATGGATGAAATGCACACACGCACACGACAAAACGACGAAACCCGAAAAGAAGAAGAACCCAAAATGGAATTGATGAAGCCAAAGTTTATATATTGCCATATAGGGAAAGTGTTACATCCAGGGCATTACACAGAAGGAAATGATAGGAAGTTTTCAGTAAGGTATTTTCTGCAAGCATTGAAATTATAGGTAACAGATAGTTTTGTGATAAGATAATTGGTAGCAAGTGACAAACGGTAAAAGTAAATAGGAGCAGCAAGGTGGCCCAATCCTTTTTGTAGCAAAGGACATGCCTGGACAAACTCTTATGCAAGGTAAAGCTCTCCCGAGGACATATGGGAATTATCGTCAAGCTAGTTTTCATCACGATCATCTGATTCACGTTCGGTACTTTGATAATTTGGTATGTGGGTGGACCGGTGCTTGGGTGCTGCCCTTACTTGGACAAGCCTCCCACTTATGATTAACCTCTAATTCAAGCATCCGCAACTACAAAAGAAGTATTAAGGTAAACCTAACCATAGCCTGAAACATATGGATCCAAATCAACCCCTTACGAAGCAATGCATAAACTAGGGTTTAAGCTTCTGTCACTCTAGCAACCCATCATCTACTTATTACTTCCCAATGCCATCCTCTAGGCCCAAATAATGGTGAAGTGTCATGTAGTCGACGTTCACATGACACCACTAGAGGAGAGACAACATGCATCTCATCAAAATATCGAACGAAGACCAAATTCGCATGACTACTAATAGCAAGACTTCTCCCATGTCCTCAGGAACAAAAGTAACTACTCACAAGACATAATATTGTTCATGATCAGAGGGGTATTAATATGCATAATGGATCTGAACATATGATCTTCCACCAAATAAACCAACTAGCATCAACTACAAGGAGTAATCAACACTACTAGCAACCCACAGGTACCAATCTGAGGTTTGGGTACAAAGATTGGATACAAGAGATGAACTAGGGTTTGAGAGGAGATGGTGTTGGTGAAGATGTTGATGAAGATAGGCCTCCCCAAGATGGGAGAGTTGTTGGTGATGACGGCGATGACGGTTTCCCCCTCCCGGAGGGAAGTATCCCCGGCAGAACAACTCTGCCGGAGCCCTAGATTGGTTTCTGCCTCGGTTCCGCCTCGAGACGGCGGCGTCTGGTCCCGAAAGCCTCCTTTTGATTTTTTTTTCCAGGTCAAAACACTTCATATAGGAGAAGATGGGCTCCGGGGGCCTGCCGGCTGGCCCTCGAGGCAGGAGCGCACCCTAGGAAGGGGGGGCACGCCCCCCACCCTTGAGACCAGCCGGTGGCCCCTCTCGTGGGTTTCTTTCGCAAGATATTTTTTATATTTTCTGAAACGATGTTCTGTGGAGTTTCAGGGCTTTTGGAGTTGTGCAGAATAGGTTTCCAGAGTTTGCTCCTTTTTCAGCCCAGAATTCCAGCTGCCGGCATTCTCCCTCTTCATGTAAACCTTGCAAAATAAGAGAGAAAAGGCATAAGTATTGTGACAAAACATGTATGAACAGCCCATAATGCAATAAATATCAACATATAAGCATGATGCAAAATGGACGTATCAATGCCCCGGGAAGGCATCCCCTCTTTCGTCTTCATCCATCGGTAACTATACTTGGAGCTATATTTTTATTCACCACATGATGTGTGTTTTGCTTGGAGCGTCTTGTATATTTTGATTCTTTCCTTGTTAGTTTGTCACAATCATCCTTGCTGGACATACCTATTTGAGAGAGTTAAATATGGCCTAGGAATTGTTACAACACTCTATGTGCTTCACTTATATCTTTTGAGTTGAATAGTTTTTGCTCTAGTGCTTCACTTATTTCTTTTAGAGCACGGTGGTGGTTATATTTTGTAGAAATTGTTGAACTCTCATGCTTCACTTATATCTATTTGAGAGTCTATTAAAACAGCATGGTAATGTGTTTAGGCTATAAAACTACTCTTCACATGATAGACATCCAATGTCAATGTAGTAAAAAAAAATTACACTAAGTGCATTGAATAGAATGAGATGTTGGATGCTTGATAATTGTTTTTGTTGGAAATATGCCCTAGAGGCAATAATAAATTGGTTATTATTATATTTCCTTGTTCATGATAATCGTTTATTATCCATGCTAGAATTGTATTGATAGGAAACTCAGATACATGTGTGGATACATAGACAAACACCATGTCCCTAGTAAGCCTCTAGACGACTAGCTCGTTGATCAATAGATGGTTACGGTTTCCTAACCATGGACATTGGATGTCGTTGATAACGGGATCACATCATTCGGAGAATGATGTGATGGACAAGACCCAATCCTAAGCCAAGCACAGATCGTGTAGTTCGTATGCTAAAGCTTTTCTATATGTCAAGTATCTTTTCCTTAGACCATGAGATTGTGCAACTCCCGGATACCGTAGGAATGCTTTGGGTGTACCAAACGTCACAACGTAACTGGGTGGCTATAAAGGTGCACTACAGGTATCTCCGAAAGTGTCTGTCGGGTTGGCACGAATCGAGACTGGGATTTGTCACTCCGTATGACGGAGAGGTATCTCTGGGCCCACTCGGTAGGACATCATCATAATGTGCACAATATGTGATCAAGGAGTTGATCACGGGATGATGTGTTACGGAACGAGTAAAGAGACTTGCCGGTAACGAGATTGAGCAAGGTATCGGTATACCGACGATCGAATCTCGGGCAAGTGCTATACCGATAGACAAAGGGAATCGTATACGGGATTGATTGAATCCTTGACATCGTGGTTCATCCGATGAGATCATCGTGGAACATGTGGGAGCCAACATGGGTATCCAGATCCCGCTATTGGTTATTGACCGGAGAGTCGTCTCGGTCATGTCTGCGTGTCTCCCGAACCCGTAGGGTCTACACACTTAAGGTTCGGTGACGCTAGGGTTGTAGAGATATAAGTATGCGGAAACCCGAAAGTTGTTCGGAGTCCCGGATGAGATCCCGGACGTCACGAGGAGTTCCGGAATGGTCCGGAGGTAAAGATTTATATATAGGAAGTCCTATTTTGGCCACCGGAAAATGTTCGGGATTTTTCGGTATTGTACCGGGAAGGTTCTAGAAGGTTCCGAAGTGGGGCCCACCTGCATGGGGGGACCCAAATGAACGTGGGTAGTGGGGGCAAGGCCCCACACCCCTGGTCAAGGCGCACCAAGATCCCCCCTTAGAAGGAATAAGATCATATCCCGAAGGGATAAGATCAAGATCCCTAAAAGGGGGGATAACAATCGGTGGGGAAAGGAAATGATGGGATTTCTTTCCCCCACCTTTGCCAACGCCCCAATGGACTTGGAGGGCAAGAAACCAGCCCCCTCCACCCCTATATATAGTGGGGAGGCGCATGGGAGCCGCACCCCAAGCCCTGGCGCCTCCCTCTCCCTCCCGTGACACATCTCCCTCCTCCCGCAGCGCTTGGCGAAGCCCTGCTGGAATCCCGCTACTTCCACCACCACGCCGTCGTGCTGCTGGATCTCCATCAACCTCTCCTCCCCCCTTGCTGGATCAAGAAGGAGGAGACGTCCCCGCTCCGTACGTGTGTTGAACACGGAGGTGCCGTCCGTTCGGCGCTAGGATCATCGGTGATTTGGATCACGACGAGTACGACTCCATCATCCCCGTTCTCTTGAACGCTTCCGCTCGCGATCTACAAGGGTATGTAGATGCACTCCCCTTTATGCTCGTTGCTAGATTACTCCATAGATAGATCTTGGTGATGCGTAGGAAAAATTTTGATTTTCTGCTACGATCCCCAACAACAATAGGGTGTTAGGCCAACTCTCGCGAAGAAACGGTGATCAAAGAAAATACAAAAATCAACCCAGAGTCCGAATTGATCGAGACTATCAAAGCAAGTGAGAACAAGCTCGGATTTCGTCATTTTCAAAGGCGTTGGAAAGCTATTGGGGAATTGAGGTGATAGGACTTCTAGTTTTTATGATCTGGAGGATTTTACATACGTGCACACACAGGATCACGTGCGCGGAAAATTTTGAGACCAAAAAGGGTCGTCTTGGCCCTCAAAAATGGCCTGCAGGATTGGAAAAAATGAAAGTTATTGCAATTACAGCTCAAATTTTGATGAGCCGGCATATCACTTTGGTGTTCAGGTCCTTGGCGCCCCACCCATGTATGGATACAATAGGGTGTTAGGCCAACTCTCGCGAAGAAACGGTGATCAAAGAAAATACAAAAATCAACCTAGAGTCCGAATTGATCGAGACTCTCAAAGCAAGTGAGAACAAGCTCGGATTTCGTCATTTTCATAGGCGTTGGAAAGCTATTGGGGAATTGAGGTGATAGGACTTCTAGTTTTTATGATCTGGAGGATTTTACATACGTGCACACACAGGATCACGTGCGCGGAAAATTTTGAGACCAAAAAGGGTCGTCTTGGCCCTCAAAAATGGCCTGCAGGATTGGAAAAAATGAAAGTTATCGCAATTACAGCTCAAATTTTGATGAGCCGGCATATCACTTTGGTGTTCAGGTCCTTGGCGCCCCACCCATGTATGGATACAATTGTTGGAAATATGCCCTAGAGGCAATAATAAATTGGTTATTATTATATTTCCTTGTTCATGATAATTGTTTATTATCCATGCTAGAATTGTATTGATAGGAAACTCAGATACATGTGTGGATACATAGACAAACACCATGTCCCTAGTAAGCCTCTAGTTGACTAGCTCGTTGATCAACAGATGGTCACGGTTTCCTGACCATGGACATTGGATGTCGTTGATAATGGGATCACATCATTAGGAGAATGATGTGATGGACAAGACCCAATCCTAAGCCTAGCACAGATCGTGTAGTTCGTATGCTAAAGCTTTTCTATATGTCAAGTATATTTTCCTTAGACCATGAGATTGTGCAACTCCCGGATACCGTAGGAATGCTTTGGGTGTACCAAACGTCACAACGTAACTGGGTGGCTATAAAGGTGCATTACAGGTATCTCCGAAAGTGTCTGTTGGGTTGGCACGAATCGAGACTGGGATTTGTCACTCCGTATGACGGAGAGGTATCTCTGGGCCCACTCGGTAGGACATCATCATAATGTGCACAATATGTGATCAAGGAGTTGATCACGGGATGATGTGTTACGGAACGAGTAAAGAGACTTGCCGGTAACGAGATTGAGCAAGGTATCGGTATACCGACGATCGAATCTCGGGCAAGTGCTATACCGATAGACAAAGGGAATCGTATACGGGATTGATTGAATCCTTGACATCGTGGTTTATCCGATGAGATCATCGTGGAACATGTGGGAGCCAACATGGGTATCCAGATCCCGCTGTTGGTTATTGGCCGGAGAGTTGTCTCGGTCATGTCTACATGGTTCCCGAGCCCGTAGGGTCTACACACTTAAGGTTCGATGACGCTAGGGTTATAGGGAAAGTATGTACGCGGTTACCGAATGTTGTTCGGAGTCCCGGATGAGATCCCGGACGTCACGAGGAGTTCCGGAATGGTCCGGAGGTAAAGATTCATATATGGGAAGTCCTGTTTTGGTCACCGGAAAAGTTTCGGGCGATATCGGTAATGTACCGGGACCACCGGGAGGGTCCCGGGGGTCCACCAGGTGGGGCCACCAACCCCAGGTGGCTGCGTGGGCTAAGTGTGGGAGGGGACCAGCCCCAAGGGGGCTGGTGCGCCCCCCCACCAAGTCCCTAGGCGCATGGAGAGGGGAGGGGGGCAAACCCTAGGTCCAGATGGGCCTTAAGGCCCACCCTAGGGCGCCCCCTCTCTCTCCCCCCCTTGGCCGCACCCTAGATGGGTTCTAGGGGGGCTGCCGCCACCCCTAGGGAGGAAACCCTAGATGGGGGCGCAGCCCCTACCTCCCCCCTATATATATGTGAAGTTTAGGGCTGCCCAGAACAAGTTTTGACCTCGGTCGATTGGCGCAGCCCTACCTCTCTCCCTCCTCGTCTCCCGCAGCGCTTGGCGAAGCCCTGCTGGAGTCCCGCGCTCCTCCACCACCACCACGCCGTCGTGCTGCTGTTGGATGGAGTCTTCCCCAACCTCTCCCTCTCTCCTTGCTGGATCAAGGCGTGGGAGACGTCACCGGGCTGCACGTGTGTTGAACGCGGAGGCACCGTTGCTTCGGTGCTAGGATCTTCGGCGATCTGAATCGCGGCGAGTACGACTCCATCAACCGCGTTCTTGAAACGCTTCCGCTTAGCGATCTACAAGGGTATGTGGATCCAACTCTCCTCTCGTAGATGTGCATCTCCTAGATTGATCTTGGTGAGCGTAGGAAAATTTTTGTTTCCCATGCAACGTTCCCCAACAGTGGCATCATGAGCTAGGTTCTTGCGTAGATGCTTTCTCGAGTAGAACACAAAAGGGTTTGTGGGCGTTGATGTTTAAATTGTTGCCCTCCTTAGTCTTTCTTGATTCAGCGGTATTATGGGATGAAGCGGCCCGGACCAACTTTACATGTCCACGTACATGAGACCGGTTCCATCGACAGACATGTGACTTTTGTTGCATAAGATGGCTGGCGGGTGTCTGTCTCTCCTATCTTAGTTGAATCGGAATAGAATAAGGCGGTCCTTGTAGAAGGTTAAATAGCAACTTGAATATCACCGTTGTGGCTTTGCGTAGGTAAGAAGCGTTCTTGCTAGATACCCATAGCAGCCACGTAAAACATGCAACAACAAATTAGAGGACGTCTAACTTGTTTTTGCAGGGTATGTATGTGATATGATATGGCCAATGACATGATGAGATATATTTGATGTATGAGATGATCATGTTGTAATAGTTAATATCGACTTGCATGTCGATGCATACGGCAACCGGCAGGAGCCATAGGGTTGTCTTTAATTTTTTGTATGACCTGCGTGTCAATCATTAAGCGCTTTGTAATGCTTTACTTTATCGCTAAACGGTAGCAATAGTAGTAAGAGCATGGTGGGCGCACGACAACCTCGATGGCGACACGATGATGGAGATCATGATGATGGGGATCATGGCGTGGCGCCGGTGACGATGGAGATCATGCCGGTGCTTTGGAGATGGAGATCAAAAGCACGAGTTGATGGCCATATCATGTCACTTATGATTTGCATGTGATGTTAATCCTTTTATGCATCTTATTTTGCTTAGGACGACGGTAGCATTATAAGATGATCCTTCACTAAAATTTCAAGATAAAATTGTGTTCCCCCCGAGTGTGCGCCGTTGCGAAGGTTCGTCGTTTCGAAGCACCACGTGATGATCGGGTGTGATAGACTCTACGTTCGCATACAACGGGTGCAAGCCAGTTTTGCACATGCAGAACACTCGGGTTAGACTTGACGAGCCTAGCATGTACAGACATGGCCTCGGAACACGGAAGACCGAAAGGTCGAGCATGAGTCATATAGTAGATATGATCAACATGAAGATGTTCACCATTGACACCACCTCATCTCACGTGATGATCGGACTTGGGTTGGTGGATTTGGATCATGTCACGCTCGGATGACCAGAGGGATGTCAACTTGAGTGGGAGTTATAAGTAATTTGATTAGTTAAACTCACTTATCATGAACAATAGTCTAAGTTGACTTTGCAAATTATGTTGTAGACCAATAACTGCGTTGTAGCTCCCTGTTTAATACGATCCTAGAGAAAGACTAAGTTGAAAGATAATGTAAGCAAGGATGCGGACTGGGTCCGTAGTCCGAGGAGTGTCCTCACTGCTGCACAGAAAGCTTACGTCTTTGATGCACCGCTCGATGTGCAAACCCCTACAACGTTGTCTGTGGATGTTGTGAACACCTGACAGAGACGTCCTGATGACTACTTGATAGTTTAGTGCACCATACTTCACGGCTTAGAATCGGGATTCCAATGACGTTTTGAACGCCATAGAACATATGAGATGTTCTAAGAGCTGAAATTGGGATTTCAGGCTCATGCCCGTGCTGAGAGGTATGAGACCTCTGACAAGTTCTTTTGCCAAAAAGATGGAGGAGAATGGCTCAACTAGTGAGCATGTGCTCAGAATGTCTGGGTGCTGAAATCACTTGAACCAAGTGGGAGTTAATCTTCCAGGTAAGATAGTGGTTGACAGAATTCTCTAGACACTATCACCAAGCTACTAGAACTTCGTGATGAACTATGACATGCAAAGGATGGAGATGATCCCGGTGCTGTTAGCGGTTCTTAGTACCGCAAAAGTAGAAATCAAGAAGGAGCATCAAGTGTTGATGGTTTAGCAAGACCACTGGTTTCAAAAGGGGCAAGGGCTAGAAGGAAACTTCATGAATGGCAAACCAGTTGTCGCTCTAATGAGGGAACCCAAGGATGCACCCAAACCTCGAGACTAAGTGCTTCGATTGTAAGGGTAACGGTCACATGGTAGCGGAACCACCCCAAATACATGGTAGATATGATAGCTGGAAACTTCAACAAAGTATATTTGATATACGTGTTATTGATGTGTACCTTAGTAGTACTCCTTGTAGCACCAGGGTATTGGATACCAGTTCAGTTGCTATTATTAGTGACTTAAAGCAAAAGCTACGGACTGAACGGAGACTAGCTAAGGACGAGGTGACGATGTGTGTTGGAAGTGTTTCCAAGGTTGATGAGATCACCATCGCACACTTCCTCTATTTTCGAGATTAGTGTTGAACCTAGATAAATGTTATCAGGTGTCTACGTTGAGCATGAAAATGATTAGATCATGTTCATCGCAATACGGTTATTCATTTAAGTTAGAGAATAATGGTTATTCTGTTTACATGAATAATACCTTTATGGTCATGCACCCAATGGTTCGTTGAATCTCGATCATGGTAATACACATAATGATAATATTAATGCCAAAAGATGTAGAGTTAATAATGATAGTACCACTTTCTTGTGGCACTGCCGCTTAGGTCATTTTGGCATAAAATGCATGAAGAAACTCCATGCTGATGGACGTTTGAAGTCACTTGATTTTGAATTGCTTGACACATGCGAGCCATGCCTCATGGGCAGGATGACTGAGATCTCGTTTTCAGGTACAATGAAACGGGTAAGTGACTTATTGGAAATCATACATGCTGATGTATGTGATCCAATGAGAATTAAGGCGTGTGGTGGATATCGTTATTTTCTCATCTTCACTGACGATTTGAGTAGATATGGTATATTTACTTAATGAAGCAAAAGTCTGAAACGTTTGAAAGGTTCAAAAATTTCAGAGTGAAGATTAAGAATCATCATAACAAGAAGATCATGTTCCTACGATCTGATCAAGGGGATATTATCTTAATTATGAGTTTGGCAATCACTTAAGACATTGTGGAATTGTTTCGCAGTTGAAGTCCCCTGGAACACCACAGCGTAATGGTGTGTCCGGACATCGTAATCGAACCTTATGAGATATGGTGCGATCTATGGTGTGTCTTACCGATCTACCGCTATTATTTTGAGGTTATGCATTAGAGACAGCTGCATTCACTTTATATAGGACACCATCTAAGTCCGTTGAGACGACGTCGTATGGTTTGGCAAGAAACCAAAGTTGTCGTTCTCTTAAATGTTTGGGGCTGCGATGCTTATGGCTTCAGCCAGGAAAAGCTCGAACCCAAAGCGGACAAATACATCTTCATAGGATACCCAAGGGTAACAGTTGGGTATACCTTCTATCTCAGATCCAAGGACAAAAATGTTTGTCGCTAAGAACGGGTCCTTTCTCGAGAAGGAGTTTCTCTCGAAAGAATTGAGTGGGAGGAAGATAGAACTTGATGAGGTTGTCGAACCCTCACTTCAACCGGAGAGTAGTGCAACACAGAAAGATGTTTCTGTGGAATCTACGACAGTTGAAGAGGAAACTAATGATAGTGATCATGAAGCTCCAGATCAAGTTGCTATCGAACCTCGTAGGTTGACAAGGATATGTACTACTCCTGAGTGGTACGTTGATCCTGTCTTAAAGGTCATGTTGTTGGACAACGATGAACCTACGAACTATGGAGAAGCGATGGTGGGCCCATATTCCGACAAATGGTTAGGAGCCGATAAATCCGAGATAGGATCCATGTATCAAAACAAAGTATGGACTTTGGTGGACTTGCCCTATGATCGGCAAGCCATTGGGACAAATGGATCTTTAAGACTAAGACGGACATGGACGGTAATGTCACCGTCTATGAAGCTCGACTTGTGGCGAAGAGTTTTCCACAAGTTCAAGGAGTTGACTACGATGAGATTTTCTCACCCGTAGCGATGCTTAAGTCCGTTGGAATCATGTTAGCATTAGCTGCATTTATGAAATCTGGCAGATGGATGACAAAACAAGTTTCCTTACCAGTTTTCGTAAGGAAAGGTTGTATGTGATACAATCAGAAAGGTTTTGTCGATCCTAAGGATGCTAAAAGATATGCTAGCTCCAACGATCCTTCCATGGACTAGAGCAAGCATCTCGGAGTCGGAATATACACTTTGATGGAGTGATCAAAGTTTTTGGGTATACAAAGTTTGGTGGAAACTTGTGTTTGCAATAAAGTGAGTGGGAGCACTACAACATTTCTGATAAGTATATGTGAATGACATATTGTTGATCCGAAATGATGTAGAATTTCTGGAAAGCATAAAGGGTTGTTTGAAATGAGTTTTTCAAAGGAAGACCTGGATAAAGCTGCTTACATATTGGGCATCAAGATCTATACAGATAGATCAAGACGCCTGATGACACTTTCAAAAGATCACACACCTTGGCATGATTTTGAAGAAGTTCAAAATAGATCAGTCAAAGAAGGAGTTCTTACCTGAGTTGTAAGGTGTGAAGTTGAGTAAGACTCAAAACTTGACCACGGCAGAAGGAAGAGGAAGGACGAAGGTCGTCCCCTATGCTTTTGTCATAGGCTCTATACGATATGCCATGCTAAGTACCGCACCTGATGTGTGCCTTGCCACATGTCTGGCAAGAGGGTACAAAGGTGATCCAGGAGTGGATTACTAGATAGTGGTCAAAATTATCCTTAGAGGAGTAAGGAAATGTTTCTCGGTTATGGAGGTGATAAAGAGTTCGACGTAAAGAGTTACGTCGATGCAAGCTTAACACCTATCCGGATAACTCTAAGTGGAGATACCGGATACGTATAATGGAGCAACAGTTTGGAATAGCTCCAAGTGGAACGTGGTAGCAGCATCTACGATATGACATAAGTTTTTGCGAAGAACATAGGGATCTGAATGTTACAGACCCGTTGACTACAACCTCTCTCACAAGCATAACATGATCAAACACAGAACTCATTGAGTGTTGATCACATATTGATGTGAACTAGATTACTGACTCTAGTAAACTCTTTGGATGTTGGTCACATGGCGATGTGACCTATGAGTGTTAATCACATGGCGATGTGAACTAGATTATTGACTCTAGTGCAAGTGGGAGACTGTTGGAAATATGCCCTAGAGGCAATAATAAATTGGTTATTATTATATTTCCTTGTTCGCGATAATCGTTTATTATCCATGCTAGAATTGTATTGAAAGGAAACTCAGATACATGTGTGGATACATAGACAAACACCATGTCCCTAGTGAGCCTCTAGATAACTAGCTCGTTGATCAATAGATGGTTACGGTTTCCTAACCATGGACATTGGATGTCGTTGATAACGGGATCACATCATTAGGAGAATGATGTGATGGACAAGACCCAATCCTAAGCCTAGCACAGATCGTGTAGTTCGTATGCTAAAGCTTTTCTATATGTCAAGTATCTTTTCCTTAGACCATGAGATTGTGCAACTCCCGGATACCGTAGGAATGCTTTGGGTGTGCCAAACGTCACAACGTAACTGGGTGGCTATAAAGGTGCACTACAGGTATCTCCGAAAGTGTCTGTTGGGTTGGCACGAATCGAGACTGGGATTTGTCACTCCGTATGACGGAGAGGTATCTCTGGGCCCACTCGGTAGGACATCATCATAATGTGCACAATATGTGATCAAGGAGTTGATCACGGGATGATGTGTTACGGAACGAGTAAAGAGACTTGCCGGTAACGAGATTGAGCAAGGTATCGGTATACCGACGATCGAATCTCGGGCAAGTGCTATACCGATAGACAAAGGGAATCGTATACGGGATTGATTGAATCCTTGACATCGTGGTTCATCCGATGAGATCATCGTGGAACATGTGGGAGCCAACATGGGTATCCAGATCCCGTTGTTGGTTATTGACCGGAGAGTTGTCTCGGTCATGTCTACATGGTTCCCGAACCCGTAGGGTCTACACACTTAAGGTTCGATGACGCTAGGGTTATAGGGAAAGTATGTACGCGGTTACCGAATGTTGTTCGGAGTCCCGGATGAGATCCCGGACGTCACGAGGAGTTCCGGAATGGTCCGGAGGTAAAGATTCATATATGGGAAGTCCTGTTTTGGTCACCGGAAAAGTTTCGGGCGATATCGGTAATGTACCGGGACCACCGGGAGGGTCCCGGGGGTCCACCAGGTGGGGCCACCAGCCCCAGAAGGCTGCGGGGGCTAAGTGTGGGAGGGGACCAGCCCCAAGGGGGCTGGTGCGCCCCCCCACCAAGTCCCTAGGCGCATGGAGGGTGGAGGGGGGCAAACCCTAGGTCCAGATGGGCCTTAAGGCCCATCCTAGGGCGCCCCCTCTCTCTCCCCCCCTTGGCCGCACCCTAGATGGGTTCTGGGGTCTGCCGCCACCCCTAGGGAGGAAACCCTAGATGGGGGCGCAGCCCCTACCTCCCCCCTATATATATGTGAAGTTTAGGGCTGCCTAGAACAAGTTTTGACCTCGGTCGATTGGCGCAGCCCTACCTCTCTCCCTCCTCGTCTCCCGCAGCGCTTGGCGAAGCCCTGCTGGAGTCCCGCGCTCCTCCACCACCACCACGCCGTCGTGCTGCTGTTGGATGGAGTCTTCCCCAACCTCTCCCTCTCTCCTTGCTGGATCAAGGCGTGGGAGACGTCACCGGGCTGCACGTGTGTTGAACGCGGAGGCACCGTTGCTTCGGTGCTAGGATCTTCGGCGATCTGAATCGCGGCGAGTACGACTCCATCAACCGCGTTCTTGAAACGCTTCCGCTTAGCGATCTACAAGGGTATGTGGATCCAACTCTCCTCTCGTAGATGTGCATCTCCTAGATTGATCTTGGTGAGCGTAGGAAAATTTTTGTTTCCCATGCAACGTTCCCCAACAGTTTTGAGATATGAGGATAGTGATATTAGAGTCATGCTAGTGGAGTTATTATGAAATTGAGAAATACTTGTGTTAAGGTTAGTGATTCCCGTAGCATGCACGTATGGTGAACCGCTATGTGACGAAGTTAGAGCATGAGGTATTTGTAAAGTGCCAACCTTTGTGTGGAGGTCGGGGGCGCGCGATGGTTAACTCCTACCAACCTCCCCCCTAGGAGCATGCGTTGATTGCTTTGTTTTGATGACTCGTAGATTTTTGCAATAAGTATATGAGTTCGTATTACTAATGTTGAGTCCATGGATTATACGCACTCTCACCCTTCCACCATTGCTAGCCTCTCTTGTACCGCGCAACTTTCGCCGGTACCGTAAACCCACTATATATCCTTCCTCAAAACAGCCACCATAGTATTCCTCAAAATAGCCACCATACCTACCTATCATGGCATTTCCATAGCCATTCCGAGATATATTGCCATGCAACTTTCCACCGTTCTGTTCATATGACACGCTTCATATTGTCATATTGCCATGCATGATCATGTAGTTGACATCGTATTTGTGGCAAAGCCACCATGCATAAATTTTCATACATGTCACTCTTGTTTCATTGCACATACCGGTACACCGCCGAAGGCATTCATATAGAGTCATACTTTGTTGTAGTATCGAGTTGTAATATCGAGTTGTAATGAAAGTGTGATGATCATCATTATTAGAGCATTGTCCCATGGGAGGAAAGGCTATATCTACAAAGCCCCTCCGCAAAAAAGAAAAGAAAAAAAAGGCCAAAGAAAAAAGAAAGGCCCAAAAAAGGGACAATTGCTACTATCTTTTTTCCACACTTGTGCTTCAAAGTAGCACCATGTTCTTCATTGTACAGAGTCTCATGTTTACTCACTTTCATATGCTAGTGGGAATTTTCGTTATAGAACTTGGCTTGTATATTCCAACGATGGGCTTCCTCAAATGCCCTAGGTCTTCGTGAGCAAGCAAGTTGGATGCACACCCACTAATTTCTTTTGTTGAGCTTTCATACATATTTAGCTCCAGTGCATCTGTTGCATGGCAATCCCTACTCACTCACATTGATATCTATTGATGGGCATCTCCATAGCCCTTTGATACGCCTAGTCGATGTGAGACTATCTCCCTCATTTTTGTCTTCTCCACAACCACCTCTATTCCACCCATAGTGCTATGTCCATGGCTCACGCTCATGTATTGCGTGAAAGTTGAAAGGTTTGAAAGAATAGAGTATGAAAACAAGTGCTTGGCTGAAATCGGGGTTATGCATGATATGAACATTTTGTGTGATGAAGAGGGAGCATAGCCAGACTATATGATTTTGTAGGGATAACTTTCTTTAGCCATAGTATTTTGAGAAGACATGATTGCTTTGTTAGTATGCTTGAAATATTATTATTTCTTATGTCAATATAGACTTTTATCTTGAATCTTTCAGATCTGAACATTCATGCCACAACTAAGAGAATTACATTGAAAAACTATGTTGGTTAGCATTCCACATCAAAAATTCTTTCTTTATCATTTACCTACTCGAGGACGAGCAGGAATTAAGCTTGGGGATGCTTGATACGTCTCCAACGTATCTATAATTTATTATTGTTCCATGCTATTATTTATGAAGTCTTCGATGTTTAATGGGATTTATCTTACACTTTTATATCATTTTTGGGACTAACCTACTAACCCAAAGGCCCAGTCCAGATTGTTGTTTTTTGCCTGTTTCAGGGTTTTGCAGAAAAAGAATATCAAACGGAGTCTAAATGGAATGAAACCTTCGCAAGAGATATTTTTGGAGAAAATCACGCACGGAGAACTTGAGAACCACGTCAGAAGAGCCACGAGGGGCCCACGAGGGTGGGGGGAGCCCCCCTGCCTCATGGGGCCCCCGTGACTCCCCCGGTGTCCTCCTTCTTCCTATATAAGTCTACGTACCCCGAAACCATCAGCAACAGAGAGAAAACCCTAATTCCATCGCCGTAACCTTTTGTTCCCATGAGATCCCATCTTGGAGCCTGTTCCGGAGCTCCACCGGAGGGGGATCCATCATGGAGTTCTTCATCATCATCATCATCGCCCTCACCATGAGTTGTGAGTAGTTTACCACAGACCTTCGGGTCCATAGCTAGTATCTAGATGGCTTCTTCTCTCTCTCTCTGGATCTCAATACAAAGTTCTCCACGGTCTTCGAGGAGATCTATTCGATGTAATCTCTTTTTGCGTTGTGTTTGTCGAGATCCGATGAATTGTGAGTTTATGATCAAGATTATCTATGAGAAATATTTGGTTTTTCTCTAAACTTTTTATGTGTGCTCATAATATCCTTGCAAGTCTTTTTGAATTATTGGTTTGGTTTGGCCTACTAGATCTATAGTTCTTGAAATGGGAGAAGTGCTTGGCTTTGGGTTCAATCTTGCGGTGTCCTTTCCCAGTGACAGTAGGGGCAGCAAGGCACGAATTGTATTGTTGCCATCGAGGATAAAAAGATGGGGTTTATATCATATTGCTTGAGTTTATCCCTCTACATCATGTCATCTTGCTTAAAGCGTTACTCTGTTCTTATGAACTCAATACACTAGATGCATGCTGGATAGTGGTCGATGCGTGGAGTAATAGTAGTAGATGCAGAATCGTTTCGGTCTACTTGTCTCTGACGTGATGCCTATATACAATGATCATGCCTAGATAGTCTCATAATTATTCGTTTTTCTATCAATTGCTTGACAGTAATTTGTTTACCCGCCGTAGAATATCGCTATCATGAGAGAAGCCACTAGAGAACAATATGGCCCCCGGGTCTATTTTCAACATATCAATCTACATCTACTTTACTTTTATCGCTTTTATTTTCTGTTCTTATATACAAAAATACCAAAAATATAAACTATCATCTCTATCAGATCTCACTTTCGTAAGTGACCGTAAAGGGATTGACAACCCCTTATCGCGTTGGCTGTGAAGTTCTTATTTGTTTGTGCAGGTGCGAGGGACTCGCGCGTGGTCTCCTACTGGATTGATACCTTGTTTCTCAAAAACTGAGGAAAATACTTACGCTACTGTGCTGCATCTCCCTTTCCTCTTCGAGAGAATACAACGCAAGCTCAAGAAGTAGCACGACGGTGCTGGAGGACGAGGACGGCGAGGTCGGGTGCCGCGGCACCGCGTTGGTCACGGCCGGTGAAGGGGCCGAAGAAGGTGCTGTGGCCCTGGGAGTTGGTGCGGTGGAAGCGGCACTTGAAGGACCCGGCGTGGGTGGCCGGCGCGCAGACGCACTTGGAAGCGGGCCCGTGGCCTGCGCCCGACGGCGTCGATGCCGACCCGGGCCACCTCCTCCGCGTATTCTTGGAGCTGTGGCTGGCCGATTTACATGAAATTAATTCCCTCAGTTGTGGTGGCAAATATAATACACATAATCCATATTGTTATGCACTAGCGTGTGTGTGTGTGAAATAGATGGATTATAGTCTCGTACCCAATAAGATGGATGTGTGTGTGTTAGAGAGAGAGAGGGAGAGGGGGAGAGAGAGTGAGGAAGAGGGAGGAAGAGTGTGTGTGTGAGGATTTGATGGTAAAAAGGGTCGTCAATGTCACTTGATATGTATGAGAATATTAATATTGAACTCTTAAAGTTAATATGACCCCGTTGCAATGCACGGGCGTTCTTCTATTGTAAATAAGATAACACGGGTGATTATGTGTGTGCCCCCCCCCCCCAACCTAAAGCAGAATTGAGGAAGCCCAGTGGTGACAGGGTGTTTCCGTCCGTTGCTAGCTTATCGTCAATTGCGGCAGCTCTCCGGTGATTAATCTGTGTTTTTTGTAGCCCTAAAAAAAATGTGATTGCGACCGTTGCACCGCAGCCGTCCTTCACCCCTGATGCCTCCTGCCCTCCTGCTAGCAACCAACATGTATGCCGAATAAAATTAGTGGCTAAGATCTCTTTTGATAAAATAAAAAGCGTCATATTGGGCAGTTGTGGAGAAAAATTTATGCTAATAGATTTTGTGGAACAAGCTAATACAAATTTAATGGTGTTTTTTCACATGAAGCGGAATGTTATGATAGTTTTTTTTTGCACTGGATTTTTTTACTATCTTCGCCCCCCTCCCCCATACACAAACCCTGGCTTCGCGCCTGACTATGCATATTGGATGCATGAGCAAGAATAAAAATGAAAATAGAAGGAGAATTTTGAGGCATATAACCGTAGTCAAGGGTGAACCCAAGATCAAATTTTAGAGGGGGCAAAGATGTGTTAAATGGTGAAATTTTCTTTGCTAAATGGGGGCAAATCACTATTTAGCTTGGCATATTACAAAGACGCTGAAAATTGAGTGGGGGCAGCTGCCCCATTGCTTGTACACTGGGCCATTTGATTATTTGCCACAACTTACTTTGAACTTTGACAATTTGCCATTACTTATTTTGTAATTGATTTTTTGCCACAACTTTGTTTGCTCTTTGACATTTTGCCACTTTATAACACTAAAACAATCTTTGAAAATGGTAGATGAAATACAAGCACAAATCAGAGGACAATTATACCCTCATATATGTGTTGACTGAAACAAGTGAGCCTCAACCCAAAATCAAGGTTGACAGTTGATGCCTTGCTGCCCCTAGCAGCAGCACGCACGCACCGGCAGCGGCGGCAGCAGCAGCACGCACCAGCAACGGCGGTAGCACAAGCAGCAGCTGCGGCGATGGCACACAAGCAGCAGCTCTAGAACGCACCAGCGGTGGCGCACAGGCTGCAGCGGTAGCACGCACCAGGAGCCACCATGGCAGCACACACCAGCAGCGGCGGAAGCGCAGCAGCACGCGGAGGCAGAGCACGAGTGCGAGTCGCCGCCACTCCGCGCATTGTTAACCCTAACCCTAGGTGGCCGAGGGAAAGGGACGGGAGAGAGGTTCCTCGCCGGGATGCAGCCGCCACTGTCGCCGTCGAGGTTGACAGTATCCATCGCGTCTCCTGTTCGATGAGAACGAGCAACCCGCGTGCGAGAGGAAGGGGATGAGCGTCCCTATAGTCCCGTTCGTGGTCAATGTGTGGGGGCAGGGGTACTCTGGTAAATTTACATGGGGCCCATCAGACATAGGGCAAAAAACCAAAGTCCCAACTAAGTTGTGGCAAATTACCAGATACTACTATGTAACTAGTGGCAAAATGTCAAAGAGCAAAGTAAGTTGTGGCAAATTATCAAATTCCCCTTGTACACAGATCCGCCCCTGGTCCGTAGTGATAGTCTCTATTATTTTTGTTTCGGTGTGTTCAATTACCCTATATCTGATTGTATCCATTGTTCTATATTGATCTATTATAAGAGCATCTCTAGTGGAACGTGTAAATTTGGACGTGTATATCTTCATATACACGTCCATATACACCTTGCTAAATTTTACACGTTCCAGTTTTTCAGTGGAACGTGTATACATGACGTGGAAATCAGGACGTGTATATTCCAACGGCTATATTTTCAAACGGCTCTATTTCCAACGGCTATATTTCTGGTCTATATAAACCGCCCCAATCACCTCTCTTCCAGCATTTTTAGTTGTGCTTCATCTTCTCACTTCTAGATTTCTCTATCTTCTCTCACGCAACACAATGAACACATCCTCTTGGGACATGAGTTCTTCGTCATCTTCATCGGGCGACGATGAACTCATACTTGCGGCATTAGCCGATCGCGAGGAAGAAGATAGGAAGAATGCTCGACGCCATGGGGGTTCCAAGCATGGACGCCAGTCAATCGATCGAGGAAGAGATGCCGGATTTATTCTTCTGTGGAACGACTACTTCAAAGAAGTTCCTCGCTTTCCCGAACATTTGTTTCGACGAAGGTTCGTATAGTACAATTCTCTGCTTTGGTCTTTTTTTCATTTCCCTGTCTCATTTACTTTTTATGCACAGATTTAGGATGTCACGTAATTTGTTCAACCGCATAGCTGATGGTATACTTGAGCATGACTATGATGGTTATTTTACGCAAAAAAGAAGTGCTTCTGGAGTTCTTGGGTTACATCCTGTGCAAAAGATGACCGCGGCAATGCGGATGCTAACATATGGAATAGCAGCTGATGGTGTTGATGAGTACATCCGGTCCGCTGAGTCTACTAATTTAGAGTCTTGCAAGAATTTTGTGATCAAAGTTTGTGAAGTTTTTGGGGAAAAATACCTGAGATCTCCAAATGAAGAAGACATTGCTAGGTTACTTGCAAAAGGGGAAGAAAGAGGATTTCCCGGTATGTTAGGGAGCATAGATTGCATGCACTGGGGGTGGAAAAATTGCCCCAAAAAATGGCATGGCATGTTTAAAGGCCATGTGAGCGAGCCCACTATGATCTTGGAAGCAGTTGCTTCACAAGATCTTTGGATTTGGCATGCTTATTTTGGTTTACCAGGGTCTCTGAATGATATAAATGTTCTTCAACGTTCTCCTGTTTTTTCGAAGCTAGCCGAAGGCCAAACTCCTCCAGTGAATTATAGCATCAATGGCCATCAGTACACAATGGGGTATTACCTTGCAGATGGTATCTGTCCACGGTGGGCAATATTTGTGAAGAGCATACCAGCTCCAACTAGCAGAAAGCATAAAACTTTTGCCAAGAAGCAAGAGAGAGCTAGGAAAGATGTGGAACGAGCCTTTGGAGTTCTGCAATCCCGTTCCCGAACAATGACTATATACTGAGCAAAATGAATGAATCCACACTCTAAAATATGTCTACATGCATCCGTTAATTAATCCACACCCAAACAATAACTATATACGGAGCAAATATGTGTAAATACATAGCACTACTACTCCCTAAAAAAAAACAGAGCACTCTATACTCTATATACTACACTACAGAGCACTATATACACAGCTCCCTCTCGACCTCATCCATGCCCGCCGGCCTCCCCCCGCGAGCCCCCAGCCACTCTTCCGCACGCCGTCGGCCTCCCAACGCCGCGCCGCCGGCCTCCCAACGCCGCGCCGTCGGCCCCTCTCTCTCCCCCGCCGGCCTCCCTTCCCCACGCCGCCCCTCCCCTCTCTCTCCCCAGCCCCTCCCCATCCCGCCGGCCACCAAATCCA
>LR738711.1:663612065-663664225 GCA_902687465.1 Secale cereale
CCCCGCCCCCGCGTCCCGCACCTCCTTCCTTCCTTCCTTCGACGGCTCGGGATGGAGGAAATTTACCTTCGAGCGGCTCGGGCCTGCGCTGGATGACGAGCGCGGGACGGCCTCCTCCCTTCCTTCCTTCCTTCGCGGCTCCTTCCTTCCTTCCTTTTCCTTCGAGCGGCTCGGGCCTGCGCTGGACGACGAGCGTGGCGAGGGCGTGGTTATTTCCACGCCGGGTAGCGTCGTGGCGAGGGCGTGGCTGTTTAGACGACCATATGCACGCTCCGTTGGGATCAATTTTGAAGCCAGACTAGTCTATATTTGCTATACACTGCCATATAGAGGATCCACTGGAGATGCTCTAAACAAAATTTAATTTAAAAAATGGAAATAGAAGGAGAAGGGGTAAAAGAACGCGGGCTACTGGAACACAAGTTTCACACACCATCGTGGTTATGTTCGCCAGCCATATACCGAGAGATTAAACGGCATTTATTTTTTTTCGTGTGGGGATCTTATATATTGAGACCGACTGAAATAAGGACCTGACCACGTCAACAGATAAAACATCGATCTTTATATATTGGCCTACTACCCTGGTCAAACTAAACGAATTCGTGGTAGTAGGCGCACGTTCCCTACGGGCCGGCCGGGAATATCTGCAGCGGGTACACGGCAACATGTCATCTCTTCTCTTCCGGCTCAAGCAAAAAATACTGTACCCAGCGACGAAGCCTCGACGCAATCTTCCCGTCCTTCGCGGCGACTTCAAGAGGCCGGCGCTCAACTGCCCCAGGTACACCATCTCCACGATCTGCGAATACGCTCTCTTGATCTGGTTGTTCGGGACGGCGTACTGCTACTTGACCTACGACTTGCCACGCGAGTTCTCCGTCCACTTGACGCCGATCCCGAGCAACGGCAGCGCGGGGGCTCCGGCCGCGACGACGTCCGTCCCCCGGGCCTTCGACGTCGTCCTGCACGCCGGCAACCGCCGCGCCGCGGAGAGGTGCTACCACCACGGGGAGGGGGCGGTGACGTACGGCGGCTTCACCGTCGCGTCGGGCCGCGCGCCCGACTTCTGCGTGCCGTGGAAGGGGGTGCGCGAGGTGCCGTTCAGGCTGGCGTGGGACTGGGACGACGGCGTTGGCCTGCCCGAGCACCTGCGTGGCCGCATCGCGGCGGCGGCGGAGAAGGTCGGCGCCGTGGAGTTCGAGGTCCAGGTGCGGCTCCTCCGGGGAGGCGACGCACGCTCCGGCACGGGCACGCCGACGTGGATGTGGTGCAAGGCGAGGATGGGTGGAGCGCCTGGCGCCGTCACGCCCTGGCCCTGCACCGTGTTCGCTCCTACGAACTGGTTTTCGCCCTTGGCCTAGCTGCCTCCGGTAATGCAATCAGTACTTCTTTTTTTTTTTTTTACCTGTGGGCCTAGCTGCCTCCGGTAATGCAATCAGTACTTCTTTTTTTTTTTTTTACCTGTGTCTACTGGTATAAGATTGATAGTACAAGCTTGATTCTAAGCATGGCACGACATTATCAATGTCCACTTCTCAAATGACCTGCCTAGCATCAGGTTGCTAATCTGTTTGGGTGCCAGAGAAAATATTGGAGATTTTCTAAAGTGAAAACATAGCCTCTTTCTTTCCTTCTTATGACAGCTTTGGATTAGAAATTTAGAACAATCGGCTCGGCTCTACATGAATGCAAGTACCCATGGTCCTTATACCTCCACAGAGAAGAGGTCCTTCTAAGAAGAAGGAATACATTGTAGCTACCTGCGCGAGATTATGCATTCGTTGCTCTGCATATATGGACGATCATGCATTAGCACCTGCAGAACTGCATGCTTACCAAATTTACAGTGCAAATTTTCCTACAGTATGATTGATGAGAGATTACCCACCTACATATGTAACACCCCCCAACCCCCCCTAATCCTTTTGCAATTCGATTTTGTAGCACCAAAATAGGACACCATTGCTGAAACATACTACGCTCCACCAAGACCATATCAGGAACGATGTACAAGAAAGTGCATCCAGGTCGGGTATTCTTTCGTATCCAACAGCAAGAAATGTGTTTGCAGTTGTCAACACCGTAGTTTCCATTCAATTCTTCAGCTTCAGCCCACGACCTCAGCAGTGTTTAACAGGCTACCAGATTCAGCAACCTTTGCTGACCTTCAGTCAGTCAGTCGACGCCTGCTTATAGAAAACGAGATCATTACAACAAATCCACGGCCCTCGCAGTACAGCTTCATTAACAGTGTTCATCGCAGAGGCTATAACCAGAACTTAGCAACTGAAATACTCACCCATTGCAAAACTAGAGTGTATCTTGACTGTTTGCTTATGCATTTCGACCTGGTTATATCATCTTTAGAGTTGACCAGTTGAGGCTATGTGATTCATATTCATAACCACAATCACAAAGCTTTTGAATATGAATCATATAGCCTGAACCGGTCAACTCCAAAGATGATACTCCACCCTTTCTTTTTCGAGAATAGCCCACACAGTGTTGATTATTTATCAAAGGCATCGACTTGGACGGTCAAAATACGATCAAACATTTTGCAACGGAGGGGGTATAATCACGAGTTACTTACTCAAAGCAAATGTTGTAGCTCAACTCCAGCAGGAGGCTCAGGTCCAGCAGGAGGCTCGGTTCTAGCGGGAAGCTTAATGTTCTTTCCCTCTACCTTGGACAACTTCTCAGCAATTGAGCGACGTAACCATAAGAAGGCCTCCAGTCCTCGTAGGCAACCAACAATGTAAGATCCGATCTGAAGAAGATAGTAATACGAAGCATTAGGTTGCATTGCGCATACAAGGATATGTAGCAGTAGAAGACCAAAGATTAAATTTTAGGTTTAGCAGAAATCATTGTGCCTAATTAAAAATACACAAGCAAATGACTAACAATCAGACAAGGGAATGATAGTAGATATATAGCTGTTGCAACTACGGGTAACTGAAGCATGACAGCAAAGGACCAACAGTTTGACAAGGGAATGATAGTAAGATATCTAGTTTTGCAGAATTAAATGCTACATTATCCTTTTTAACGGAGCATGAGCAGTCAAAAAAAGGAGTACGCCATTAGAGGAAGGAAATTATATGTGACGAGTCTCGAACCCAGACCGGCTGGCCAAACAGCTAAATCAGCTCAAGAGCAGGGACACCAGTATGATGTTTTTCTAATGGAAAAATATAAACGAAAAAGTGTGATCTTGAAATAACTTGACCAAGGCCAAGTTAACGTTGAATAAAGACTTTAACAGTCTCCTACCAAAACACTTTAATAGTCGATTTAATTCTTCTTTTTTGTGTGGGGAACAGTCGATTTAATTCTTCCTATCCTATAATAAAGTTTGATTTGAAGACCAACGGATAACAAAATAAACATAAACCGTGTGGAGATCAATTGGGACTTTTGCCAGCTGCGTGCACCCTATACTCCCTCTGTCTAGGTGAGTAAGTCATCTTAGGTTGTGCACCGTGACCAAGGTAGAGTGAAAAACAAGAGAAGTTAATGTTCATTTGCTAATTAATAGCATTGCATGCAATGAACTGACCACTGCATGTCGTGTTTGATAGCCTCAAGTCATTAAAAGCAGACACACCTCATATCTCTTATTGGTTGATTCCTTTGTTTATGCTAAGAAACAAAAAACAAGGTGAAAGTTAATGTATCGTGCCTAAGTGTTTTGGGATTATTTGATTTTCGTAAAATGACTTACTCACCTAGACAGATGGAGTACAACACTCTTTTGTTTTTTACTCATCTAAGATTGATAGCTTGCACGTGTATGTCTTTTGTTGAGTGAATTGCAGGAAACCACCACATTAGCGTCTAGGTTTGCAGAAAAGACTGTTTTACGATTTTTTGTCAGAAACAACTGATTCTCGGTCTAATCTTTTGCAAAAAACACTAGTTCGAACTTTGATCCATTTGATGACGATTATGACATATGGAGCCCACCGTTTGCTGATGTGGCGTACCGGTTCACAATAAACGACGTTAGATAGGGTCCTTTTGCCAATACCCCCTCCTCTCCCTGAAAAAAAGATCCTCGTTAAAAAAAAAGTCAACCACCCAGTCTCATCCCCGCCACCGCGGCGGCCGATCCCGATCGGCGCGACCGCGCCCCCGCGGCGGCCGATCCCAAGCGCGCGACCCCGCCCCCCAAGCCGCTATGACCTCAGCCACCGTGCTTGCCTGGGAAGGCCGACCCCAAGGCGCACGACGATGTACCCGTGCATCCCGGCTGCGCCGCCGCTTCTCCTTCCTCCCTCCTCCATTTCCCCAGCCGGCGGCGCGGCCCCGCGCAACACGAGCTCGAGCAGCGGCGGCGGCGCACAACCCCGGAGAAAGCAGCTGCCGGACCCGCGCAACAGGGGCACGAGCAGTGGCGCGGCGGCGCACAGCGCAGGCACAAGTAGCAGCTTCGGCGCGCGGCACGGGCACATCATCGGAGCAAGCAGCGGCGGCGGCGCACAGCCCTGGAGAAAGCAGCGGGCGGACCCGCACAACAGGGGCACGAGCAGTGGCGCGGCGGCGCACAACGCGGGCACAAGCAGCAGCGTCGGCGCGCGCCACGGGCACATCACCGGAGCAAGCAGCGGCGGCGGCGCACAGCCCTGGAGAAAGCAGCGGTGCAGACCCGCACAACAGGGGCATGAGCAGTGGCGCGGAGGCGCACAGCTTAGGCACAAGCAGCAGGGTCGGCGCGCGGCACGGGGACATCACCGGAGCAAGCAGCGATAGTGAGCTCCAACGCCGCCGGTGCGTGGCATGGGCAGCAGAGTACACCGAACTGGGCAAGGCAAGGCCCTGATTGCATTTTGTTTTTTTTGATTGAAGGATGCATATGCATAAATACAAGGGATTGTTTGGTAAATTCCTATCACACCTTTCCTAACGCCGCTTGAGACCAACAGTTACGCCACATCGGTTTTTGTGGGACCTACATGTCATAAACGAGGTTAAAATGCCCAAAGACTGCAAAAGATTATGCCGAGAATAAGTGGTTTCTGGCACAAATTCGTAAACCAGTGTTTTTTGCAAACATGTGCGTCAATGTGATGATTTTTTACAATTCACTCGTCATTTGTTGGATATATTTATGAACGCGTTTGGTAGCTTGCACGTGTCTTGACTTTTTTTTCTGCTTTGGATTGATTAATTGTGTGCATACATTATTGGGACATGATGCTTAACCTTTTGGGGAGGAACCATTTTTTTTTTTTGACAGGGGACCCTCAAATTGACCATTTTTTTGGAGCCATTGCATGTGTCTGACTTTTTTTTTTGCTTTGGATTGTATAATTGTGTGCATAGACTATTGGGACAATATGATATGATGCTTACAGCGCCTTTTGGGGAGGAACCCCCAAATTGAACTTTTTTTAAGAGCCAGGCCCAAGTGATGTAACTCGAGCACATATGGTGGCTCTAGTGGTGCAAGCTTGTACATGCGTTTGCACGTGTTGCGTTTCACTAACCTCCCTTAAACCACGTCACATGATCCCTTCTAATCTATACAACCGTGCTACGATTCGAAATAAGTTCTATACAAGAAAGTTGCACATCAACATTGTGGTTCCATTTAGTAGATTGGTTCCTAATTTTATGGACTGTAAATCTTTAATTTCATGCTAATGTTTGGAGGATTTTCGACAAATTTTAGGAAAATCTTCACCTAGTCAACCGTTGCTTCACCTAGCTGTTCACACTACTTTCGTGTTGCACATTTCTGTTTCAATAATCATAGACAAGTAGATCTACATTTCCTACTGGACCACACAAACGTGTTCATGTGTGCATGTTATGAACCGATGAAATTTGGCAAAATCTTCACGCCCGGTCAACCGTTTGAAATTTCCTTTGACCACTAGCTTCATCTCGCTGTTTTCACACGACTTTCGTGTTGTACATTTTTTATTTCGACGGTCATAGACGACTTTCGTGTTGTACATTTTCTGCGACCACACTTCCAGACATGTAAGAGAACCCAACGCAAGATTTGGTGACATAGCTAGCCCCCGAAGGCCCCCGGCAACACTCGTAGACAGGCGAAGAACAATCCGTAAAGGTTTTTTTTTCCAGATACTTCTGCATCTTAAAAAATATGGAAAGTACCGCACATCTTATATCATATATGTCTGCACTATGTAAAAAATCCATGAATTGATCACCCACCGACTGTTCAGGAATATTCATGCAACACCGAAACCACTGAACAATACTTCGGTTTCATCGCCATCCGTGTGGGAGGCATACTCCGGAGCATCGCATTGCCTCTTTAAACATCTTACCACACCTTAAGGCATGTATGAGGACCTGGTGTGATGTTTTGGTGGCATAGCTACCCTCCCCCAAGTCCCCCGATTGGTCTAACCCTGGCCCCATTGACCCAGAGATCTACGCCTTTGACTTTCGCCGAATGGGCTTCTCTGTAAGATTTGAATAAAGCTATTGTTATTGATTTGCCGGCCACATAGAGCGGTATATATAAGAGTTTACAAGCCAACCATACCTATTATAATACGACTAGGACTATTACAATACGACTTGGATTAGGTAACTTGAGAGCCAAGTAATAGTCTAACATCCCCCCGCAGTATCAACGGGAGGCTCGATAACGTTGAGACTGGATCGAATATTACAAAAAGATGTAGATGGCAGTCCTTTGGTAAATATATCAGCAAACTGAGTCGTTGAAGGAACATGCAGCACCCGAACTTGTCCAAGAGCCACCTTCTCACGAACAAAGTGTATATCAATCTCAATATGTTTAGTCCGACGATGTTGAACAGGATTCCCGGACATGTAGACTGCTGATATGTTATCACAATAAACAATGGTAGCATGTGGAAGTGGTCGATGCAACTCAGAGAGCAACTGACGAAGCCAGATCGTATCAGCCACAGCATGTGCAACCGCACGATATTCAGCTTCAGCGGACGAGCGGGAGACGGTTACCTGCCTTTTCGAGGACCAAGAAATCAAATTGTCACCAAGAAAAACACAGAAACCGGATGTAGATCGTCGAGTGTCGGGAGAACCAGCCCAGTCTGCATCAGAATACGCGGTGAGAGAGGTGGGGGATGAATTTTTTATGTGGAGACCATGATCCAGAGTACCTTTGAGATACCGAAGGATGCGTTTAATATGATTATAGTGAGGAATTCGAGGATCATGCATATAGAGACAAGCTTGTTGGACAACATATGAGATTTCAGGACGAGTGATGTAAGATACTGGAGAGCACCGGCAAGACTACGATAAAGAGTAGGATCAGAGAAAGGATCACCATTGGCAGAAAGTTTGAAACTAGTGTCGACAGGAGTATGGGAAGGATGACAGTCTAGCATACCAGCACGATTGAGAAGATCCAGAATGTATTGACGCTGGGAAAGAAACAGACCAGATGAATCACGAATTACTGCAATACCTAAAAAATGGTGAAGAAGACCAAGATCGGTCATAGAAAACTCAGAACGTAGATGAGTAATAATGTGGTCCAAAAAAGTTTGAGAAGAAGCAGTGAGAATGATATCGTCAACATAAAGAAGTAAGTAGGCAATGTCAGAATTATGATGATAGACAAAGAGAGAGGCGTCAGAAAGAGAGGGAATAAAGCCTATGGTTTGAATAAAGGAAGAAAAGCGTTGAAACCATGCATGGGGAGCTTGTTTGAGACCATAGAGATTTTTTTGAAGAAGACAAACATGGTTGGGATAGGAAGGGTCTTCAAAACCAAGAGGTTGCTGACAGTAGACGGTCTCTTGAAGAGAACCATGAAGAAAGGCATTTTTTACGTCTAATTGGTGAATAGGCCAGGTGGAGGAGACAGCAAGGCTGAGAACAGTGCGTATGGTACTGGGCTTAACTACGGGAGAAAAGGTTTCATCGTAATCAATACCATGATGTTGGGAATAGCCGCGACATGCCCAACGTGCTTTATAGCGGGAAAGAGTACCATCGGAGTGAAACTTTTGGCGAAACACCCACTTACCAGAGACAATGTTGGTGTTGGAAGGGCGAGGAACAAGCTGCCAGGTATTATTTTCAGTAAGGGCCGAATATTCTTCTTGCATAGCTGCAGCCCAATTAGGATCAAGAAGCACGGTTTTGTATGATTTGGGAACTCGAGATACGGAGACGGAGGCATGAAGGTTGAGACGGTCGATGGGTTGACGAAAACCCGATTTGGAACGAGTGCGCATAGAATGATCATTGACTGCTGGGATACTGGGAACAGCGCGAATGGGAAGAGGAGCTACACTGGTGTCCGACACAGCGGAAGATGCGGACAATGGAGGGGATGGTGGCGGATCGGCATGTGTGGGTGATGGTACCAAAGGGGATGATGGCGGATCGACATGTGTGGGTGATGGTGCAGATGGGGAAGGAGGCGGGTCATGGGTGGGAGTCGGCGATGTGTCGAAAAAGGCAGTGGCATTTGGTTGGTTTGAGGAAGAGGTATTTAGAGAGGCAGTGGCATTTGGTTGGTTTGGGGAAGAGGTATTTAGAGATTGAGACGTCAAGAGAGGTGCATAGAAAGGGAAACGTGTAGGAGGGAGGCTAGGTATGGAGGTAGTGGTGTGTGATGGAGTAGGACGTTGAGCAAATGGAAATATGTGTTCGGCGAAGGTGACATGCCGAGACACAAGAACCCGACCGGTGTATAAGTCAAGGCAGCGATAGCCTTTGTGCTCATCCGAAAAACCGAGGAGAACGCAAGGGAGAGAGCGGGGAGAGAGCTTATGAGCGGCGGTAGCGGAAGTGTTAGGGAAACAGAGACAACCGAAAACACGAATGTCGGAGTAGTTTGGATGGCACAGAAACAGAGAAAAATAGGGGGTGATATTGGGATTGGCTTTGGTAGGACGGATATTGAGAAGATATGTAGCGGTGTGGAGAGCCTCAGCCCAGTATTTGGGTGGCATGGAAGATTGAAGAAGAAGGGTACGGATAATATCATTGATAGTACGAAGAAAATGTTCAGCTTTGCCGTTTTGAGGAGAAGTGTAGGGACAAGAAAAACGGAGAAGAATGCCATGGTTAAGAAAGAAGGTGCGATTTTTAATATTATCAAATTCACGACCATTATCACATTGGATGAAGCGAAAAGGGAGGAAGAAGTGCACAGAGACGTATCGCTGAAAATTGAGAAAGAGAGCGTGAACGTCGGATTTGTTATGGAGAGGAAAGGTCCAGACAAAATGTGTAAAATCATCTAATATGACAAGATAGTATTTAAAACGAGAGACACTAGCAATAGGCGATGTCCAAAGATCACAATGTATTAATTCAAAGGGATAGGTGCTTGAAGAACTAGACGAACTAAAAGGAAGCCGCACATGCTTGCCTAATTGACATGACTCACAAACTGAAGAATCGTGAGAATCTCTATTACAAGGTATGATAAATTCACTAAGAACAGATGCTAAACTGCAGGGTTGGGATGCCCTAAACGCCGATGCCAGAGATCGACATATGCCAGCATGGAGGTTGGAGAAGCGGCAGCAGGAACACCATTGAGAGAGTATAAGTCGCCGGAGCTATTGAACCGCGCGATCTCGACCTTGGTCTGATAATCCTTCACAGATAAGCCAAAGGGGTCAAATTCGACAGAAACAAGATTATCACATGTGAATTGACGAACAGAGATTAAATTTTTGATAAGGGCAGAGCAACAAGTACATCACGAAGAAGAAGAGGTTTAGTGGTGGAGGGAAGTTGAGCCTGACCAACACAATAGATGGGGATAGAAGAACCGTCACCGAGGGTGATGGATTTAAAGAGGGGTGAAGTGCAAGAGGAGAGAAACGTACTATTTGCAGACATATGACTAGAAGCACCGGAATCGAAAATCCAATCCGTACCTGTGTTGCCTTGGGCGGCAAAATTATTCATGGCCTGGATGAAGGCGGCTTGGTCCCAGCTTGGCGGTGCAGCAGAGGTTGGTGTTGGCAGCAGAGCCGGCTGGTACGATGGCGAGGGCAGTAGGGCCAACGATGGAGGCGATGGTAGGAGGGCCGGCTGGTACGACGGTGAGGGCAGTAGGGCCGACGGTGGGGTGTAGTAGTGACCTTCGTCAGCGTAGTAGGGAGCGCCATATGTTGGAGCAGCATGGTAGGCATGGGCCGGCTGACGAGGCGTGAGGAATCCTGGAGCACCAGTGTGGGGCCGCACGCCGGGCTGCCAGGCACTGGTATAAGCCGGTGGAGCGCCTAGGGGAGCCGGAGCGGACCATGGCATAGGCCAAGCTTGGACGAGCCCCGTCCAGGGATCATGTGGAGGACGCCAAGGCGTAGCTGCTGGTGGCGTACTTGGAGCCGGCGAAGGTGGAGGAGTAGGCGCCGAGCGCATCGAAGGTGGCCTGTAGATGGGATTCTTGCCGTGATAATTAGGGCTGGGACACCAGCCAGGCGGAGGAGCGGGCGCTTCCGGGGAGGGAGGCACCGCTGGTGGAGGTGGCGTCGCGGGTGTCGGAGCACGCGGAACGGCGGCGAAGAGCTGAGGGCGAGCGTCCTTGTTGGATTGAGCACGGTCGGCCCACTGGAGGATGGAGCGCACCTCGGCAAAAGTTGGCTGAGGCCGCATCATGGGGATGAAGGAGGCCTGCTTGTCGAACTTTTTGCTGAGCCCGATGAGGAGGATGTTGATGAGCTGCCGATCTTCAATGGGATCACCAAGTTCACGGAGTTCGTCGGCGATGGACCTGAGACGTTGGCAGTAGACACTGAGAGAGGAGTCGCCTTGCACCGTATTCCTGAGCTCGGTGTGGAGTAGATTGGTGCGAGCATCGACGTTGTCTTGGAACAACTTCTGAAGAGCCACCCAGAGACCGGTGGCGGTGGCAGCGTCCCGAAAGACAAGGTTGAAGATCTCGGTGGAGACGCGCATGTAGATCCATTGGATGATGGCGAGGTCATCCTTGACCCATTGGGGATCATGGGATTGCGGCACGGCGGTGGCGTCGACGTGGGAGCGAAGATTGCAGCGCCCGAGGTGAACTTCGAAGAGGTGGCGCCAATGGTAGTAGTTGTGGGAGTTGAGATCGAGGATGATGAGGATATAGGGACTACTATCGGAGATTGTATAGGTGAGGGAGATCACCGGGGGCATAGGTGGTGGTAGTCGAGCTAGGATAGAGGAGGAGGAAGCCGTGGCGGCGGCGCGGGCGAGGGTAGCGGACCGGCGCTCAAAGTAGCCGGGCGGCGGCAGCGACGGTGGGGTGGGCGGCGGAGCCATACCCTAGGACCAGGAACTCTAAGATACCATGTAAGATTTGAATAAAGCTATTGTTATTGATTTCCCGGCCACATAGAGCGGTATATATAAGAGTTTACAAGCCAACCATACCTATTACAATACGACTAGGACTATTACAATACGACTAGGATTAGGTAACTTGAGAGCCAAGTAATAGTCTAACATTCTCCACCTACTTGTGGTAGGTTAGCCCATAGGAGCACTTTCGAACAAGGTCTGGGCCCAGCCACCTTAATATCCCCTCCGTGTCGACCCGGCGTGGCCGTTTCCATCCTCCAAGTGCCGGCGGCAATGCCGTCCGCGAAGGGGGTCATACTTTGGAGCCGCGTGCTAGGTGTTTGCACCTTCGACCACACTTCTAGACATGTAAGAGAATCCAGCGCAAGATTTGGTGGCATAGCTAGACATGCGAAGAACAATCCATAACGGGGGGGGGGTTATAGATACTTTTGCACCTTTAAAAGATATCAAAAATTACCACACATCTTATATCACATGTGTCTGCACCGTGTAAAAAAATCATGAATTGATCATGCTACGAGTGTTCAAGAATATTCATGCAACATCAAAACCGCAGAACGTTACTTCGTTGTCAACGCCATCCATGAGGGGGACCACACTCCGGAGCCACGCATTGCCTCTTTAAACATCCCACCACACCTTAAGGCATGTATGAGGACCCGGTGATATGTTTAGGTGGCATGGCTACCCCAAGGCCCCTGGCTGGCCTAACCCTGGCCCGGTTGACCCGAAGCTCTATGCCTTTGACTTCCACCGCACGGGCTTTGACCGATGGGCTTCGCCACCTAGTTGTGGTTGGTCATCCCATAGGAGCACTTCAAAACAAGGTCTAGACCCAACTCACCACAAGATCCCCTCCGCGTCGACCCGACGTGTCCATTTCCCCCCTCCAAGTGCCGGCGGCAGTTCGTCCGTGAAGGGGGTCACTCTCCGGAGCTGCGTGCCGGGTGTTTGCACCTTCCACCACACTTCCAGACATGTAAGAGAACTCAACACAAGATTTGGTGGCATAGCCCGAAGGCCCCCGGCAACACACGTAGACATGTGAAGAACAATCTGTGACGGGGCCTTTTCTAGATACTTCTGCATCTTTAAAAAATATGAACAATTACCACACATGTGTCTACACCGTGTAAAAAATTCATGAATTGATCACGCTCCGTGTGTTCAGGAATATTCATGCAACACCAAAACTGCAGAACGTTACTTCAAAGTCATCGTCGTCCGTGAGGGGGGACACACTCCAGAGCTACCCATTGCCTCTTTAAACATCCCATCACACTTGAAGCCATGTATGAGGACTCGGTGCGATGTTTTGGTGGCATAGCTACTCCCCAGGCTCCCGACTGGTCTAACCCTAGCCCCGTTGACCCGGAGATCTACTCCTTTGACTTACGTCAGACGGGCTTTGACCGATGGGTTTCTCCACCTGGTTGTGGTAGGCCAGCCCATAGGAGCATGTCAAAACAAGGTGTGGGTCCAACCCACCAGAAGCTCCCCTTCATTTGGCCAATGAATGAAAAATATACAAAAATTCAAAACAGAAGGGTGTTTTGTGTAAATATGAAGCAAACATGATTTTAGTTTGTTCAGATTTGAAAACATAGTATAGCAACACAATCCTTTCAAATTCTGATAAAAAAATCATGTATGATTTGACAAAATCGATGCAACTATCAATTACTTGTGATTTTAAGAAAGTGTAAGGGCTTATATGCAAAAGTACATGAAATCACATTTCTAACATACCCAAAAAAAACTGGATTTCTTAATCTATGAAAAAAATCTACCTCAAATCAATATATAATTTGTGTATATTTAAGTTTAGATAAGTCAATTTTAAATTAATTAAAGTTTAACAAAATAAAGAAAATGACTCAAAAAATATAATCTATGCCAACGGCAACCGTCAGAGCTGCCGGCATAGATTGATGGTGTCAGCAGGCCGCTGATCCCGGGTCGCCAGGGCCACCAATATGCCGACGGCCCGACGGCCTTTCTATGCCTACGGACGCCGTCGGCATAGTCTGAGGTATGTCGACGTCCTTTCTGTGTCAAAGGCTTTCCTCGGGTCATCGGTATACCTCAGATTATGCCTATGGTAGCCGTCAGCACAGCAAAGGCCGTCGGTATAGCCAGTTATTCCCGTAGTGCACCCACATTGGCACGAGAGCATCGGTCGGGTCTGGCTTACTGGAAACTGTCGATTTGAGTGTTTCCAGCTATATAGGCAAATTAGTGCTTTAAGAATCGGATTGTGCAGACCCAACAGTGTTGGCATAGACTCAAGCAGCACAACACAAAAAAAGCTGCATCCAATGGACCTGATTGGGTGTATGCTGGATACCAAAGGAGTCCTTGCTGACTACTCCTACCTCACAACGACCTGAGAATAAGAGAACGGAAAAAGTGATCCCAACGAGGAGACGTGGCCAAGTTTGCCCCCGGGCTGGCTCCGCGGTGAAATTCGAGTCCTCCCTTGATCCGGAGCTCATTTTATCCCCTCCTGGCTAATTCCCTCCGCGTTGCCGCTAGGGTTCTTGAAGCAGCGATGAACGACCGCAATGACACCCGTGAGCACCCCCCCCCCCCTCTTATTACTCTCTCTCTCTCTCTCTCTCTCTCTCTCTCTCTCTCTCTCTCTCTCTCTCTCTCTCTGCGGTGAGCCCTGACTGTTTGGGGCAGTGTTTATTGATGCAGATGTCGCGTCCTGGGAGGAAAAACTGACAACAGCCCGTTTCATAGTAGGGTCTACTGTTATGATAGCTATGACAGTGTTCCTGATCGTTTACGCCTTTACGGGCCACACGAGCAAACTTGCCGAGGTTTCTGTGGAGCTCGTGGCCTTCGACGGGCTGGATGCTACGGTTGGCCGCACGGTTTCTCCTGCGTTCAATCTCACGGTGCGCGTCAAGAACAACTTGCCCTGGCAAGCGTGGTGCTCCAATGGCGGGGAGGTGGTCGTCTCCTACTCGGGCGTTGCCCTCGCGTGGGGTGATGTGCCGCTCTTCTGCGTCACGAGGAGCGTGACCACGGAGCTGACAGTGCTGCCGTGGGGGTGGGAGGTTGGCTTGTCCGAGGACTTGCACCGGCGTCTCGTCTCGGAGTCGCAGATGCACGCAGCTGAGGTAGCGGTGGAAGTGAGGATGTTCGACCCTGGCAGTTGGATGCTCTGCGAAACGGAGACGCACCATAGTACGTCGTTGCATAGGTTCAAGCTTATGCTTAGAGACAGCGATGGCTAGTGCATGATCCTTGTAGTTATTTATTTTGCTTGGTTGCAGAACGACATCATGCACAAATGTGCAACATATTTGTGTATATTACTACTCTTATTATCGGTCTTGGTATTTTCTTTAGGCTGTATCATCTGTATGCTGAATGGCATTTTTTAAGACTGACGTTCAATTTTTACACTTGTTTGTGATGTATAGTAGTCATCAACCCGTCGACCTCCACAGCGTAGATTGATTTGTATTTTCTTTCCATATAAGTTGTGTCCGTGTGTGTGTCCGCATATTTATTTGATAAAAGGTAAAACGAAACTTAAACCATTAATGTTCATGAATCTTACAGACCTATGAGTCTATGTAGAAACACCATAATATACAAATAGATGTTTTTTGTTAGCATCAGAATGTACAGTAACAAGAAAGGGAAAAGTTATAAGCACATGTGTAGGGAAAATAAACGGGAGCTCCGAGATGCTCCACGCTCCACACCCCTATACAAATATTAAACGTAACAAATACCAAAAAAATCTGAAATTTGGGGATATCAATCCTGAGTTTACAATCTACTCCTGTGTGAAATTTTGTGAAAAATTAAAACGCATCCGTGGCGAAGGAAATACTGTCTGAACAAAAATCCATCCAAACAGTTTTTTCTATACATAGAATTTTTTGTCATTTTTACCACCAATACATTTTCTGGTATTTTTTTCGCGAAATTTCGCACCGTAGTAGATCAGGAACCCAGGTTCGATATCCCAATATCTCAGATTATTTTCTCAAATTTATTGGTATTTTTTAAATTTAATGTTTGTGTAGGGACGTGGAGCACCCGGGTGCTACAAATCCACTTCCTATGGGTAGTCAGTTGTAAAGATACACTAATATGTTAATCAAAGTAGATGGAACATTAATGAATATGCAAAATATAGCGTGCAACACAAAAACTTAAAGCGAAGTTTATTACTAATGGATGTGGCTAGGTCTCGGTCCACTGAGATTTAACTGGGTCTAAGTCTAGTGACATGGTATATAAGAAGAAGAAAAAACAATTTTCTTGCATGGATCTCCATGCAAGATCGAACAAATATGACATCGAATGAGTCTCAGTCGACTGACACCTAGCAAAACTGCTAATTAATTTTGACTTTGTAGCCTGGTAAATATGTTGGTAGCGGTGAAGGATTTGTCTAGCAGCTAATATCTCTATCTCTATTATTGAAGCAGAATTGGTCGTTCGTTTTCTCGCTTCTACGATCGCACAACCTCCTCAACCCGCGCCAATTTGTTTTTCCGCTTCTGGTCTTTATCATTGGTCTTTTTTTATTCCTACCCCAAACACCGATCATCTGATGCCTCCCTACCCGTTGCCCATCGTCTCTCCTCCTCCTTGATCCCCGCTCTCAACGAATTGGACGAGAGGAACCATTGGGAGCAGCAGTTGCTAGAGATATGGATCGGCAGGAAAACATGTGCCCTCAACCCCCGCCCTCGAGACCAGCGTCTGCGCCCTCCTTACCTTGACCGACTCTTCCTCGAGCTCGATTCCATTTCATCCTTGTTAGAGATGCAAGCAAACGGTGTCCGCAACCGTCCTCAAAGCAAAAATTACACTAATCCTCATTACTTTCATAATTGTGTTAGTTTAATTTTCTGATCGAGGACATGCGGACACCGTCCGCTTGTATCCCTAGTCCATGTGTTGTGCGTTGTGTGGCGGTGCTTGTATCCCTAGTCCATGTGTTGTGCGTTGTGTGGCGGCAACATTGCCGTCCCTCGACGCAGAAGAAACTACTGGGCAACCGATGAGGCCTTTTAGAGATCTTCTCGAAGCACATCCGTAGTACTGTATGCAACTCCGAGCGGTATGCTCCTTCTCGGATCCCCATGCGAAAATTCTTCGGCCGGTCTCTTGCTTTCATTGTCGCCTTCTCGACCCATCCCACCGACGTTGCCTTCTCGCCTCAAGTCGCCGACATCGCCTTCAATAACAGTGGTGGCCGTGTACCTCCTACGTCGAATACATCACATGCCTTAATGGGAGAAGCGTACATGGTATGTGTCAAATTGACCACCACTGGGCGGCATCACCTATTTCGAATTATACCGCTGCAGCGGTGGCTAGTAGCTTGCTTAAGTTTACTAGAATTTTAATACACATTAACCAAATTCCTAAATCGGTTTGCTGGATTTGACTGAACCAAACACGCGGCATTGAGTCATGCAATTTTGTGTTACTTTGCATACTACTAGTGAAAAATTCGCTCATTATGCAATGGTTAAATTGGATTTATAACTAAAAAGGTAAACTGCTATGAACATGATTGCAATGTATGTTGGTCAATAATAACATTCTCTCCTAGCCCATGTGCTCAATTATACTATTATGAACACTAACATACTAAATCAACACAATATATATTTTTATTCTATGGAATGGTTTCCGTAAGTTTATCTCCTGTTGTATATTGCAACCAATGAACTAAATAGTTGATAAACCTTGTATAAAATGATTAGTTATATGTGGCATAACTAGACCACAAGGTCAAGATGTTAGTATTGATCTCATATAACATACTCCCTCCGTCCCAAAATTCTTGTCTTAGATTTGTCTAAATACAAATATATCAAGTCATGTTTTACTATTAGGTACATCCGTTTCTAGACAAATCTAAGACAAGAATTTTGGGACGGAGGGAGTAGTAAATGAATGATTAGATACAAGACTAAGATACAATGATTGTATAAAGATGAAGGAGACATAACTAAATTTAGCTAGATGAGTTCTAGCAAAGCTGATATTTATTATGCTTATAACATGTTTCCTCTGAAATCACTAAAAGAATTTATATTTAGAAACGGAGGCCTCTTTTTAGGGATTTCAAAGTAAAATAAACGAACCTACACTCTATGTTAAGCTAGCCTGCACGCTGATGCGGCGGGTTGTCCGTCGACCAAAACGTCGCACGTGAAGGACTGCCAGGCCAGGCCCATGTCGACCTCCAGCTGCGCCACACCCCATCTCCGCTCCGCCGTCATGAGGCGAGACAAATCTGCCGGGATCCCCAGCCCCACGCCCGTCACGTTCACCGCCCACCGCCCCGTGTCCTTGGCCGCCAGCCGGAAGCTCGGCGTGCGCCCGCGCGCGAGGGGCACGCCGGCGTAGGAGACGACGACGTCGCCGCCGCCATGGCACAGCTCGTAGACGTGGCCATTGTCGACGTGCACGACGAGGTCGAAGGCCGGCGAGGTCGCGCCCGGAGCCAGCGCCGGCTCGAGCCCCCGGACGCCGGCTAGCTCCACGGAGCACGCGGTCGGCTTGTCGTCGTTGCACGGCGGTGAGCCGTCGAGCTCTCGAATCCCGGGCAAGGAATCCATCGGCGGCAGGTACATCATGACCAGCCAGAAGGACGTGTACAGGAGCAGAGCTATCGTCCATGACCCGCAGCCGCAGTCGTCGTCAGATCCGTCGTCACGAGGAGCGCCGCCTCCATGGTCCTTGGATGCCATCGGAAGCACGTCGGCGTACCACCGTCACGTTCTATGTATCTCTCCAGTTTTTCCGCTCTAAAGGAAATCTGTTACGTACACGTTTTGTCTTTCCTGCGAGGAGGATCCAGGTGGGCTGCTATTCTGTTACGTGCTCGAGTCTAACAGATACAGGACGGCCGGCCAGATTTTAAAATATTTGTGTGCGTCGCGCCTGGCACGGTTCGGACGTCCGTTTTACCATGCTTTCGTCCGTTTCAGATGGCAATGGGGTTATTCATATCCGTTCGGTGCTGTGGTTGTGTCAGTGCACCCAACGCGTGGCTGCACCCCAATATCATGTCCGGGATAGACGTGATATAAAAAAAAACGTAAAAACTCAAAGAAATACCAAAAAAAATCAAATAAACGCAAACATAAATGCATATAAACATAATTAAATAGTTTTCACAGTCCTGGAACGCCCCGTTCCACAGTTCTTAACATAAACATAAAACAAAACAAAAGAAAAGCGCCGCCTGCGTGCTGCTGTCGTGCCCATCGATGCCATGCCCGTCGTCGTCTTCTCATGCGTCGTCGCTGTCGTCCTTGTCGCTGGTGAGGTCAATGTAGGGCGGCGGCGTCCTGAGGTGGGACGGTGGTGCCTGAAAGGTGGGAGCTGCCTGCACCACCTCCCCCCGTGGCGACGTCTCGCGCTCCGGTGACCGCGGCGACGTGGGGCACCAGTTCACGACCCCCACAGAGTCGGCCATGTCCGTGGTCGTGCACGACCAACTCCACCTCTGGCCCACCAGGCGTGGGTGGAACGCGGCGACTGACTCCTCCAGCACCTCATCCCTGGCCTCCTCCTTCACGTACGACATCTCTAGCTCCGGTACGGCCACGTCGCCGGCCGCAGAGAGGGCCAACATGGTGACCAGGCCCTCCCATTGCTTCTCATCGTGCGTGTTCATGGAGTCTTCGATGACACATTGGATGAGCCGGGCCTCCTCCTCCTCTGTCATGCGAGGAGGTGGTGGTGGCGACGGAGAGGGCGAGGGCGAAGGCGACACCGTCGGCAATGATGCCGCGCACCCGCCTACGCCCGCGCACCCCGGAAGGGCTCGGAGCAGGCGCTCGATGCTTTGTACGTGGCCGCTGCGGGCTCGACGAGCTACCGACAAAGTATGACGCATGCCTGGTGTTGTGCTCGTCCCGAAACCAGGTGTCCCAGAGAGGGGAGTCGACGGCATACCTGGGGTCGTAGAACAGGTCATCTGGTAGGAGGCGGCGGCGGCGTTCAATCTCCTCGCGGCGGGCACGACCGCTCGTCAGGACTGACAGGATCAGCACCCGATCCACGGACATATGCCAGTTATTGGGTAGGTGAGCGTCGCTCCAGGGGAGCGGCGTCCTGGTCTCCCAATAACAACGACAAACATACGCGTTGATGTAATGCCGGTCGCGCGCGCCGGCGGTGGTAGGGGCGATGATGAATGGGGGAGGCGCGGGGGCCCTCTGTGGGGGTGGTGCGGGCTCTGATTTGATGGTGCGGCAGCGGCCCGAGGATGAACCAGCCGCGTGATCGTGCGTCCCCTTGCGGCAGGTGCTCCATCACACCATGCCCGTCGGCGGCCGGCGAGCTCGAGGAAGGGGAGGACTAGGGTTTGGGTGTCGGGGTTCGAGGAGACAGCAAGTGCGAAGCATGGACTGGACCGGTCGACAGCTTCCCATTAAGAAGGACGGCGACAGTTCGCCTTGGTAGATGACAGGTGGAGCCGGCCGCGCGTGCGCATTAATTTTGGGCGGTGGGAGGTAGGTGGCCGCATGCCACACGATCCCGATGCGGACGAAAGACGCGTCCGTTCGCTGTCCGCCTGAACCCAAACCGAGCGCATGTTTGCGTTCGAAATGGATCGCGCCAAACACAAAACGGATAAGATGAGGCGAGGCTGTCGCGTGCTGGGTTGTCTGGTTTGTCAGTTTTGTCTCAAACAAACGCATCCGAACAAGATGGAGTAGCGCCCTGAAGTTGGCCTTATTCTACCAGACAACCTGATCGTCGACATACGGCATTTCCCCATGACTCTTCTGGCCTCAAATTAGGAGCCGCCCAACAGGACCGACACACAAGGCCATGGCCATGGCCACACGTGTATACGGACAAGATTGGTCAACACGGAAAAACATGAAAACGGTTCTGAATAGATTGGGCAGGATGATGTGGCTTCAACTAGAAAGTGCATGGATGAACCTGGGTATATATGAATTCATTTTGAAAACATATTTTAAATGCTAAAAAATCTAAACAGAGGTTGCATGGGTACGTCTTCATGTTTTATGTGTGTGCACAAAGTTTTACGAAAAAACTTTTTATGACTTGTGCAAAAAAGACAAAAAAATTTGTCATGAAATATTATTTAGAAACACTGAAAATTGTTTTTTTGCAGAGGCAAACAAAAAGACATTTTTTCATGAAACTTTATGCTGCGCATACACATTTGTGAATATGTATGCATTAAATTTTCTTTTATATTTTTTTACATTTTAAAACATGCTTAAAAGCATTTTTCTCAAAAGTGGGTGCGTATGCCCCTGTATTCAAGACGTGCCCACTCTGTTTCAACTTCCCTATGTTCCATGTTTAGGCCTTGTTTGTTTTACATGAATTTTGTATGTATTCTCCTCTAGAAATATGATTTACAAAAGAAAAATATTCTTCAAAGCCCTTTAGTTTGCACAAATAAAATATTCCTACGCAGGATTGATTCATATCCTCTGTATTTCAAGGAAAAGAAACATTGCTTAGCCTCAATGCAAAAATCATACCGTCTGAACCAAATGACATCTCTTTTCATATTCCTATTTATAAAATTTGAGATACATATAATCTCACTTTCTATAGCTTTGCCATTTCTGTAGTGTTCATATCCTACGCACCAAAGGATGTAAGGAGGCCTTAGCGGGTGCAGTGTTTCAATAAGTTTCAGACGAATAATCATGAGAATGGATGAACGATCCAGACAAATTATTTCCACAATTCCTTACTGGGTTCAGTTGCAATGTAGTAATATCAGCACACCAAACCTTTCGTGCAGTATACAGCAAATACAAACCACCCTATCAGAAGCAAACAGAATGCCAATATCCCTATTTGGAAAGACCAGCCGGCCATAATAAAAATACCAATGCACGTCACAGTTACGAAAGGGGCGAACGACCGAACGATAGACATTTTATCCACCCATTCGCCGTGAAGCCAAACAAGAGCTGCCACATTCAAAACATTCCACTCCGCCGAACCACCGTGGGCAAAGCCGGTTCAGGCAGTTTGCCACCTATCAGAAGCTACGCCCGGCGGGCGGCATTCTAAACCTCAGATCATGTAGCCTCATTAGAGCAGCCCCCTCCAACCGTTCTGCTTTGTTCCGGTCTGCACCATCTACACAACCGGCTGGACATGATAGACAATCTCCGGTTTGTTGTATCATATATATTTTCCTACTTCTTTTGTATCAACCTAAATCAATGAATTAGTGATGTAATATTTTTACTACTTTAGTCAACTTTGTTTCATACCACCTTATTTTGAAAATATTTGACATGAAAAAATGGTCTATTCTGTTGTCCAGTGTCTTGATTTTAAATACTTCAGTACTTGATTTATGTTTACAGGTCCATGTCCCTTTATTATTTCTGGAGAAAGAATGACCTCGAATTAACTAATTTGTTATCAACTTTCCAATGATTCACTTTGTTAATGTTTTAACATGTTTTATCAAATTTGCTCTCATGGTAATATGATATCATGTCATTGGTAATGTGAATTTGCTGTGTACTTCTAATATGCATTAGTATCCCTGACATTTGGTGTTTTTTAATACTTAGTTTTAGCTGTAGGCTTTGAGAAATTCCGACGCCACCTCTGTTTCACATTAATGCATGCGATGCTAACATTATTTTTTACCAAGACTGAATGGAACTAGCAGAGTGATGCGCCCGAAACATTCTCTTATGCACCACAACTCGGTCAATCACAAAGAGAAAAGGTAGTTCCACACTCCTCTACGGATCGAATACAGTTTACCAAAATCACACAATCTTCTTTTAGATGAAAATCACACGGCTAGTTTCCTAGAGAAATCACACTGGAAATCATTGCTATCAAAATAGAAGACTTGCGTATGCAGTTTACCAAAATCACACAACTTCTTCTTCGACCAATGAAGCAAGGAACAGAAAATCCCCCCTGCGTCGCCTCCCTGACGGCTCGGGGGCAACCCTAGCCGCCGCACCTTACCCACCGCCACCCCTCCCCCGCCACGCCGCCGCCAGAGGCCCAGCCACGAAGCGTGCGCTGGTGCCTGTGAAGGCGGCGGCGAGGCCTTTCCCTCGGCGCGGTGGCCTCCTGCCGCCGGCCAGGCCTCCCTTGCGATTCGGCCACCGCTGGCGGCGGCTGCTCTCGCCGGCACGGATCCGGCCGTCCCGCCCCTCCCCTCATCGCCTCCCTCCCCTCCGGTCTGCCGGCTGCTGCCCGTGCTTGGCCCCGACGAAGCTCTTCCCTTCCCGCTCTCTGCCAGATCTGGCCGAGCTGGAGGCAGGGGCCTCCCCGGCTACCTCTTGCCCTCCCACCTCTCCTGTGGTGGTGTCGCAGCGGCGGCCGTCTTCTCCGAGCTTCAGTCATGGCTTCGGGACTACGTCCTCGTTTGGTTACCGGTGGTGCTCCCCAGCGGCGGCTGCTCTTGCGGGGCGCCGGCCTGGCAGCAAGGTAGGCGTTTGAGACCCACGGAGGGGGTTCTGCCGGGGGCAGCTCTGGCCACGTCAGCCCTGGACCGTGTTCTCCGGTTCTCTCGGCTTGCCGTCGTCCTCTGCCAGCATTTCTCCGGTCCCAGGCGCTTTAGAGGTTGCGTTCTCCAACTTCTTTGGTTTGCCGGTGTCCTGACCGCCGCGGCTCCGACGGTCCGGATATGTGTCTCTCCTGTTTCGGGCTTGTCAGCATCGCTGGCGCTATCGATTTCCCATGTGTTGGCCTCCTAAGCTTCGCCGCCTCCCCAACCCCAACCCCGGTCACCTCCTGCCTCGTACCTGCGCCATGTCCTAGGCTCGCGTGTCCGGTGACACCGGTGCCTTTGTGCTGCACCGGGCGTGGCTCCTCTTCTTGTGGTGTCAGCTTCGACCAACGTTTGGTTTCCATGACTCCTTATCATGATCCGGCGGCTATGGGATTGCCTAGATTCGGGCCGGGGAGAAATCCCCGCTTGGCTTGCTGATGCTGGCAACGGCGACGCTTGCGAGCGCCATTCCCTCCTTGGAGGCGCTGCTATGGCCCCTTGTTGTGCCCCTCTTCGAGCTCCAAGGGAAACCCTAGGTCCGATTCCTGGGATCGGATGGCGACGGCGCCACGACGTCATCCTCCTGTTGGGGATCGTAGCAGAAAATCAAAATTTTTCCTACGCATCACCAAGATCTATCTATGGAGTAATCTAGCAACGAGGGGAAGGTGAGTGCATCTACATACCCTTGTAGATCGCAATGCGGAAGCATTGCAAGAACGCGGATGAAGGAGTCGTACTCGCTGCGATTCAGATCGCGGTTGATTCCGATCTAAGCGCCGAACAACGGCGCCTCCGCGTTCAACACACGTGCAGCCCGATGACGTCTCCCACGCCTTGATCCAGCAAGGAGAGAGGGAGAGGTTGGGGAAGACTCCATCCAACAGCAGCACAACGGCGTGGTGGTGGTGGAGTAGCGCGGGACTCCAGCAGGGCTTCGCCAAGCACTGCGAGAGACGAGGAGGGAGAGAGGTAGGGCTGCGCCATGCGACAGAGGTCAAAACGTGTTATGGGCAGCCCCAAACCTCACATATATATAGGGGGAAGGGGGGGCTGCGCCCCCTTTAGGGTTTCCCACCCCTAGGGGTGCGGCCACCCTAGATCCCATCTAGGGGTGGCGGCCAGAGGGGGAGAGGGAGAGGGGGGCGCACCAGATTGGGCCCTAGGGCCCATCTGCCCTAGGGTTTGCCCCCCTCCCCTCTTGGAGGCGCCTTGGGCCATGGTGGGGGGGCGCACCAGCCCACCTGGGGCTGGTCCCCTCCCACACTTGGCCCACGTATGCCTCCGGGGCTGGTGGCCCCACCCGGTGGACCCCCGGGACCCTCCCGGTGGTCCCGGTACGCTACCGATAGCGCCCGAAACTTTTCCGGTGACCAAAACAGGACTTCCCATATATGAATCTTTACCTCCGGACCATTCCGGAACTCCTCGTGACGTCCGGGATCTCATCCGGGACTCCGAACAACATTCGGTAACCGCGTACATACTTTCCCTATAACCCTAGCGTCATCGAACCTTAAGTGTGTAGACCCTACGGGTTCGGGAACCATGCAGACATGACCGAGACAACTCTCCGGCCAATAACCAACAGCGGGATCTGGATACCCATGTTGGATCCCACATGTTCCACAATGATCTCATCGGATGAACCACGATGTCAAGGATTCAATCAATCCCGTATACGATTCCCTTTGTCTATCGGTATAGCACTTGCCCGAGATTCGATCGTCGGTATACCGATACCTTGCTCAATCTCGTTACCGGCAAGTATCTTTACTCGTTCAGTAACACATCATCCCGTGATCAACTCCTTGATCACATATTGTGCACATTATGATGATGTCCTACCGAGTGGGCCCAGAGATACCTCTCCGTCATACGGAGTGACAAATCCCAGTCTCGATTCGTGCCAACCCAACAGACACTTTCGGAGATACCTGTAGTGCACCTTTATAGCCACCCAGTTACGTTGTGACGTTTGGTACACCCAAAGCATTCCTACGGTATCCGGGAGTTGCACAATCTCATGGTCTAAGGAAAATATACTTGACATATAGAAAAGCTTTAGCATACGAACTACACGATCTGTGCTAGGCTTAGGATTGGGTCTTGTCCATCACATCATTCTCCTAATGATGTGATCCCGTTATCAACGACATCCAATGTCCATGGTTAGGAAACCGTAACCATCTATTGATCAACGAGCTAGTCGTCTAGAGGCTCACTAGGGACATGGTGTTTGTCTATGTATCCACACATGTATCTGAGTTTCCTATCAATACAATTCGAGCATGGATAATAAACGATTATTGTGAACAAGGAAATATAATAATAACCAATTTATTATTGCCTCTAGGGCATATTTCCAACAGTCTCCCACTTGCACTAGAGTCAATAATCTAGTTCACATCGTCATGTGATTAACACTCACAGGTCACATCGCCATGTGACTAACATCCAAAGAGTTCACTAGAGTCAGTAATCTAGTTCACATCAATATGTGATTAACACTCAATGAGTTCTGGGTTTGATCATGTTATGCTTGTGAGAGAGGTTGTAGTCAACGGGTCTGCAACATTCAGATCCCTATGTACTTCGCAAAACTTTATGTCATATCGTAGATGCTGCTACCACGTTCCACTTGGAGCTATTCCAAACTGTTGCTCCATTATACGTATCCGGTATCTCCACTTAGAGTTATCCGGATAGGTGTTAAGCTTGCATCGACGTAATTCTTTACGTCGAACTCTTTATCACCTCCATAACCGAGAAACATTTCCTTATTCCTCTAAGGATAATTTTGACCACTATCTAGTGATCCACTCCTGGATCATCTTTGTACCCTCTTGCCAGACATGTGGCAAGGCACACATCAGGTGCGGTACTCATCATGGCATACCGTATAGAGCCTATGACAAAAGCATAGGGGACGACCTTCGTCCTTCCTCTTCCTTCTGCCGTGGTCAAGTTTTGAGTCTTACTCAACTTCACACCTTATAACTCAGGTAAGAATTCCTTCTTTAACTGACCTATTTTGAACTCCTTCAAAATCATGTCAAAGGTGTGTGTTCCTTTTGAAAGTATCATCAGGCGTCTTGATCTATCTCTATAGATCTTGATGCCCAATTATGTAAGCAGCTTTATCCAGGTCTTCCTTTGAAAAACTCCTTTCAAACAACCCTTTACGCTTTCCAGAAATTCAACATCATTTCGGATCATCCATATGTCATTCACATATACTTATCAGAAATGTTGTAGTGCTCCCACTCACTTTATTGCAAATACAAGTTTCTAACAAACTTAGTATAAACCCAAAAACTTTGATCACTCCATCAAAGCGTATATTCCGACTCCGAGATGCTTGCTCTAGTCCATGGAAGGATCGCTGGAGCTAGCATATCTTTTACCATCCTTAGGATCGACAAAACCCTTTTGATTGTATCACATACAACCTTTCCTTACGAAAACTGGTAAGGAAACTTGTTTTGACATCCATCTGCCAGATTTCATAAATGCAGCTTATGCTAACATGATTCTGACGGACTTAAGCATCGCTACGGGTGAGAAAATCTCATCGTAGTCAACTCCTTGAACTTGTGAAAAAACTCTTTGCCACAAGTCGAGCTTCATAGACGGTGACATTACCGTCCACGTCCATCTTAGTCTTAAAGATCCATTTGTCTCAATGGCTTGTCGATCAAAGGGCAAGTCCACCAAAGTCCACACTTCGTTTTGATACATGGATCCTATCTCGGATTTCTCGGCTTATAACCATTTGTCGGAATATGGGCCCACCATCGCTTCTCCATAGTTCGTAGGTTCATTGTTGTCCAACAACATGACTTCTAAGACAGGATCACCGTACCACTCAGGAGTAGTACATATCCTTGTCGACCTACGAGGTTCGATAGCAACTTGATTTGGAGTTCATGATCACTATCATTAGTTTCCTCTTCAACAGTTGTAGGTTCCACAGAAACATCTTTCTGTGTTGCACTACTCTCTGGTTGAAGTGAGGGTTTGGCAACCTCATCAAGTTCTATCTTCCTCCCACTCAATTCTTTCGAGAGAAACTCCTTCTCGAGAAAGGACCCGTTCTTAGCGACAAACATTTTTGTCCTTGGATCTGAGATAGAAGGTATACCCAACCGTTACCAGTGGGTATCCCATGAAGATGTATTTGTCCGCTTTGGGTTTGAGCTTTTTCCGGCTGAAGCCGTAAGCATCGCAGCCCCAAACATTGAGAAACGACAACTTTGGTTTCTTGCCAAACCTTAGTTCATACGGCGTTGTCTCAACGGACTTAGATGGTGCCCTATATAAAGTGAATGCAGCTGTCTCTAATGCATAACCTCAAAACAATAGCGGTAGATCGGTAAGATACATCATAGATCGCACCATATCTCATAAGGTTCGATTATGACGTCCGGACACACCATTACGCTATGGTATTCCAGGTGGCTTCAACTGTGAAACATTTCCACAATGTCTTAAGTGATTGCCAAACTCATAATTCAGAAAATCTCCCCTTGATCAGATCGTAGGAACATGATCTTCTTGTTATGATGATTCTTAATCTTCACTCTGAAATTGCTTGAACTTTTCAAACATTTCAGACTTTTGCTTCATTAAGTAAATATACCCATATCTACTCAAATTGTCAGTGAAGATGAGAAAATAACGATATCCACTACGCGCCTTAATTCTCATTGGTTCACACACATCAGCATGTATGATTTCCAACAAGTCACTTTCCCATTTCATTGTACCTGAACACGGGATCTTAGTCATCCTGCCCAAGAGGCATGGCTTGCATGTGTCAAGCGATTCAAAATCAAGTGACTCCAAACATCCATCAGAATGAAGTTTCTTCATGCATTTTATGCCAAAATGACCTAAGCGGCAGTGCCACAAGAAAGTGGTACTATCATCATTAACTCTACATCTTTTGGCATTAATATTATCATCATGTGTATTACTATGATCGAGATTCAACGAACCATTGGGTGCATGACCATAAAGGTATTATTCATGTAAACAGAATAACCATTATTCTCTAACTTAAATGAATAACCGTATTGCGATGAACATGATCTAATCATATTCATGCTTAACGTAGACACCTGATAACATTTATCTAGGTTCAACACTAATTCCGAAGGTTGAGGGAGCGCGCGATGGTGATCTTATCAACCTTGGAAACACTTCCAACACACATCGTCACCTCGCCCTTAGCTAGTCTCCGCTCAGTTCGTAGCTTTTGCTTCAAGTCACTAATAGCAACTGAACTGGTATCCAATACCCAGGTGCTACAAGGAGTACTAGTAAGGTACACATCAATAACAATATTCTTTGTTGAAGTTTCCAGCTATCATATCTACCATGTATTTGGGGTAGTTCCGCTACCATGTGACCGTTCCCCTTACAATAGAAGCACTTAGTCTCGAGGTTTTGGGTTTAACCATGGGTTCCTTCATCAGAGCGACAACTGGTTTGCCATCCATGAAGTTTCCCTTCTAGCCCTTGCCCTTTTGAAACCAGTGGTCTTTGTTAAACCATCAACACTTGATGCTCCTTCTTGATTTCTACTTTTGCGGTCTTAAGAACCGCTAATAGCTCCGGGATCATCTTCATCCTTTGCATGTCATAGTTCATCACGAAGTTCTAGCAGCTTGGTGATAGTGTCTAGAGAATTTTGTCAACCACTATCTCACCTGGAAGTTTAACTCCCACTTGGTTCAAGTGATTTTAGCACCAAGACATTCTGAGCACATGCTCACAAGTTGAGCTATTCTCCTCCATCCTTTTGGCAAAAGAACTTGTCAGAGGTCTCATACCTCTCAGTACGGGCATGAGCCTGAAATCCCAGTTTCAACTCTTAGAACATCTCATATGTTCTATGGCGTTCAAAACGTCATTGGAATCCCGATTCTAAGCCGTAAAGTATGGTGCACTAAACTATCAAGTAGTTATCAGGACGTGTTTGTCAGGTGTTCACAACATCCACAGACAACGTTGTAGGGGTTTGCACATCGAGCGGTGCATCAAAGACGTAAGCTTTCTGTGTAGCAGTGAGGACACTCCTCAGACTACGGACCCACTCCGCATCATTGCTTACAATATCTTTCAACTTAGTCTTTCTCTAGGATCGTATTAAACAGGGAGCTACAACGCAGTTATTGGTCTACAACATAATTTGTGAAGACAACTTAGACTATTGTTCATGACAATTAAGTTCATCTAATGAACTCCCACTCAGATAGACATCTCTCTAGTCATCTAAGTGATACATGATCCGAATCTACTAGGCCGTGTCCGATCATCACGTGAGACGGACTAGTCATCAACGGTGAACATCTTCATGTTGATCGTATCTTCTATACGACTCATGTTCGACCTTTCGGTCTTCCGTGTTCCGAGACCATGTCTGTACATGCTAGGCTCGTCAAGTCAACCCTAAGTGTATCGCGTGTGTAAATCTGGCTTACACCCGTTGTATGCGAACGTTAGAACCTATCACACCCGATCGTCACGTGGTGCTTCGGAACAACGAACCTTAGCAACGGTGCACAGTTAGGGGGAACACAATTCTTGAAATTTTAGTGAGAGATCATCTTATTCACTACCGTCGTTCTAAGCAAATAAGATGTAAAACATGATAAACATCACATGCAATCAAATAGTGACATGATATGGCCAATATCATTTTGCTCCTTTTGATCTTCATCTTCGGGGCTCCATGATCATCATTGTCACCGGCATGACACCATGATCTCCATCATCGTGTCTCCATGAAGTCGTCTCGCCAAACATTACTTCTACTACTATGGCTAACGTTTAGCAATAAAGTAAAGTAATTACATGGCGTTATTCAGTGACACGCAGGTCATACAATAAATAAGACAACTCCTATGGCTCCTGCCGGTTGTCATTCTCATCGACATGCAAGTCGTGATTCCTATTACAAGAACATGATCAATCTCATACATCACATCCTTTTGGCCATATCACATCACACGACACATGCTGCAAGAACAAGTTAGACGTCCTCTAATTGTTGTTGCAAGTTTTACGTGGCTGCTATAGGTTTCTAGCAAGAACGTTTCTTACCTACGCCAAAACCACAACGTGATATGCCAATTTCTATTTACCCTTCATAAGGACCCTTTTCATCGAATCTGATCCGACTAAAGTGGGAGAGACAGACACCCGCTAGCCACCTTATGCAACTAGTGCATGTCAGTCGGTGGAACCTGTCTCACGTAAGAGTACGTGTAAGGTCGGTCCGGGCCGCTTCATCCCACGATGCCGCCGAATCAAGATAAGACTAGTAACGGCAAGAGAATTGACATGATCTACGCCCACAACTACTTTGTGTTCTACTCGTGCAAGATACTACGCATAGACCTAGCTCTGATACCACTGTTGGGGATCGTAGCAGAAAATCAAAAAATTTCCCACGCATCACCAAGATCTATCTATGGAGTAATCTAGCAACGAGGGGAAGGTGGGTGCATCTACATACCCTTGTAGATCGCGATGCGGAAGCGTTGCAAGAACGCGGATGAAGGAGTCGTACTCGCTGCGATTCAGATCGCGGTTGATTCCGATCTAAGCGCCGAACAACGGCGCCTCCGCGTTCAACACACGTGCAGCCCGATGACGTCTCCCACGCCTTGATCCAGCAAGGAGAGAGGGAGAGGTTGGGGAAGACTCCATCCAACAGCAGCACGACGGCGTGGTGGTGGTGGAGGAGCGCGGGACTCCAGCAGGGCTTCGCCAAGCACTGCGAGAGACGAGGAGGGAGAGAGGTAGGGCTGCGCCATGCGACAGAGGTCAAAACGTGTTATGGGCAGCCCCAAACCTCACATATATATAGGGGGAAGGGGGGGCTGCGCCCCCTTTAGGGTTTCCCACCCCTAGGGGTGCGGCCACCCTAGATCCCATCTAGGGGTGGCGGCCAGAGGGGGAGAGGGAGAGGGGGGCGCACCAGATTGGGCCCTAGGGCCCATCTGCTTTAGGGTTTGCCCCCCTCCCCTCTTGGAGGCGCCTTGGGCCATGGTGGGGGGGCGCACCAGCCCACCTGGGGCTGGTCCCCTCCCACACTTGGCCCACGTATGCCTCCGGGGCTGGTGGCCCCACCCGGTGGACCCCCGGGACCCTCCCGGTGGTCCCGGTACGCTATCGATAGCGCCCGAAACTTTTCCGGTGACCAAAACAGGACTTCCCATATATGAATCTTTACCTCCGGACCATTCCGGAACTCCTCGTGACGTCCGGGATCTCATCCGGGACTCCGAACAACATTCGGTAACCGCGTACATACTTTCCCTATAACCCTAGCGTCATCGAACCTTAAGTGTGTAGACCCTACGGGTTCGGGAACCATGCAGACATGACCGAGACAACTCTCCGGCCAATAACCAACAGCGGGATCTGGATACCCATGTTGGATCCCACATGTTCCACGATGATCTCATCGGATGAACCACGATGTCAAGGATTCAATCAATCCCGTATACGATTCCCTTTGTCTATCTGTATAGCACTTGCCCGAGATTCGATCGTCGGTATACCGATACCTTGCTCAATCTCGTTACCGGCAAGTCTCTTTACTCGTTCCGTAACACATCATCCCGTGATCAACTCCTTGATCACATATTGTGCACATTATGATGATGTCCTACCGAGTGGGCCCAGAGATACCTCTCCGTCATACGGAGTGACAAATCCCAGTCTCGATTCGTGCCAACCCAACAGACACTTTCGGAGATACCTGTAGTGCACCTTTATAGCCACCCAGTTACGTTGTGACGTTTGGTACACCCAAAGCATTCCTACGGTATCCGGGAGTTGCACAATCTCATGGTCTAAGGAAAATATACTTGACATATAGAAAAGCTTTAGCATACGAACTACACGATCTGTGCTAGGCTTAGGATTGGGTCTTGTCCATCACATCATTCTCCTAATGATGTGATCCCGTTATCAACGACATCCAATGTCCATGGTTAGGAAACCGTAACCATCTATTGATCAACGAGCTAGTCGTCTAGAGGCTCACTAGGGACATGGTGTTTGTCTATGTATCCACACATGTATCTGAGTTTCCTATCAATACAATTCGAGATGGATAATAAACGATTATCATGAACAAGGAAATATAATAATAACCAATTTATTATTGCCTCTAGGGCATATTTCCAACACCTCCTTCTTGAAGGCGCCGTCTTGTTGGCTCGCGGTGTCCTCGGTGTTTGTTTTTTGAAATGTTGGACGTCATGTTGGCTCGGGTTGCCGCTCAAGGCGTGGTTTTTCAGGGCGCTATGTACGACTTCCATGGTGCTTCTCCCATGTCTTCCGGCTCCAACTAGGTCGAGTCTTGCTGCCCACTTCCCGATCTCCCGGCGCTATTGGTGTGGGTACGTTGATATGATCGAGCCTGGAGCAGTGGATGCAGGACGGACGTTCTCGTGAGGTCGTGACGCGGTCTAAGTTCATGTGTCCTGCCTCCTCGGGGGTTTAGCTGTGTTTTTTTTCATGTTTTAGGCCGAGCATCCCATGTCTTGTTACTCCGGGCACCGTGTTCACGCAGTCTTGCGTCCGTGTCATGTGATGTATCATCTCTTGTATTACTTCTCTTTCTTCTATCAATAAAATGATACGCAAGCTTTGCGTTTTCGCGAAAAATAACTTCTTCTTTTTCTTTTAGATGAAATTACACGGCTAGTTTCCTAGAGAAATTACATTGGAAATCATTGCTATCAAAATAGAGGACTTGCGTACTTCCTCCATTCCACAATGTAGTGCCTATAGATTTGTGAGGAAGTCAAACTTTGCCAATTTTGAGCAAGTGTATAGATAAACCAGTCTACATCTACAATATCAAATATGTACATTCTGAAAATATAACTCATGATGTATCCAATGATGTGCATTTGGTATTCTAGATGTACCTACTTTTCTCTATAAATATGGTCAAAGTTTGTAATGTTTGACTTTTGCAAAAATTTATAAGCACTACATTATAAAACAGAGGGAGTATCATTTAGCTAGTAATGGCCATCAAAAGAGCGAAATCTCTCAATTGTTTTTGGACACTTTTGCGGCAGGAAAAGCAAAAATTCATACAGTACATGGCGACACCGAGGCCGCTAAGCCAGTGGCGAAAACCAGTTCTGTGGAGCGAACACGGTGCAGGGCGTGACGGCGCCAGGCGCTCCACCGATCCTCGCCTTGCACCACATCCACGTCGGCGTGCCCGTGCCGGAGCGGGCGTCGCCTCCCTGGAGGAGTCTCACCTGGACCTCGAACTCCACGGCGCAGACTCTCTCCGCCGCTGCCATGCGGCCGCGCAGGTGCTCGGGCAGGTAAACGCCGTCCTCCCAGTCCCACGCCAGCTTGAACGGCACCTCGCGCGCCCCCTTCCACGGCACACAGAAGCCGGGCGCGTGGCCCGACGCTACGGTGTAGCCGCCGTACGTCACCACTCCCTCCCCGTGGTGGTGGCACCTCTTCGTAGCGCGGCGGTTGCTGGCGTGCAGGACGATGTCGAAGGCCCGGGGGATGGACGGAGTCCCCAAGCTGCTGTTGCTCGGGATCGGCGTCAAGTGGACGGAGAACTCAGGTGGCAAGTCGTAGGTGAAGTAGTAGCACAGCGTCCCGATGATGCAGACCAACATGACGAATTCACAGATCACGGAGATGATGTACCGGGGGCAGGTGAGCACCGCCGGCCTCTTGAAGCCGGCGTCGCCACCGCCAAGGACGGGGACACTACGTCCAGGCTTCGCGGCTGGGTACAATGTTTGCTTCACCAAATGCAACAAGGCTCGCACGAGTCGGAAGAGAAGAGATGGCATGTTGCCGCGGCTGCAGATCTTCCCGGCGGCCGGTAGGGAGTGTGCGCATACTACGAATTTGTTATTGTTTGCCCAAAAATAGGGCAGTACGTCAATATACAGTACAGTATAAGATAAGATCGATGGTTATCTGTTACTATTTTTTTTCGATAAAATATGGATTTTATTGGTTCAAAATGAAGTATTAAAAAGATACAAACAGAGTGAGTACACATCGCCTCTGCATAACTAGAATGTGCATACGCCCAGCACTACACACACCAAAAATATGGCAACAAATAACAAAGTCAAACAACACCAAAGCTATGCATGGACAATGAAAAAAAAGATGATCGGACCCACGAATTAGCAAACTACAACAGGCTACTGCCCGGCTTTAGGTAAACGGAGACTTTTTTTGAGCATCAGTACAGACGCAAGCGCTCATATACACGCGCATACATTCACCATTATGAACGTACACACGCACACCCTACCCCTATGAGCACCTCCGAGAGACTGAGCCGGCATATCATCTTGAGATTTACGAAGTCACCGTAGGCGCCTCGTCGTTGACGGAAACATCTCCTCCCACTGAAAGCGCATCGTCGGAAATTCTGAAATAAATCCAGGAATAATGCGAGCACCAGGATTTGAACCCTGGTGGGTTGGGGATACCACTGTCCACCTAACCATCTCAACTACAGGTTGGTTCGCGTAAACGGAGACCCTTAATAGTGAGTTACAAGTCAAGTTCAACATCAAAATAAAAGACACACTGCCTCACAGATGCGAGCGAGATGACACACAGACACACAAGAAGAAGAAGAATACATCGCCTCCCAGGCGCGAGCGAGACGACATCGCACAGCCGTGTCAGACGACATAGAAGAGAGGTAGGAGGAAGAGAGAAGAAGGGCAACAATGGTGAAGAACTAACTTAGAGAGGGGAGAGGGGAAAGGAGGGGAGAGAGGGCAAAGGGGAGGAGGAGGGGTAGGGGGGTGAAAATGTGGCATCAGCCGCAACTAGCAGTAACGCGCTTTCCTAGAAAGCGCTTCTGCTATGGTACATAGTAGTGGCGCTTTCCAGGAAACACGCTACTATTAAGTGGGGCCCATTATCAATAGCGATGATGTGAAATAAAGCGCTACTGCTAAAATCTTAGTAGTAGCGCTGTATTCCGGACAGTGATGCTACTACAACTAGCATCGGTGGGCTCGTTGGGTCCCACTTAGTAGTAGCGCCTTTTCCTTTTCCAGCGCTACTGCTAAAGAGTTACTTGTAGCGCTGCCCCAGAAAAGCGCTACTGCTAAGCAGCAGTGCTTGCTATTTTCCAGCTCTACTATTGACGTCCTACCTATAAGCATTTCCCTAATAGTGGACGGTAGAGGAAGAAGCCCACCTGCCAGTGGCACCACAAACTTGAGGAAGACCATGAAGAACGTTTGAGAGACCTCTCACAACACACCTCTCAATTCCTCGCAAAATAAGACAAAAGCACTGTAGCCTAGCTCCTCTCCCGTGGCCTAACACGAAGGGCAGAGGCTTGGTCGCACAGGAGAGCACACATCCGCCGCTCAGTGTGCGACATGTTCCTTCGAGAACTGAGAACCTTCCAGAGCTGCAAGAAGGAGACGAATTTATTAAGAATGTCAGTCGGTGGTGAAAGAACAATATCTCAAATAAGGCCTTGTTTCTAGACATGCAAAGAGCCGAGTCCACATCGCCAAAACCCAATCAAGCCGGTTTACACTCTTTGCCCATCAATTCCTGGGCAAGGAGAATGAAATTCCTAAAACCGGTCGGCGCCCAAGCATGATTAAATGCCTCTCTGAACACACTCCACACAAACTAAGCCATCGACCAGCGGAAAAGGATGTGGTCGCAAGTCTTGTCGGTGCCACACCAAATGCACTTCCCATCATCGGGCCCGTTCTGCTTAATAAGTAGGTCACCACTAGTGATGCGATTACGCGCTGCCTGCCAAAGAAACACCTTAATCCTTGATGGGAGCTTAGCTTTCCAAATGTCTTGGAAGTCACACTTAGCAAGATTGTTGGTGAAAATAACCTTATAAAGCAAACCAACCGAGAAATCCCCGGAGGGTTCAAGGTGCCAAGATACCAAGTCCCACCCTTGGGAGAGGTGGATTGGAGCAAGAGTGGAAGCCAACTCATCTCATTGACCCGCCTAAAGAGAGCCAAGGGCCCGTTTGAAGGTCGGGGCTTACCTTTCTTCGACCCATACATCGGCTACCTTGCATTCTGGCTCTTGAGCAGTATCAAAGAGCCACAAAAATTGGCATCGCAGAGCCTCCTCTCCCACCCAATTGTCGTGCCAAAAACTCACTAGTCGACCATCACCCACTTCAAACCTAGTTCCTAAACGGAGCAAGTGTTCTACCTTCCAAATCAATTTTGCGAAATGAGATAGACGGGCACCTCTCCTAAAGGAAATGGCGTCTGTCGTGGGAACGATTCCGACAATAGGGAGGGGGTAGTGTAAGGGAGCATGATCTATCAAGATGCATATGGGTGACACGATGGTTTTAGCGAGTTTGGGCCTCTCGCGGTGGAGATAACAACCCTACGTCTCGTGCTCCGGAGAGGCTTTGTTTTATCTGAGTATGTATCTGGAGATTACAAGGGGAGAGAGAGAGAGAGAGAGAGAGAGAGAGAGAGAGAGAGAGAGAGAGAGAGAGAGAGGAACGGATCCCCATGCCGGAGCTAAGTCCCGAGACTAATGGCAAGAGAGTTGAGGGAGAAGAATGAGAACCTGCCTAGTCTAGTGGTGGGGGTGGCTTATATAGAGTGTGTCACCCCCTCACCTCCTATGTTACAAAGTGGGGCATTGATGCCATAATGTCAGCCTATTACTAAGATGATGCTTCGACTGCTGATGACACACAAGTGTAGGGGATCTATCATAGTCCTTTCAATAAGTAAGAGTGTCGAACCCAACGAGGAGCAGAAAGAAATGATACGCAGTTTTCAATAAGGTATTCTCTGCAAGCACTGAAATTATCGGTAACAAATAGTTTTGTGATAAGGTAATTTGTAATGAGTAACAAGTGGTAAAAGTAAATAAGGTGCAGCAATATGGCCCAATCCTTTTTGTAGCAAATGACAAGCCTGGACAAACTCTTATATTAAGGAAAGCGCTCCCGAGGACATATGGGAATTATCGTTAAGCTAGTTTTCATCACGTTCATATGATTCGCGTTTGTTACTTTGATAATTTGGTATGTGGGTGGACCGGTGCTTGGGTACTGCCCTTACTTGGACAAGCATCCCACTTATGATTAACCTCTATTGCAAGAATCCGCAACTACAAAAGAAGTATTAAGGTAAACCTAACCATAGCATGAAACATATGAATCCAAATCAGCCCCTTACGAAGCAATGCATAAACTAGGGTTAAACTTCTGTCACTCTAGGAACCCATCATCTACTTATTACTTCCCAATGCCTTCCTCTAGGCACAAAAAATGGTGAAGTGTCATGTAGTCGACGTTCACATAACACCACTAGAGGAAAGACAACATACATCTCATCAAAATATTGAACGAATACCAAATTCACATGACTACTTATAGCAAGACTTCTCCCATGTCCTCACGAACAAACGTAACTACTCACAAATCATATTCATGTTCATAATCAGAGGGGTATTAATATGCATAATGGATCTGAACATATGATCTTCCACCGGATAAACCAACTAGCATCAACTACAAGGAGTAATCAACACTACTAGCAACCCACAGGTACCAATCTGAGGTTTTGATACAAAGATTGGATACAAGAGATGAACTAGGGTTTGAGAGGAGGTGGTGCTGGTGAAGATGTTGATGGAGATTGACCCCCTCCCGATGAGAGGATCGATGGTGATGACGATGGTGACGATTTCCCCCTCCCGAAGGGATGTTTCCCCGGCAGAACAGCTCCGCCGGAGCCCTAGATTGGTTCCGCCAAGGTTCCGCCTCAAGAGGGCGGCACTTCGTCCCGGAAGCTTCCTTCTGATTTTTCCAGGGCAGAATACACCTTATACCAGAAGATGGGCATCGGGGGGCTGCCAGGTGGCCCACGAGGCAGGGGGCGCACCTAGGGGGTAGGGCGCCCCCCACCCTCGTGGACGGTGGGTGGCCCCCCTCTGGTGCTTTCTTCGCCCGATATTTTTTATATATTCCAAAACTGACTTTCATGGAGTTTCAACACTTTTTGAGTTGTGTAGAATAGGTCTCCAATATTTGCTCCTTTTCCAGCCCAGAATTCCAGCTGCTGGCATTCTCCCTCTTCATGTAAACCTTATAAAATAAGAGAGAAAACGCATAAGTATTGTGGCATAATGTGTAATAACAGCCCATAATTCAATAAACATCAATATAAAAGCATGATGCAAAATCGACGTATCAACTCCCCTAAGCTTAGACCTCGCTTGTCCTCAAGCGGAAGCCGATATCGAAAAATATGTCCACATGTTTATTGATAGAGGTGTCGATAAAATAAAATACAGACATGAGGGCATCATGATCATTCTTATAACAGCAACATATATATTGTCATATGATTTCTTATGCTAAAGTAACAATCTATTCACAATGTCAAGTATGAATCAGAAACTTCATTGAAAACTAACAAACTATGATCTCGGTCATTGAAGCAATTGCGATTTATCATAACATCAGAAAGATTCACTATAAGAGCTTTTCAACAAGTCCACATACTCAACTATCATTTAGTCTTTCACAATTGCTCACACTCACGCAATACTTATGGGTATGGAGTTTTAATCGGACACAGAGAAATATAGGGGCTTATAGTGTTGCCTCCCAACCTTTTACCTCAAGGGTAATGTCAACAATAATAGTTTATGATAACTTACATCCAATTGGGTATATATATCAGGATCTTTCCAACACAATGTGCTTGCCAAAGGATAAAGTGTAAAAAGGAAAGTTGAAGATCACCATGACTCTTGTATAAGTTATAAGGCAAGAACAAAAGATAGGCCCTTCGCAGAGGGAAGCAGAGGTTGTCATGTGCTTTTATGGTTGGATGTATAAAATCTTAGTGCAAAAGAACGTCACTTTATATTGCCACTTGTGATATGGACCTTTATTATGCAGTCCATCGCTTTTATTGCTTCCATATCACAAGATCGTATAAAGATTATTTTCTCCACACTAATAGATCATACATATTTAGAGAGCAATTTTTATTGCTTGCAACAATGACAACTTACTTGAAGGATCTTACTCAATCCAGAGGTAGATATGGTGGACTCTCATGGCAAAACTTGGTTTAAGGATGTTTGGAAGCACAAGTAGTATCTCTACTTGGTGCAAAGAGTTTGGCTAGCATGAGGGGAAAGGCAAGCTCAACATGTTGGATGGTCCATGACAATATACTTTATTTCGGGTATAAGAAAACATAACCCATTACGTTGTCTTCCTTGTCCAACATCAATTCTTTAGCATGTTATATTTTAATGAGTGATCACAACCATAAAAGATGTCCAAGATAGTATATTTAGATGTGAAAACCTCTCTTTCTTTATTACTTCCTATTAATTGCAACAATGACCAAAACTATGTTTGTCAACTCTCAACAACTTTTATTCATCCTACTCTTTATATGTGAAGTCATTACTCTCCATAAGATCAATATGATCTCTTTGATTCTTTTTATTCTTTCTTTTATTCTCTCATGATCATAGTGAGATAATCAAGCCCTTGACTCAAAACTAATCTTTATTATATATATAGCTCACGAACTCGATTACATAGATAAGGATCATAAAGCAAAGCTCACAATTAGATCATACTAAACTTTATTCTACTAGATCAAGATATTACCAAAAGGATCGAACTAAGAAAAACGGTGAAGATAGAGGTGTGATGGTGATACGATACCGGGGCACCTCCCCCAAGCTTGGCAGTTGCCAAGGGGAGTGCCCATACCCATGTGATTATGCCTCTTCCTTTGGAGGTGGTGATGATGGAGTGTCGTACATCGAGTGTAGGAGATCCTCCAATTTGCGGATAATGCCCTTGAGTGCGGTGATATACTCCTTCAACAAGATATTTTCACGTGTGAGATACTTGTTTTGTATGCGAGCTAATTCAATCATCTTGAAAGCTTCAATCTCAGTTGGGGTAAAAAGATTTTGATGGGGTTGAAGGATGTCTTCTTCCTCTGCTACCGGAGCTTGATCCTCCATAGCCTTCTTGATCCTATCATCCTTGTTGATCTCCCCGGGTTCTTCTCTTTTCAGCTCTATCTTCATTAGCCAAGCATCGTTGTCCTCGTTGTTGGAGGAAGGAGACGACATGATGCCTGGCCTTGACAACTCTGGCAGAAAACAACTCGAAACAAAAACAGAGGATTTTGTCGCGGTACCGTGGTCAACACCTTCGGGGGATTATATAATGAATTTTTACCGACCAAAAGAAGTATCATGCAAGATATCGGAGTCCGGAGGGCACACGAGGTGCCCACAAGGTAGGGGGGCGCGCCAAGGGGGTAGGGCGCGCCCTCCACCCTCGTGGATGCCTCGTATCCCTTTCAGACTACTTCTTATTTTCCTATTTTCTTAAATATTCCGAAACGCAGAAAAATTGCCATTAGAACTGTTTTGGGGTCGGTTTACTTACCGTACCACATACCTCTTCCTTTTCGGAGTCTGAATCATTCTGGAAAGTGTCCCTTATGTATTCCTATGGGGTTACGATTTCAATAACATTGGTTCCGACATTTATGGGATTACCTGAGATATAATGTTTGATTCTTTGGCCGTTCACCACCTTTGGATTTGTGCCTTCGAAGTTGTTGATTTTTATGGCACCGAAACGATAGACCTCCTCGATAATGTAAGGACCTTCCGATTTAGAGAGAAGTTTTCCTGCAAAAAATCCTAAACGAGAGTTGTATAGCAAAACATAATCACCTACGTTAAACTCACGCTTTTGTATCCTTTTGTCATGCCATCTTTTAACTTTTTCTTTAAACAATTTGGCATTCTCATAGGCCTGGGTTCTCCACTCATCAAGTGAGCTAATGTCAAATAATCTCTTCTCACCGACAAGTTTGAAATCATAATTGAGCTCTTTAATGGCCCAATATGCCTTATGTTCTAGTTCGAGAGGTAAGTGAGATGCTTTTCCATAAACCATTTTATACGGAGATATACCCATGCGATTTTTATAAGCACTTCTATAGGCCCATAATGCATCATCAAGTTTCTTGGACCAATTCTTTCTAGATCTATTAACAGTCTTTTGCAAAATTAATTTAAGCTCTCTATTACTCAGTTCTACTTGACCACTAGACCGTGGGTGGTAAGGGGATGCAATTCTATGATTAACATCATACTTAGCAAGCATTTTACGGAAAGCACCATGAATAAAATGTGAACCACCATCAGTAATTAAGTATCTAGGGACTCCAAACCTCGGAAAAATAACTTCTTTAAGCATCTTGATAGAGGTGTTATGATCACCACTACTAGTTGGAATAGCTTCTACCCACTTAGTAACGTAATCAACAACAACTAAAATATGTGTATACCCATTAGAGGAAGGAAACGGTCCCATATAATCAAAGCCCAAACATCAAATGGTTCAATAACAAGTGAATAGTTCATAGGCATTTCTTGACGTCTAATAATATTACCAATTCTTTGACATTCATCAATAGAAACCAGATTGCAGTACCTTTTGTGAAGTTCTATCTCCAGCATGATGTCCTCCATAAGCCTCGGAGTGACACTTGTGTAGGATCTGTTCCTGTTCATGCTCAGGTACACAACGTCTAATAATACCATCTATTCCTTCTTTATAAAGGTGTGGGTCATCCCAGAAGTAATGTCTTAAATCATAGAAAAACTTTTTCTTTTGCTGGTATGTGAAACTAGGTGGTATAAATTTAGCAAAAATGTAATTAGCATAATCAGCATACCATGGAGCAGTACGAGAAGCATTTATGACAGTTAATTGTTCATCAGGAAAGCTATCATCAATAGGTAGTGGGTCATCAAGAATATTCTCTAACCTAGACAAGTTATCAGCGACGAGGTTCTTAGCTCCCTTTCTATCAGTAATATGTAAATCAAATTCTTGTAGCAAGAGAACCCATCTAATAAGTCTAGGTTTAGTATCTTTCTTTTCAATAAGATATTTAATAGCAGCATAATCAGTGTGAACAGTTACTCTAGAATCAACAATATAAGGCATGAACTTATCACAAGCAAATACAACTGCTAAAAAATCTTTTTCAGTAGTACCATAATTTCTCTGGGCACTGTCTAGAGGTTTACTAGTATATTGGGTAACATTCAATTTCTTATCAACTCTTTGTCCTAGAACAACACCTACAGCATAATCACTTGCATCGCACATAATTTCAAAGGGTAAATTCCTGTCAGGAGGCTGGACAATAGGTGCAGAGATCAATGCTTTCTTAAGTATTTCAAATGCTTCTACACAATCATCATCAAAGACAAAAGGAACATCTATTTGTAAGATATTTTTGTAAGAGGTTAGTCAGAGGCCTAGAGATTTTTGAGAAGTCCTTAATGAACCTCGTATAAAACCCGGCATGACCAAGGAAACTTCTTATACCTTTGATGTCCTTGGGACACTACATATTTTCAATAGCATCAACTTTAGCTTTATCAATTTCAATACCTCTTTCAGAAATTTTATGCCCCAAGACGATACCTTCATTAACCATAAAGTGGCACTTCTCCCAATTCAAGACAAGATTAGTTTCTTCACATCTCTGCAAAACTCGATCAAGGTTGCTTAAGCAATCATCAAAAGAAGTTCCATAAACGGAAAAATCATCCATGAAAACCTCAACAATCTTTTCACAAAAATCAGAGAATATAGCCATCATGCATCTTTGAAAGGTAGCAGGTGCATTACATAAACCAAAAGGCATACATCTATAAGCAAAGGTACCGAAAGGGGAAGTAAAAGTGGTCTTTTCTTGATCCTCTTTTGACACAGGTATTTGAGAGAAACCAGAATAGCCGTCTAGAAAGCAGAAATGAGTATGTTTGGATAATCTTTCTAGCATTTGATCAATAAAAGGTAAAGGGTAATGATCCTTTTTAGTAGCTTTATTGATCATTACCCCTTGCCTTTTATTGATCCTTAAACCCAAGTGCCACTCCGAAGCTTATGGAGGACACCATGCGGGAGATAGAACTGCACACAAGGTATTGCAATCTGGTTTTTATTGGCCTACTCTCTTCAAGGATGCGCGTAAGTTTGTCTTATCTTGTGACGAATGTCAAGGAATTGGTAATATCAGTAGACGTCAAGAAATGCCTACGCATTATTCACTTGTTATTGAACCATTTGATGTTTGGGGCTTTGATTATATGGGACCGTTTCCTGCCTCTAATGGGTACACACATATTCTAGTTGTTGTTGATTACGTTACTAAGTGGGTAGAAGCTATTCCAACTAGTACTGCTGATCATAACACCTCTATTAAGATGCTTAAAGAAGTTATTTTCCCAAGGTTTGGAGTCCCTAGATATCTAATGACTGATGGTGGTTCACACTTTATCCATGGTGCTTTCCGTAAGATGCTTGCTAAGTATGATGGCAACCATAGAATTGCATCTCCTTATCACCCACAGACTAGTGGTCAAGTAGAACTAAGTAATAGAGAGTTGAAATTAATTTTGCAAAAGAAAGTTAATAGGTCTAGAAAGAAAATGTCTAAGAAACTTGATGATGCATTATGGGCCTATAGAACTGCATACAAAAATCCTATGGGTATGTCTCCATATAAGATGGTTTACGGAAAAGCTTGTCACTTACCTCTTGAGCTAGAACATAAGGCATATTGGGATATTAAAGAGCTCAATTATGATTTCAAACTTGCCGGTGAAAAGAGGTTATTTGACATTAGCTGCCTTGATGAATGGAGAACCCATGCCTATGAGAATGCCAAGCTATTTAAAGAAAAAGTTAAAAGATGGCATGACAAAAGGATACAAAAGCATGAGTTTAACGTAGGTGATTATGTCTTGCTATTCAACTCTCGTTCAAGATTTTTTGCAGGAAAACTTCTCTCCACGTGGGAAGGACCTTACGTTATCGAGGAGGTCTATCGTTCCGGTGCCATAAAAATCAACAACTTCGAATGCACAAACCTGAAGGTGGTGAACGGTCAAAGAATCAAACATTATATCTCAGGTAATCCTATAAATGTTGAAACCAATGTTATTGAAACCGTAACCCCGAAGGAATACATAAGGAACACTTTCCAGAACGATCCAGCCTCTGAAAAGGAAGAGGTATGTGATACGGTAAGTAAACCGACTCCAATACAGCTCTAAAGGTAAATTTTCTCCGTTTTGGAATATTTAGAAAAATAGAAAAATAAGTAGCAGTCCGGAAGAGACACGTGGCATCCACGAGGGTGGAGGGCGCGCCCCCCTGCCCAGGGCGCGCCCCGTGCTTCGTGGGCACCCCGTGTGCCTCCCGGACTCCGTTTTCTTGTGGCTTACTCCTTTTGGTCGGTAAAAATTCATTATATATACTCCCGAAGGTTTTGACCTCTGTATCACACAAAAATCCTCTGTTCTTGTTTCGAGCTGTTTTCTGCTAGGGTTTGCGAATCCAGGCATCATGTCGTCTCCCTCCTCCAACAACGAAGGCAACGATGCTTGGCTAATGAAGATAGATCTGAAGAGGAAAGGACCGAGGAGATCCACAAGGAGAATAAGATCAAGATGGAGGTGGAAGATCCAGCTCCGGCATCGGGAGAAGAAGACACCCCTAAATCTCTTCCCAATCTCTTTACCTCAATTGAGATTGAAGCTTTCAGGATGATTGAGTTAGCTCAAATTCGAAACAAGCATCTCACAGGTGAAAATATTTTGTTGAAGGATTACATAGCTGCACTCAAAGGTATTATCCGCAAGCTGGAGGATCTCCTAGGCTCGATATATGATGATCCGGCATCACCACTTTCAACTCCATCAGCACCACCCCCGAAGAATGAGACATAATCATATGGGTATGGGCACTCCCCTTGGCAACTGCCAAGCTTGGGGGAGTGACCCCGGTATCGTATCACCATCACTCCTATCTTTACCATTTTAATTAGTTCGATCCTTTTGGTAGTATCTTGATCTAGTAGAATAAAGTTAGCATGATCTAGTCGTGAACTTTTGCCTTATGATCTTAACCCTTTGTAATCGAGTCCGTGAGCAATATAATAAAGGTTAGTGTTGAGTCAAGGGCTTGATTTCCTCACTTGGGTCATGATAAAAAGAAAGAAACCATAAAAAGTATCAAAGAGATCACATCGATCTTATGGGAAGTAATGACCTCACATATAAGAGTATGATAAATAAAAGTTGTTGGGAGTTGACAAACATAGTTTTGGTCATCGTTGCAATTAATAGGAAGTAATAAAAGAAGAGAGGCTTCACATACAAAAATACTATCTTGGACATCTTTTATGATTGTGAGCACTCATTAAAGTATGACATTCTAAAGAGTTGACGTTGGACAAGGAAGACAACATAATGGGTTATGTTTTTCTATATCCGAAATAAAGTATATTGCCATGGATCATCCAACATGTTGAGCTTTCCTTTCCCCCTCATGCTAGCCAAAACTCCTCGCACTAAGTAGAGTTACTAATTGTGCTTCCATATATCCTTAAACTCAATTTTGCCATGAGAGTCCACCATACCTACCTATGGATTGAGAAAGATCTTTCCAAGTAAGTTGTCATGTTGCAAACTCGCTAAAATGTGTATGATTTATTAGTGTGGGAGAAATTAGCTTTATACGATCTTGTGATATGGAAGAAATAAATGCAACGGACTGCATAATAAAGGTCCTTATCACAAGTGGCAATATAAAGTGAAGTTCTTCTATGCTAAGACTTTGTGCATCCAACCATAAAAACACATGACAACCTCTGCTTCCCTATGCGAAGGGCCTATCTATTATTCTTGCCTTATAAGAGTCAATGTGAAATTCACCTTTCCTTTTTACATTTTATCCTTTGGCAAGCACATCATGTTGGAAAGATCCTGACATATATACCCACTTGGATGTAAGTTTTCATGATCTATTACTGTTGACATTACCCTTGAGGTAAAAGGTTGGGAGGCAACACCAATATAAGCCCCTATCTTTCTCTGTGTCCGATTAAAACTCCATGAACATAAGTATTGCGTGAGTGTGAGCAATTGTGAAAGACTATATGATGGTTGAGTATGTACGCTTGCTGAAAAGCTCTTATATTGACTCTTTCCGATGTTACGATAAATTGCAATTGCTTCAATGACCGAGATCAAAGTTTGTTAGTTTTCAATGAGGTTTATGATTCATACTTGATATGGTGGATGAATTGTTACTTTAGCATAAGAATCATATGACAATATTTATATATGTTGCTGTTATGAAAATGATCATGATGCCCTCATGTACGTATTTTGTTTTTATCGACACCTCTATCTCTAAACATGTGGACATATTTTTCGATATCGTCTTTCGCTTGAGGACAAGCGAGGTCTAAGCTTGGGGGAGTTGATACATCCATTTTGCATCATGCTTATATGTTGATATTTATTGCATTATGGGCTGTTATTACATGTTTTGTCACAATACTTATGTATTTTCTCTCTTATTTTACAAGGTTTACATGAAGAGGGAGAATGCCGGCAGCTGGAATTCTGGGCTGGAAAAGGAGCAAACTCGGGAAACCTATTTTGCACAACTCCAAAAGCCCCGAAACTCAACATAACTCCGCTTCAGAAAATATAAAAATATCTCGTTGAAGAAGTTCACGAGGGGGGCCACCGGCTATCCACGAGGGTGGGGGTGCGCCCCCTGTCTCGTGGGCCCCTGAAGGCCCCCCGATGCCCATCTTCTCCTATATGAGGTGTTTTGACCTGGAAAAAATTAGAAGGAGGCTTTCGGGACCAGACGCAGCCGTCTCGAGGCGGAACCGAGGCGGAAACCAATCTAGGGCTCCGGCAGAGCTGTTCTGCCGGGGATACTTCCCTCCGGGAGGGGGAAATCGTCACCGCCGTCATCACCAACAACTCTCCCATCTTGGGGAGAGCTATCTTTATCAATATTTTCACCAGCACCAGATCCTCTCAAACCCTAGTTCATCTCTTGTATCCAATCTTTGTACCCAAACCTCAGATTGGTACCTATGGGTTGCTAGTAGTGTTGATTACTCCTTGTAGTTGATGCTAGTTGGTTTATTTGGTGGAAGATCATATGTCCAGATCCATTATGCATATTAATACCCCTCTGGTCATGAACCATATTATGTCTTGTGAGTAGTTACTTTTGTTCCTGAGGACATGGGAGAAGTCTTGCTATTAGTAGTCATGTGAGTTTGGTCTTCGTTTGATATTTGATGAGATGTATGTTGTCTCGCCTCTAGTGGTGTCATGTGAACGTCGACTACATGACACCTCACCATTATTTGGGCCTAGAGGAAAGCATTGGGATGTAATAAGTAGATGATGGGTTGCTAGAGTGATAGAAGATTAAACCCTAGTTTATGCGTTGCTTCGTAAGGGGCTGATTTGGATCCATATGTTTCATGCTATTGTTAGGTTTACCTTAATACTTCTTTTGTAGTTGCGGATGCTTGTATTAGAGGTTAATCATAAGTGGGAGGCTTGTCCAAGTAAGGACAACACCCAAGCACCGGTCCACCCACATACCAAATTATCGAAGTACCGAACGCGAATCAGATGATCGTGATGAAAACTAGCTTGACGATAATTCCCATGTGTCCTCGGGAGCGCTTTCCTTTATATAAGAGTTTGTCCAGGCTTATCCTTTGCTACAAAAAGGATTGGGCCACCTTTCTGCACCTTATTTACTTTTACCTTTTGTTACTTTCTACCAATTACCTTATCACAAAACTATATGTTACCTATAATTTCAGTGCTTGGAGAAAATACCTTACTGAAAACTGCCTATCATTTCCTTCTGCTCCTCGTTGGGTTTGACACTCTTACTTATCGAAAGGACTACGATAGATCTCCTACACTTGTGGGTTATCAGTAGTCGGTTGGAGTCTTTAGGGTTTGCTGTACTTGAATGTTGATGCTGGACTTGACCGTGTGGAAAGTTTCTTTCTGAGTTCTCTTATAGTGGGGGCACGCCGAGTGCACCCACTGGGTGTAGTCCCCGAGCCTCTGTCGGACTAGATGAGTCTAGCAGAGGGTTTAAGTCTCCTGGTAAACCTCCATCCAGTCGGCATGGTAAATATATTTTATTCTGAAATTGAGTCAACCGGATAGATCTTCAAGCGCTTTGCACGGTAAATAGGCACAACTTGGAGTCGAGTCAGTCAGACTGATCTTCGTGCACTTGGCACGGTAAATAAATTCAACCTGGAACTGGAACAATCAAGCGAATCTTTGTGCACTCGGCATGATGAATGAATTCGGCCTTGAAACTGCCGACTGTAGAAAAAAGTTGGACACTCCGGGGAGTAATCGTTCCAGTAGTACTTCTTACGTTGACCGTTAGCTTTTGTTCTTGCCAACCACATGATCGGTTTGGGACCAGGTTGGAGATGAAGAGTGAGCGTTGTTTTCAACCTTTAGCGTGAAAGGGGTATTTGTCCGAGTGGACGTGCTTCCTGAATGACAGGGTATGTTGTCTGCAAGGAAAAACTTGGTGGCACTCGAATGTCTCCCAGAGGAGACAGACTAGTGGACCGATGTGAATGTGCCATGAAACCTGAGTGGCGAGGCTAGCGCATGGACTGACTCTCCAAAGAGAGGCCACTCGTTATCCTGGACTGACTCTCAAAAGAGGTAAGCCCGCTTCAGAGTGCGATATAAGGTTTGATCGTATGAGAAACTTAGTCATTCCCATGTTTGGGCTGTAGTGACTAACGGAGTGGCGAAGACATGTCCAACTGATGATGACGTGCGGGTGGCCGAGGGGTGAGGATGTGACTAACCGAGTGGCGACGCGCGGGGCGGCCGAGTGGTGAGGACGTGTCCGGTCGAGTGACGACGCACGAGTGATACGTCCTTTTTGCATCATGCTTTTATGTAGATATTTATTGCACTATGGGCTGTTATTACACATTATGTCACAATACTTATGCCTATTCTCTCTTATTTTACAAGGTTTACATGAAGAGGGAGAATGCCGACAGGTGGAATTTTGGGCTGGGAAAGGAGCAAACATTGGGGACCTAATCTCCACAACTCAAAAAGCCCTGAAACTCCACGAAACACCATTTCAGAAAATATAAAAAATATCTGGCAAAAGAGATATGAGAGGGGGGCCACCCACTGTCCACGAGGGTCGGGGGCGCCCCCCTGGGCGCCCCCTGCCTCGTGGGCCACCTGGTGACCCCCAGATGCCCATTTTCTGCTATATGAGGTGTTTTGACCTGGAAAAAATCACAAGGAGGCTTTCGGGACAAAGCGCCGTTGTCTCGAGGCGGAACCTTAGCGGGACCAATCTAGGTAGTTTCACGTAGGTGATTATGACGTGCGGGCGGTCGAGGGGTGAGGATGTGACTAACCGAGTGGCGACGCGCGGGGCGGCCGAGTGGTGAGGACGTGTCCGGTCGAGTGACGACGCACGGGTGATACGTCCTTTTTGCATCATGCTTTTATGTTGATATTTATTGCACTATGGGCTGTTATTACACATTATGTCACAATACTTATGTCTTTTCTCTCTTATTTTACAAGGTTTACATGAAGAGGGAGAATGCCAGCAGCTGGAATTCTGGGCTGGAAAAGGAGCAAACATTGGAGACCTATTCTGCAGAACTCAAAAAGCCCTGAAACTCTACGAAACACCGTTTCAGAAAATATAAAAAATATCTGGCGAAAGAGATATGAGAGGGGGCCACCCATTGTCCACGAAGGTGGGGGCGCCCCCCTGGGCGCGCCCCCTGCCTCGGGGGCCACCTGGTGACCCCCCGATGCCCATCTTCTGCTATATGAGGTGTTTTTACCTGGAAAAAATCAGAAGGAGGCTTTCGGGACAAAGCGCTGCAGTCTCGAGGTGGAACCTTGGCGGAACCAATCTAGGGCTCCAGCGGAGCTGTTCTGCCGGGGATACTTCCCTCCCGGAGGGGGAAATCGTCACCGCCGTCATCACCAACAACTCTCCCATCTTGGGGAGGGTTATCTTCATCAACATCTTCACCAGCACCATCTCCTCTCAAACCCTAGTTCATCTCTTGTATCCAATCTTTGTACCAAAACCTCAGATTGGTACATGTAGATTGCTAGTAGTGTTGATTACTCCTTGTAGTTGATGCTAGTTGGTTTACTTGGTGGAAGATCATATGTTCAGATCCATTATGCATATTAATACCCCTCTGATCATGAACATGAATATGTCTTGTGAGTGATTACGTTTGTTCCTGGGGACATGGGAGAAGTCTTGCTATAAGTAGTCATGTGAATTTGGTATTCGTTCAATATTTTGATGAGATGTATGTTGTATTTCCTGTAGTGGTGTCATGTGAATGTCGACTACATGACACTTCACCATTGTTTGGGCCTAGAGGAAGGCATTGGGAGGTAATAAGTAGATGATGGGTTGCTAGAGTGACAGAAGCTTAAACCCCAGTTTATGCGTTGCTTCGTAAGGGGCTGATTTGGATCCATATGTTTCATGCTATGGTTAGGTTTACCTTAATACTTCTTTTGTAGTTGCGGATGCTTGCAATAGAGGTTAATCATAAGTGGGATGCTTGTCCAAGTAAGGGCACCACCCAACCTCCGGTCCACCCACATACCAAATTATCAAAGTTACGAACGCGAATCATATGAACGTGATGAAAACTAACTTGACGATAATTCACATGTGTCCTCGGGAGCGCTTTCCTTTATATAAGAGTTTGTCCAGGCTTGTCCTTTGATACAAAAAGGATTGGGCCATCTTGCTGCACCTTATTTACTTTTACTATTATTTACTTGTTACCAATTATCTTATCACAAAACTATCTGTTACCGATAATTTCAGTGCTTGCAGAAAATACCTTACTGTAAACTGCCTATCATTTCCTTCTGCTCCTTGTTGGGTTTGACACTCTTACTTGTCAAAAGGACTACGATAGATCCCCTACACTTGTGGGTCATCAGCGGGGCGGTCAAAGTGATGAAGACGTGCACAACCGAGTGGCAACGCGCGGGGCGACCAAGTGCTGAAGACGTGCACAACCGGGTGGCGACGCGCGGAGCAGCCGAGTGGTGAAGACGTGCACGACCAAGTGGCGACACATGGTGCGGCCGAATGGTGAAGACGTGCACGACCAAGTGGCGATGAGCGGTGCAGCCGAGTGATGAAGGCATGCACAACTGAGTGGCGAGGCGTGGGGTGGCCGAGAGGTGAAGACGTGTCCTGTCGAGTGATGACGCGCGGGGCAGTCGAAGTGAAGACATGCCCCCACAGAGTGGAGACGCGCGGAGTGGCCGAGTGATGACGCACGGGAAGGTTAAAGTTAAAATATGTCGCACGGAGTGGCGACGCACGGAGTGGCCGAGTGGTGAAGACATGCACAATCGAGTGGCGACGCGCGGGGTGGCCGAATGGTGAAGACGTGCATGACCGAGTGGCGGTGAGCGGGGCGGCTGAGTGATGAAGACATGCACAACCGAGTGGAGACGCGTGGGGCGGCCGAGTGGTGACGACGTGTCGTGTCGAGTGATGACGTGTGCAACGGTTAAAGTGAAGACATGTCCCACGGAGTGGAGACGTGTGATACGTCTCCAATGTATCTATAATTTTTTATTGTTCCATGCTATTATATTACCTGTTTTGGATGTTTAATAGGCTTCAATATACACTTTTATATTAATTTTGGGACTAACCTATTAACCGGAGGCCCAGTGCTAGTTGCTGGTTTTTTTTGCCTATTTTAGTGTTTCACAGAAAAGGAATATCAAACGGAGTCCAAACGGAATGAAACCTTCGCGAGGATGTTTCTGTGAACAAACGCAATCCAGGAGATTTGGAGTGGAAGTCAAGGAAGCAACGAGGCGGCCACAAGACAGGAGGGTGCGCCCATGGGGGGTAGGTGCGCCCCCACCCTCGTGGGCCCCTCGTAGCTCCACCGACCTACTTTTTTCGCCTATATATACTCTTATACCATGAAAACATCAAGGGGAGCCACGAAACCAATTTTCCACCACCGCAACCTTCTGTACCCGCGAGATCCCATCTTGGCGCCTGATACGTCCAAAACGTATCTATAATTTCTGCTTGCTCCATGCCTCTTTTGGGTGATATTGCTATAATATTTATACACTTCCATACACTTTTGATCATATTTGGACTAACCTATTAACTCAGTGCACCCCAGTGCCAGTTTCTGTTTTCGGCTGTTTTTGTATTTCAGGTTTTCACATTACGAGAACTGCCAGGAAAAATCCAGAAAAACTATATAAAAAATCAGCGTTCCAGAAACTACCGTGCGCCCGAAGGACAGCTGGGGGG